>CM060272.1:11300310-11713586 GCA_030684275.1 Acipenser oxyrinchus oxyrinchus
GATACAGTTATGTACTTACATATATCGTGCAGAGAGATGTACACATTAAGTACACTGTAACTATGCATACTAACATTGTAATTGTGTGTAAGCACACATGTAAGTACCTGCTATGTAAATGCACAGTAATTAGAGACGTGTCATGTAAAGTGTTACCATTCCCTGTATGGTGGACAGAAAGCGTTAGTGATGCTGAAGCGGTGGGTATGGTTCCAGAAGAGGCAGAGTTTCTGCAGTGTCCTGGCTACAGTGACACCTTAATACGCTGACTATTCCCTTTTATTATGTCAGTTTAAAGCACTTCCAATAAGGAAATGAATGGAATTAAAGAAGAAAAGGAACATGCAGAACAGGTTCAGTTACAGAAATCATTTTTTTTAGTTCTGTCCTGGCCTTATCATGACAGCACAATGGAACTAGAGTCCTTGGTTGTGTAAGAACTAGTGTAAGAACCGTTGGCAGTATGTGAAATATTTAGCATGTAAGATTGTTATTATTTATTTAACCAGGAGATTTATCCATGGAGACGGAGGCCTCATTTACAAGGGGGTCCTGGAAAAAAAAAAGTGTGACAGAATCACATATATCCCCAGAATCTGATGCTCCCAATAAAGCATGCTGAATAATAAGTTGGTTTCTAGATATATGCTGAAATGTAAAGTGTGACATCCACACGTACGACCAAGCATTGAAACCACGTGACTCACGATCATGTTTTCAAAACGTGAGAATCATGCATTATTTATGTACTTTGGATAGAGTGGTAGTCAGCTTTTGATCCAGGGCAAAAAAAGAATATTACTAAGTTCCTTAAAAAAACATTGCACAATGCAACACACTACACTACAAGTTTGGAGCACAATTTCTAAATACAAATACTATCGAAACAATTAACATGCTTCAATGGGGTAGCGCACCCCAGCAGGGGCTCTTTAGCCCTGCTTTAAATCCAGGAAGATTGTCAGATTGTCTTTAATAGATAAGCAAACAAACAACTCACTCAAGGAACCAGAGTTTCAGCCAAGAGGACAGAGTTGCTCGCTTTAGTTTTATACCTCACACACGCAGTGAATCAATCAGTTTACTATCAAGCACCTTGAGAGAGTCTTTTAGTTTCTTGTTTAATAAAGTTAATCAATAAATAAGCTACTAGACAGCTAATAAATGAATGGAGCACGCTGCAGGTGGGATGTACTGTAGCAGAAAGCACATAGTGCTATCATTATTATTTTTTATTATTTGTTTATTTAGCAGACGCCTTTATCCTAGGCGACTTACAGAGGCTAGGGTGTGTGAACTATGCATCAGCTGCAGAGTCACTTACAACTACGTCTCACCCGAAAGACGGAGCACAAGGAGGTGAAGTGACTTGCTCAGGGTCACACAATGAGTCAGTGGCTGAGGTGGGGATTTGAACCGGGGACCTCCTGGTTACAAGCCCTTTTCTTTAACCACTGGACCACACCGCCTCAGATCGCTCGTTCTAGTTTCTAACATACCCAGATATCAGTACATGGATTAAAGATTTGGAGATTTCGATTTCCTCTGAAAACTCACTTCTCAGACAATAAAATCCCCTAAGAAGACATCATTCTGAAGGCTAATTGGCCATTGCTCAAAGCACAATGAGAATTCAGTGAAGTTCTGCTTTAGGATCTGTCTCCCATCCTTCGAAAGCTGGGAATAATTACGGCTGCTTACACTGTGGTATGATGGCATTTGGCTGCAGTGAATTTCATCACACGACACCGCGAGATTGGAGCCATGTCACACACACTCCAGGGGCCAAGCAGCAGAGTCAACACACGCGACATCCAGGGATAAACTCTGACTGGATTAAACAGCACATGTTGGTAACCCACTCCATCATGACGGGATGGAAAGAAAATATAAGGGTGTAAGCATGGATGAAATGAAGAGAAGAGATGAATCCAACTCCTAATCACCGCTGAGTTTATTAAACAGCAGCTAGGCTGATCTGACAGGGTGGAGGCAAGCGAGCATCTACACCACAATGCAAAAGAGCCAGGCTCATCTGCATTCGTGGTTCTAGAGCTTCTACCCTCATCTCATCTCACACAGAATCAGTATCAGGGTGGAGGCAAGCGAGCAACTACAACACAATGCAAAAGAGCCAGGCTCATCTGCATTCGTGGTTCTAGAGCTTCTACCCTCATCTCATCTCGCACAGAATCAGTATCAGGGTGGAGGCAAGCGAGCAACTACAACACAATGCAAAAGAGCCAGGCTCATCTGCATTCGTGGTTCTAGAGCTTCTACCCTCATCTCATCTCGCACAGAATCAGTATCAGGGTGGAGGCAAGCGAGCAACTACAACACAATGCAAAAGAGCCAGGCTCATCTGCATTCGTGGTTCTAGAGCTTTTACCCTCATCTCATCTCACACAGAATCAGTTTAACACAACACTGCCCATTACACAGACATGACAGTTTACAAAACAAAAACACTGCACAGGTATGTATGACCTGTCCATTCAACTCTCCTCTCCAGAAAACAATGAACCCTGGTACTTCCTTTCCAAAGAGTTAGTCTAACCTGTCTTATCAATTACCTGTTATTCTGTGCCCCTTGTGGGTATTAATTCAGCAGCCTTCAAAAGTACAAAATAAAATAAATATTGCCTACCACAAATACTACAACAATAAAATAATAATTTCTCTGAAGAAATGTCTCTGTTCGTAATACTTTATGTAACACGCCCTCAAACAGGTAAATATTGAACATTCAGCATTAACACATATAACAGAAAAAGCATGGATGTGGGGTACCTTGAAGGGCGAGGCCAAAGACCAAAGATGTAATGGAAATATGTATAATGTAGTGTTTGTTGTGTAAGCTTAATATTTTTGCCTTTTATGGAGTGGCCACATTTATGTATTTTCAAGGATCATACAGGCTATGTAATGGTTTTTGCTTCCCATGGTAGCATCACATGTCTCCATCCTGCCATATGTCCGATCTACAGCTATGGCCTAACGTTTTGCATCACCCTATAGAATTAACTAATTTTGCTTCATAAAGTCAAATGAACCCAGCTGAGTAATGTTACGTAAACATATTGACTTAAATAACGCTTTGTGGTTTTCCATATACTTAATGAAAAACTGACAACAAACCAAAATCTAACATGAAATACTGTACTACTATTATGGCTTCCGGTAGACTTTTGCGATATCATTTTGCAGTTTCTTTGATAACATGATGTTAAATAAAATATCTAAATTATGTTCATATAGTTTTTTTAAATGACGTCACAATCCTAAAATTCTAGGTGATGCAAAACTTTTGGCCATAGCAGTCGAGGTGCAGTCAACGGTCTTCCCTGGGGATTTCTCCTCATCGCTGGTGAGCTCAAGCAGACGCTAGTCCACCAGAGGTCAGTGTAGCTCACTGACATCCGCTCTTGAATCCCTGGGTGTAGAGAGGTAATTGGATCATGTCTCCTGAGCTGTTGTGGACAATTGCTGCAATGAGGGAATGTAATTGAACATTTTTTTAATTATTATTATTTGTTTATTTAGCAGACGCCTTTATCCAAGGCGACTTACAGAGACTAGGGTGTGTGAACTATGCATCAGCTACAGAGTCACTTACAACTACGTCTCACCCGAAAGACGGAGCACAAGGAGGTTAAGTGACTTGCTCAGGGTCACACAATGAGTCAGTGGCTGAGGTGGGATTTGAACCAGGGACCTTCTGGTTACAAGCCCTTTTCTTTAACCACTGGACCACACAGCCTCACCTTTTAAATTGGGGACAAAATCTAGGGGAAAATGATTGGGTACTTTACGTTTAAACAAAAAAAAAAATATAACGTGCATGTTCGTGTTGTTATTGATGGAGGATATGACAAGAACCTGTGTGGTGCAAAGCTGAGTCGTTCTTCTGTGTGATCAGAAACTACGATTAGAAGATGCGTTTGATGGAAAATCATCAGAGGGTGCAGGCTTCTCTTGATATACATGTTTCCTGCAGTCCACAATGAATCACACTGCCATGGGAGTATTGTTCAAAGCACAGCACTTTCTTCATCAGAGAGGAGAAAGCCAACAGCAGGCTTTAAATAGACTGCCTGGCCCCTTTTAGCATGCTGAGGGATGGGAACGAGATTAACATATTATCAACAAGAGGTGCCATGGTGGATCAGGACCAGGCACCGGGCTGCTGTGCACGTGGGCAGGGTATGAAGCCTTGAAGACTAGCTATGCATGAGAAAGAAACATCTTTACACTGGGTACTGGCCTATGGGAACCGCTGTCTGTCCCAGCAGCAGCGCCGCAGTAAACAGAAACATGATTATGCTTTATATGGTAACACTTTAGAATACATGCTGAAGGGAAAAAAAAACAAGCAAACAAAAAAAAACATTGCACAATGCAACACACCACTCTACAAATACTATCAAAACTAATATAGTAGGGAATTAGAGATACAATGAACATGCTTCAGTGGGTAGTGCACCCCAGCTCTTCAGCCCTGCTTTAAATCCAGGAAGATTTGTTTTTGGCACCCGATTGTCTTTAATAGATAAGCAAACAAACAACTCACTCAAGGCAGCTGAGTTTCAGCCAAGAGGGTAGAGTTGTTCGCTCTAGTTTAATACCTCACACCCGCAGTGAATCCCATGTGGTACACAATCAGTTCACTATCAAGCACCTTAATCCTGGAATCACTCAGCACTTGAAACAACACTCAGTCGGGTTTCATCAAACACTGCCTGGTGTAGTGAACTCGCTGCGCTTCTCTTGAGTGTGTTCTTGATGGAGTTTTCTTGCAACACTTGAACATTTCTGTTTCAGAGCTCTGTAAATGAAGTGTTCTGTAAGCTTGTAAAGGTATTAGTGTAGCAGAAGTAACAGAAAAAGAAAACAACAACTTTGGTTAATTAAAAATGATAGAATTTGCAACTTGAATTAAGAATCAATGAATGGGAGTGTTCATACAATCATATGTGTTAACTTCAGTTTTTTACACCACCCCAACAGTGATCTTACATATCAGTTTTATTTTGTGGGTTGTACAATGACTGTCGCAGGTCAGGTTTTAATATCAATTAAAAAAAATTAAGGAACAGGAAGAGAAAGCCAGTACAGCTGTACCCCCATTCCTTGGGTAGCGACAACAATGTAGGAATGAACCCATTTTTTATCATTTATTTCCATTTAACTCCACCAAATCTTGCCAAAGTGCAGTGGTACCCCAAATGTTATGTGTTTACCACCAATGCAGAACAAGTGTGAAATAATAAATGATTGGTTGTAAAATGATCATTTTACCCGTAAAATGTTGACTGACAACACATTGAATGTCGTACTAGACTTGTCAGTGTCACAAACCACCCTAGGTTTTTCATCCACTTTGTGTGGGGTTAATAAGCTTGCTTCAGTGCTCAGAATACTCAGATGATTCAGCAGCTCTTGAGTCACACTGTGCTCAACATAGCTTATTGTAGACAGACGATCTATAGGGACAGTACTGAGTTATTTCCAGAGAGGTTACCGAAGCCCCTTTCTCTGCTGCTCTGCGGTGGAAAAAAAAGGAAAGGAAAAAGGACCACATAAAACCAATTGGCTCCAGTGACAAAAGGATTTGTCTGCTAATCCAGAGGGGTTTAAAATGAGCAGACGCTGGCCCGCTGTTCTGTAACGGGGATGGCATGGAGATAAGTAGGCACAAGAGCTACTGGCGACAGCTCTGGGGTGCGAGATGAGTCCTTAATCCTAATCATGCTGGGTCGCCTGACCTCTTTATTATATCAATATGCAGTAGTAATTGCGATTTATCTGAGAAGAGGTGCCCAGACAGGCTTTCCAAATGCCACTGGGCGCTCGCCGTCAGTGAGAAACACACAACTTCAACATGAAAGGCAGGACAAAGAAATGGAAACACCTACCATGGCACTGTCAATAGGGTTCAATGGCGTCACTGTTTACAGACAGGACATCACATTCGACTGGACAAGTCTGAAAGGTGCTAACATACAATAATTCCTCGCTAGAATGATCTTAAATCTGGACGGGGAAAATAAGCTTCATACTGGCGGGGAGCGTTGACTGAAGCTGATTGAAATGTTTTATGTATTACAGAAATTCAAGGATTCCATTTACATTTGTACACAGTTATGTGAGGGACAGCCCATTTACAGTTTTAAAAATGTTTTTTTCAGAAATGTAATATCATGAACCTATTGAGAAAATATTATATTTGTATGCATTTTTCTGTAATATGTTCAGAAATTCTATTTAAAAAAATGGATATGTGATGGATCTCCTGTACTAACCTCTCCACTATAGAGCTTGCTGTTTAGTTGAATGGTAAGGCGTTTGTCTTTGAACAGTGAGGTTAGTGGTTCACGCCCAGCCCTTGCCTAATTTATTTGCTAAACTGAACTTGGAAATTAAGTTTACGTTTCTTTGAGGTCCAGGGGCAAGTTTCAAGGTTGTAGTACAACCAATTCCAGTTACCAAAAACCTGAACAAAGGAATATACGTGTGTAATGAATCTCCTCCTAGCGGCTGATCAGTTAATACCACTGACATCCGCAGCAGACACCTGTACCTACCTCTGGATTGCAGGGCTTGATCTTCAGTTGAATGGGAAGGTGTTGCTCTTTGAAACGTATGGTTTGCGGTTCGCGTCCAGCCCTTGCTTTTCTATTCAGTTCGGTGGGCTGAGATGCCAATTCATTAAGCGTGGAAGGAGAGAAATGCCTAGAGGCTTCATCAGTGTAACTATGAGTGCATGTGAATGTACAATGTAGGACACACATAACTATATTCATACCTGTGATAGTATGTGCTGCATGCATACAGTAATTGAAACTAAAATACTGGTACATTATAAAATAAACAGCTAAAATCACTATCTTCAGGAGAAATGAGAAACATCATTCTTTACAACACTACCCAGCAGGACCTTGATTAGAGATCAGTAAATTGTATCAGTGGTTCTTCCAGCCAGTTCTTGGAGTCCGTAGCTTACTCACACCTCTGAGTGACACAAAGTGGAAATGGCACTCACAGAACTACTGCTGCCACCAATAATTCTCTTCCGCCTACTAAATTAGGCGTGGGAGGAGGAAAGGGGGCTGGGCACAGCCCTGGGAGGTCCTCTGCCTTGGTTCTGACAACACAGGGCTTGTTGAAAGTGTATTTCTGGAGGGTGTTTTGTTTTCAGCAGGTCTCTATTCATGGAACTTTAATCTCATTAGTGAGAGCTCTGACAGAAGGGCCTGGGATTCTGGATCAGAATCAAATCCTCCTCTGACTGCTGTTTCCCAAGAAGGCTGATAGCCCTGCTCAGGAGCCCCATCAGCGGAGCTCTGCTTATCCAGCCTGCCAGCTGACTGCAAGGTTAATGTGATCGGGGCAGAGCCTGAGTACACTAATGAGAGACCATGTGGGAACAGACGCACAACAAAACTGGTTACAAGTAACTACTGATAAACTGGTCCCAGTCAGGACCGGCCTTACGCTGTGCAGGCCCAAGTGCGGGTCCAGAACATCAAATCAATGCTACAGTAGCAGCCATGTCTTAGTTAGTATGTAGGTGCATCATGTAATCATACCTACATATACATATAAAATATTAATGAATACTTGTTTCAGTTTGTTTGTTAGACTTTATCATTTTATATAATTCGCAACTTCAAAGCACTCAGAATTCCAATCTACTTCAAACATTATTTTTTTGTAACATGACCATGCCCCAATAAATAAATATATTAATTTATTAATTCATAATAATAATAATAACAAATTGTTAGCAAATGAACCACTGGACATTCTAAAATCCTTTTTTTCATTTTATTTTCTAAATTACGTAAGAAATAAATTACAAAGATATTTCCCTAGCTTTAGCGGCAGCAAAGTTCTTTATCAAATCTGAGTATTCAAAATTCTTGGCAACTTCACTCTCATTTGACAGTATGGACAAATTTGACAATCTTTTTTGAGTCCTCGTTGAGTGCAAACACGTCTTGATCAGTTTCAGCCTGGAAAAGCTGCACTCTACAGAAGCAGCCGTCACTGGAATGCTCTGTCGGCACAGTTTCCATGCATGTGCCGCAGCATTTTCACAGGACACATACCTGTGAGGGGCCAACACGATGAGCTGCAGCTACAGCGTCAGGAGTGCAAATCATTTAGAAAATTGGTGCTAAACTGTTTTTAAAGTTTAGAAAGTTTAGAAAGTTTAGCACCAGAGAGCCTATATATATATAGTTGTAGTCAAAAGTTTACATACCCAAATGGAAATTTACAATTTCTAGAAATGTCTCAAAAACAAAAAAATTCGGAAAAATCTTTTGTAGCAAAAGTTTTGCTTTTGTGGATGAGGAAAAAAACTTACAAGAAATAAATGTCTACACTTATTTATTTCAGCAATTCTTTTGCAAAACTTCAAAAATGCTAATTCAAAAGTATTCAAACCATTTGATGCTATGATGCTAGTATTGTCTACAAGGTACTAGAAATTTCAATATGATAATGCAGAACCTAATTCTAGAAAAGTCTAGAAAATGCTGGATTGTAGGTGAACATTCTCAGTATAAAAGGGTTAGGCACAGGATGATTGCTGTCATTACCAAAAATTTCAGCTATTGTTTCTATTATCCCTCATGGTACTGTCACAACGCTCCCTCTGTCTGGAAGAAAGAAGGTTGTTTCACCAAGAACAAGTAGAAGAATATAAAATCTCTTAACACCAACATTGCTAAATTAAGAAACCTAAGACGGCAGATCTGTGTAGCCCAAACGTTCGACACAACGAAACAATAGCTTGTATTTATGGATTAGATTTACATTAGCTGCAACAACAGATTTTGTTTTAACATAAATCCATGATTATATACAGCTAACCAAAGCATCAGCATTTTTTAATCAACAAAATGTATTTATAAACTAGCAAAGCTTAACTTTCGCAGTAAATGAAGATGTGAAATCCCCATTATTAATCCCCATTGTTATTATTCTTATTTATTTCTTAACAGACACCCTTATCCAGGGCGACTTACAATTGTTACAAGATATCACATTATTTTTACATCCAGCTGCTTCCCCTAGTGATCGCAAAGCCACTGTCTTGCTGCAATTACCAAGGAAGTGTAAGAGTAACAGACTACCTCAAAGTAAGGCATGCAAAGGGAGAACTGTCTTTGCATATGTCTTTGCATATTTATATGTATATATGGAGGTTAAAATCCTCCCTGGGTAGGATATGTGCGCAGGCACCTTTGTTGTTAGTTTACTTTATTGTTTAATTGATTTGTTAATTGTTTTATTATTAATCATCCCCTGCACCTGGTGCTTATTATTAAATTAGAGCCAGGTGCAGGGTATAAAAAGAGAACAGTCAGTTTGCTCAGGGCTGCTGAGGAGAAGGAGGCAGAAAGGAGTGCTTTGCTTCCAGGCAGTCAAGTAAGTCTATTGAGAGAGAGATTGTGTTTATTGCAGGTAAACAGCTTAGCTGTCCTGCGTATCAGTTTAGGTTCCTGCGTGATTAGTCAGTGCTCATTTAGAGCTTGGTGTTTATTTTGTGTTTTGTTTTGTTTGTGTGTTTATTAAAAAAAATCAGCGCAACCACGCTTGAAAAATCCATTTCTGTGTGTTGGGTCTATTTTTAAAGGGGCAAAAAACCCGTGAGTGGTGCAAACATTTCACAATATATATATATATATATATATATACTGTATATGGGTCTGATTTTTAACAAAGGTTCTTTGCCCCTTTAAAAATCAAACCCAACACACAGGAATGGAGGCTTTTAAAGCGCTTTTGCGCTATTTTGTTTAATAATAACAAAAACAAATTAAACAAAACAAACACCTCGCTCTTTTCTTGAGCACTAACTAAAACACAGAACAGGAACCTAAACTATCTTACAGGACAGCTAAGCCATTTACCTGCCAGTTAAACAAAACACTCAAACAAAACAAAACCACACAGGTCTACCACAGATCAAAAGGTTTCCACTTCCACTTCCACTTCCTTTTCCCACGCTTGTGCATACTGTCAAGTGGGCTCTCCACACAGCAGTCCCAAACAGAGTGGCTGCTTTCTTTAAATACCCTGCACCGGGCTCTAATTTACAATGCTAGCCAGGTGCAGGGGATCATTACTAATCAAACAATTAACAAATGTATTTAAACAATTAAACAAATGAAGGCTTTTCAGTCTGTGACCTTCTGGGGGATGTAGTCCTTTTCTCCCCAGGACTACACTTTCTCACTATATACTGTATATATACAGTACTGTGCAAAAGTTTTAGGCAGGTGTGAAAAAATGCTGTAAAGTAAGAATGCTTTCAAAAATAGACATGTTAATAGATTATATTTATCAATTAACTAAATGCAAAGTGAGTGAACAGAAGAAAAATCCATATCAAATCCATATTTGGTGTGACCACCCTTTGCCTTCAAAACAGCATCAAGCATCAATTCTTCTAGGTACACTTGCACACAGTTTTTGAAGGAACTCGGCAGGTAGGTTGGCCCAAACATCTTGGAGAACTAACCACAGTTCTTCTGTGGATTTAGGCAGCCTCCGTTGCTTCTCTCTCTTCATGTAATCCCAGACAGACTCGATGATGTTGAGATCAGGGCTCTGTGGGGGCCATACCATCACTTCCAGGACTCCTTGTTCTTCTTTACGCTGAAGATAGTTCTTAATGACTTTCGCTGTATGTTTGGGGTCGTTGTCATGCTACAAAATAAATTTGGGGCCAATCAGATGCCTCCCTGATGGTATTGCATGATGGATAAGTATCTGCCTGTACTTCTCAGCATTGAGGAGACCATTAATTCTGACCAAATCCCCAACTCCATTTGCAGAAATGCAGCCCCAAACTTGCAAGGAACCTCCACCATGCTTCACTGTTGCCTGCAGACACTCATTCGTGTACGCTCTCCAGCCCTTCGGCGAACAAACTGCCTTCTGCTACAGCCAAATATTTCAAATTTTGACTCATCAGTCCAGAGCACCTGCTACCATTTTTCTGCACCCCAGTTCCTGTGTTTTCGTGCATAGTTGAGTCGCTTGGCCTTGTTTCCACGTCGGAGGTATGGCTTTTTGGCCGCAAGTCTTCCATGAAGGCCACTTCTGACCAGACTTCTCCGGACAGTAGATGGGTGTACCAGGGTCCCACTGGTTTCTGCCAGTTCTGAGCTGATGGCACTGCTGGACATCTTCCGATTGCGAAGGGAAGTAAGCATGATGTGTCTTTCATCTGCTGCAGTAAGTTTCCTTGGCCGACCACTGCGTCACGGTCCTCAACGTTGCCCGTTTCTTTGTGCTTCTTCAAAAGAGCTTGGACAGCACATCTGGAAACCCCTGTCTGCCTTGAAATTTCTGCCTGGGAGAGACCTTGCTGATGCAGTATAACTACCTTGTGTCTTGTTGCTGTGCTCAGTCTTGCCATGGTGTATGACTTTTGACAGTAAACTGTCTTCAGCAACCTCACCTTGTTAGCTGAGTTTGGCTGTTCCTCACCCAGTTTTATTCCTCCTACACAGCTGTTTCTGTTTCAGTTAATGATTGTGTTTCAACCTACATATTGAATTGATGATCATTAGCACCTGTTTGGTATAATTGTTTAATCATACACCTGACTATATGCCTACAAAATCCCTGACTTTGTGCAAGTGTACCTAGAAGAATTGATGCTGTTTTGAAGGCAAAAGGTGGTCACACCAAATATGGATTTGATTTAGATTTTTCTTCTGTTCACTCACTTTGCATTTAGTTAATTGATAAATATAATCTATTAACATGTCTATTTTTGAAAGCATTCTTACTTTACAGCATTTTTTCACACCTGCCTAAAACTTTTGCACAGTACTGTATATATAATGTTATGTATTCTGCTTAGAGATACATGCATAAAAACGTGTTATGCTATGACCAGAGGGACCATACAATACTTCATGAAAGTTTTGTTGAAAAATATTGATGTTTAGGCAAATTGCAATATATAGAATTGCATATAGATATAGATAGATAGATAGATAGATAGATAGATAGATAGATAGATAGACAGATAGATAGATAATTACAGTTTGTCATACTGGCTCATCTGGGAATTAGGTCTTGGTCTTGCAGTGCACTGAAAGCCAAATAGTTTTGTAACAGCACTGGATTAAAATATGTAGCCTCACAGTGCTGGAGAGTGTGATGTGATCTTGCGTGCTGTGGATCTGGGTTACAGGCAGGCACCATCGCTCCACAGCTCTGAGAACACGACAGGAAGCAGTTAGCGTGAGGCTTTGGGAGGGAGCATGACATGCATGTGAGGTTCAAGATGCATGTGAGGATACTGGAACCAAACTTGGAATAGACCATGAATAGTCCTCGTCTGTAAATTACAGCTACCTGTTATTACAGAGCTTAGCTCCTTTTAATTTATTTTATCCTATGTTGGTGCTAGATAGACCATTGGAAAGTTTGATTTGAATATAAACTATTTGAATTTGTTTTTGCTTCCTTCCTACAAACAATGATTCTTGTGACACAGCCTGCTCAGATGATTGGAATGCACACGGAAAGTAATGTAACACTTTACAATAAGTGTCTCTAATTACTGTGTATTTACATAATAGTTACATGTGTACTACACATAATTACAATGTTATTATGCATAGTTACAATGTACTTTGCATGTATTTTTTTGCATGATATAACTCTAATCCTAACCCTAACTTTAAACCTTCCCCTAACTCTAAACCTAACCCTTACCCTAACCATTTTCTGATACAATGGTATGCTTACATATATTAAGTACATTGTAACTATGCATAATAACATTGTAATTATGTGTAAGTACACCTGTATTTACTAAGTAACTACTAAGTAAATACACAGTTATTAGAGACACTTCATGTAGTGTTGCTGAAAAATGCTTAACAATAAAGGCCAGGTAATAAGACAGTTTCCCATAGTAAAAACATAACAAAGTGTAATACAGCACAGCGAAAGCATGGGGAAACATTGATGAACATTGTAAAAATAAGCCATTTTTACTGTGAACAAATACAGCCCTAGTGATTAGTTCTGGGGGAAATATTGAATGCATTCGTCAGGAAAAATAAGCATGTGCATATTTCTTTATATAATAGGATTTATAAAATGACTGTATAAAAAGATAGAAAGGAAACCAGTGGATAAGTGCTGTCTGAAATAAAGAACACACTTTCTACTGTACAAAGGAGTGTTTCTCTGCTTTCTTACTAGGGAATGTCAAGGGGTATCGGGTTTATTTAACTTCCAACTTTTTTTTCTTTTACTGTAATATGGTACAAGTTATACTTTAGTTTTTAAGAATAAAGCATATTTGGTAACACTTTAAAACGATGGCTGTAAATTCATAATGAATTCAAGTGGAACTCCACAGGAACAGCTGGCAATGTACTGGCATTCAGAGAAATGTGTGGGATTTGTTTTTAAGCAAAACCAAATATTTGAATATCCATTTAGAATTTGAAAGAATATTCAAACATGAAAACCCTCCATATTCATCCCAGTACTTAGGGCCAGTAAACTCAACTAACTATTACATCAATAGATTCTCCAGACCCTGTGGGTAACCCTTAAATACAGTCCATACAGTAGACCTCGGTACAGGGCTAGTCAACACACAGCATCCCCAATGAGACCTCTGATCCACTGTGCCGTTGCGTTGTGAAGGGCAAATCTGTTGGTTGTTAATGGACTACATGGACAATTAGTTACAAAAACTGGCCATTATACTCGTTACCAGGCAATAGGAGATGACTTGTCATGCCTTTTCCGTTTGTACTGCCAATGTGGTCACAGTTAATAGCTCACACTAAAACCTGCTATCAAAGCATGTCTAATACTGGTATCTATTAGTAGTGCATGACTTATTAGATGTTTCGGCAAACAGTGTTATTGGTATGTTCCTAACCAGCAACAGACCACGCTGGACAAAAACAGAACTATGTTAAATTGTCTTTTGCAACATTTTCCTCCATCCCTTCTCAGCAATAAAACAAATACCAATGTATAAAATGCAAGGAGATTGCGTGACAGACATGCTGGATAATGGGGACCAGATGACCGATAGATGGAGATAAAAGATATTCATAACCAAAAATTGATTGTGGTTTAAAGTTACAGCCAGTTTTGATCTGTCGGGCAGATGATTAATTACACATTACTTGCAATCAAATTCTTTTCTAACCACCCAACAGTTTCCGACCCTTTATCAAAAACATCCCTTCAGCGAAATTGATCCAATTAATATTATAGCAGAGCATCAAAGATTTTTCTAGCACTCGCTGCTTAAAACATGCCACAAGTCTGTCAATTACCTTCCACAGTGCGACAAAGGAAACGCAGTATTCGCATCTGGAAAAAATCTTCACCGGGAACACAGTCCAAAACTATTTGACAATGCTTCAGATGTAGACGTACTCATTTCTATTGCCTTTACTGGAGACTTGTGAAGCAGATGGCTTTTGTTAACCCTTTGTTTTGATGACATCCAATATAAGCAGAGGTCTGTGCAGATAGCTCCAGGCTCTGGCTGCTTTATTAGGAACACCCCTCAGTGCTTGGTTTGCCCCCTCTATGAACACGGTGAGGAATCCACACGCTTCCTGTAGTCGTCCTGTGGAATGCAATTCCAACAGTCTGTCGGTGCAGTGCCTAGCTGTGCCAGGGATTCTGACATCTGCTGGCATTGACACATTTGCTGCTCCGGCTTATCCCATAGATGCGCAACTGGATTGAGATCTGGGAGCCTGGCGAACAGGTGTATGTGATCTGATGCATCTTCCTCAAACTACTCACAAATCAATTCATAGTGAAACTCAGTGTTGAAGGTAAATAATCGGCTGCAATGCTCAGGTATGCTTAGAGCACTGACTCTTTCCTTCAAAAGAATTACCAGTCTCAGACCTTGCCTCAGCTATTAATCAGCCACCAGCAGCTCGTACCTTTAGCAGAAAGGCTCATTCACAGCAGAAACTGCATGAAGCGACATGATGTGCCTTGACAAGGTGTTTTTATTGTGCCCACTCACACCAGGGGTGATGGTGTGCCTCAGTCTGCAACGTTATGTGATGAAAGTGGGTGGCTCAGCTGGTAAAGGCACAGGGAGCACAGGTTTGTGTCCTGGCTATGCAAAGCTGACAATCTTTGCTGGGGATTCCATAGGGCATTGCATTGGCTTTGGACCTCCTTCAGGTTGGGGAGGCAAAATCAGAAGTGACCCAGTGAGCCCAAACGGACACCTGCAACACTGGCCTCGTCCTCCAGGGGGCGGTAGCTCACATCCACTGCAGAGCTCCTGGGTGTAAAGAGGCGATTGGCTTGGTCATGAGATCAGAGGATTCCCACTGACATTCAGTTCAGCATTCATTCAGCTGTTGTGAGGTTTGCTGTGATGAGGGAACTTAACTGGGGAGATAACAGGGCACTTTAAATTTAAAATTAAAGTGACGAAAATGTTCTTTGAGAAAGTGAACAGGGTGAACGTGGAAACATTATTTTGGCAATGCAAAGGAAAGAAAACATCTGGAGCAAATTCTTCAAATACAAATTCATTTCATGTATTTTTTATTTCAAAAACATAATTCATTTCCAATCCAATACAGCATTTTTTACAGGCTTGTATGGCATGTAAACATTATAAGTACTGTACATTAAAATTAATTTTAGCAGAGAGGAGGAGTTTGAATATTGTAACCCCAGATTCCAGCTTTGATTCTGTATGATGTGAGCATGATAGCAGTGAGTCTCACTCCAAAAGAAGCAGTGGTTCTATTAACTTGAAAAATATCTTTCTGAAAGCATTACCAGACCCACTGCCTCTATAGTCAAGAGCACTGATGAGCGCTGTTGATACACTATGTCCACGATATTAGCCAATCAAAACACTCTATTTATGAACATTCTAAAACTACGCTCTGCAGACCCAGCTATAGATTACACCATAAGTGGCAAGGTTAGCTGTACTGTACATATGAATTTATTGGCGAAATAGCCAGCTGTTCGGGACAAAAGCTAAACATATCTATATTATGTCATAGATATACATGCCAGGCATTCCCCTGTCACTGGCAGTATCAGGTGGGAAAGTTGAACATATGTTAGTGCACCACAGTTACTGTATATATGACCTAGGCTAGGTGAATGCCTGTAGTGGTAGTGTCTGATATAGTGGAGATATAGTGAAGAGCCTCAAGTGAAGAACAAAGAATGTGGAAAAATTACAGTGACTCCATAGTTAGGACTGAGCTTCATGGCAAATCTGAGCACTAAGCATGCAACTTAGCATTTTATGGAAAAAATGAATCTGCTTGGTGCAGCAAGAATTGGAAATGAATTTGGATTTTAATGTAGAGATTGATATGAACTATTGTAGGGAGCTCAACTTAGATTTCATTCATAAAGCCAAATCTGGCAGCTTTTGGAAACATGTATATAGTGTTTCTTCTCTGAAAAATGGGTCTTGTTTCAATAGTGTTTTGTTTTACTTTTATTAACCTTTTTGGTAAATATCACACATTATATATCTAATCCTTTTTTCTAATTTGGACATGTACAATTACCGAGTTATACAGTTGGGTTTTTACTGGAGCAATCTAGGTAAAGTACCTTGCTTAAGGGTACAGCAGCAGTGTCCCCTACCTGGGATTGAACCCACGACCCTCCGGTCAAGAGTCCAGAGCCCTAACCACTACTCCACACTGCTGCCTCTAATGAGCCCTGCCATCAAGCCTCCACCGGACTGGCCACTTCCTGGTCTGGTAGAGCACCTGACCAGTGAGATTAGCGCTCCTCGTGGGTCCCCAGCCAAGATCAGCAACTCAGCGCTGACAGGATTCAAACCAGCAAGCTCTCAATTGCATGATTCAACCTGCACTCCACATGGCAGTGTTTTTACCAGGTCAACAACAACAACACTATGAATGGATTAAGGATTCATAGGGTTTGTACCACTTAAGCTAAAAAAAAGATTATTTATCACTTTATCCAATTATTTTAAAGAAGATCTTTTGAAACAATCACAGTATCAGCAGACGAGATCCATGCTGTGAGTGCCGCGCTGGCAACGTTAGCCTGTGACATCGTCTCTCTGAGCCATGAGCTTGGTGTAGCCTGTGTGCTGTTTAGACCTGTGTACTGATTGTATGATTGGTCAATGTTTCCTACAGAGAAGGCTGAAAAGAGCATGACTCAGTCTTTGAGTGATGTCAGAACACTGTGTTTGAGGAGCATCCAGTAATCTAACAACACTAAATCACACAGCAGTTTTTAACAGCTAACTTTTTCTGTGTCAGTGTTTGTAAGTTTCCTTATAGTAGTTTATAACAGTATATTTGCACAGTAATTTTGTAGTTCTCCCATGCATTTTTGGTGGCTATACAATTCATTTACCACAGTTTAAGCATATTAAAAAACACGGTTGCCATGTTTTTAATATGCTTTACCATACCTCTCTGGGCTTTACAATGCTTACCTATGCTTTACCATGGTTTCACTGTACTTTATTTAAGAATGATGGTATGACGGGTGTAGTGAAAGTACAGGACAGAGTGAATTATTAAAGTCCTCATACATTATTCTGCGATTTCTTTGTTTCAGTGTGGGTGTTATGATTTTAGTTTCTTTCGTTGAATGTGTTGCATACAGTATCTAACCCATTGTAGTACATGTTTTTTTGTCATTGGAGAGGTGCATGGAGTCCCTGGTTTCTTCAATTTCCACATCTCCTTTTTGTTTTTGTTTACCTGTTTACCATATTTAATTATCAATATTTTGTGATGACGCTCCAGCCTTGATGTTGTGAAATTTTTCCGTGGGCGGAACCTGTGATTGACCAATCAGAGAGCAGCATCTAGGCCTGAAGTTTTATAAATATACTTTTCTATGCTTTTACTACAATAAACATTGATACGTATTTTGCATATTTTTCGTTTTTCTCTCTAGTGACTTTAACTGAGTTGCCAACATTTTTGTCACTGTAGTTTTCTGAAGGGGGTTAAAAGGTTATTTAGAATAACGTTATCAATGAAAACAACATTTTTTTAATAGATAGAACTATTAGATTGACAGTTGAAAGAATGAGGACTGTAGGCTTTGGCTCACACTCAAAGAACTGCGAGGAACAGGAAATGAAGCCTTTTGTATTGCAGGCATTGCCTGGGGTAGAGGCTCTATCGACGGCTTTGGGAAAATTGTTTCTGACACTTAAACAGGACTTGTGGCTGCTCTAATTGCCTTGATTATTTCTTTCTGTTTATTTTTCTCTTTTTTGGGAGATGTTAACAGAGTACAATCCCAAGGCCAAACACAGGCAGCTGTACAGGGTTCACTTCACACAGCTACTGCATCAGGAGCCAGGTTCCCGCCCAACAATAATACAAATAAATAGACGCTGACAATAGAGACACAAGGATGGAACTCAAGCAGGTTTGAATTTTGGGATACACTTCATAGCCTAGATACATTAACCACTTGAAAATAGTCACATTGTGTGATCATTTTCCCGGTCATATACCAGTAATATTGTTTTTATATATTAGGTATGATAGCTAAGAAAATAATACATAGGTCTCAAATGTGCACCTTTGAAAGAAACATGTTATAGCAAACACTGAGTAACTTAATATTTTTAAATCAAGCTCACTTTTTATTTCTTCTCTTTTTATTTCTCTACTACTATTGATGTTTGTCATTCATGGGGTTTCCATGCTATTTACATGTGAAATGGCGATGCGTGTGCACGTTTGGGAGAATTACTCGTGCAAATCAGGGTTGTGGCTGAAAAAAACGGCCAAAGAGAGGTATAGGGTAAATCTCATTTACTCGTGTAAATGACGAAAAACATGGGAAAATCCACGCCTAGTTTCACAAGGAAAACCGCATTTCACGTGTAAATGTTAATGAGCTTGTTTATCCTTAAGTAACATCACCACTTACCATGAACTGCGTTACATGCCCTTGTTATAGTATTAAAGCAGCTGTTTGAGAATACCCTTGCTGTAAAAACTACGCTAAAGTTAAACACGAAGAGCAAGTGAGCTGCTTTTCCCTCCACTCAAAACCACTGGAGCGAGGAGGAAACCCAGGCATTAATAACTACAGTTAATGACTTGGATCTGTTGGGCCAGCTAGATCACCCAAACAAGCATGTGTACCAACAAGTGGTCAATGCCCTCTCAGAAAGAGGAATAGAGCGCACAGTCCCACAAGCTAGGGACAAATTTAAAAAAATGAAACAGTCCTACCTGCAGGAACGAGCAAGGAGGTGACGTTCGGGAGAAGCAGGACAGTCCTGCAGAGCAATGCTTTTTGCTTCAGTTACATCTGGCATAGCTATGTACGTGTTGCAGTGCCTCTGAACAAGGGAGTTGTCAAACTTGTAAATACAGCGATGAACTGTGATTTTATGCACTCCAAACACATTGCCAGCTACCCTGTACACAGCTGAGGATGCCAGCCTATATAGAACAATCGCCACTCTTTTTTCCACTGGCACAGGAGGCCGTACATAATTCCTTTTTGGCTGCATATCTTCCTTTATTAGTTCCACTATAATGCTGAATGTTGCCCTGGTGAAGTGAAAGGACTCTATCCACGCAGATCTGTGAAATAGTGATGCAACACAACCTCTTCCCACCAGCAAGATGGACGAGTATGTGTCCAAACCGTCGTTTCACTAGCCATTGGCATTAGATAACAAGGCATAAGGATTTTCTGGTAGAGGATGTTTGGAGGTTCAAGCTCCGAAACAAAGGGAAAACATCCACTGTTCCCAATCCAGACAACCTTGGGAGCATAGGTGGAAGATGTGTGGCACAGAGCTTTAGAATCCTACGTCTTCGCCAGCCATGGTGATCTATAATACCTGTGTTGGTCACTTTCATTTTATACCTCTCAGTTAAGTTTTAATAAATGAGTTGTAAGATAAATGAGTTGAAACGGATTCAATACTAACAACATTCCATCCCGCCAATGACATTCAAAAAACAATTTGGGCAAGAACAGCAACTTTCCCTGGTATTGTACAAACACATTTTACCCAATCATTTATATCACTGCTGGACCATATTCTTATTCAACCTGTTCCTAGTCTACCACAAATAACTATACTTTCTTCAGCCTTTTATACACACCTAGGTCCGTTAAACCAAACTGAACAATTTATTGATTGATTGGCCAACCAATCAAGGCCCACAGTTTCCTCCATTCCAGCCACATTCTCACATGACTGGAAAGGAGAGAGCCAAAAACCAATTAACATGCAGGGGTAGGGATTTTTTTTTGCTAAACTACAATATTTAGTCCTAACAATGTGACAGAGGGCACACCACTCTGCAAAAACTAGTTATAACACGGGAAACATGTGAAATGTATACTACATAGCTTTATTTTTCTGATGGTGTTTTTCAGTTTTCAAAGTTTTCTAATGTGGGATTTGTGTTTTATGAATTAGCTGTGATTGAATCCAATAATTTACTGTGAAGAGTCTGTATGCATGTCCTGGACTGCTCCAATCAAACCCATTGTGTTTTGTGTTTTTTCTGCTAAACACTATCCTTGTACCCTGGCTGACACTCCGTACAAGCCATTCAGTGTTGTACACATAATAAAGAATATGAACCCTCATAAACCTGATTATTACATGTAGGGTGTGAGGCTAACAAAACTAGCTCTACAGGGTTTCAAGGGCAGCTGTATCTGTTTTTAATTGGCTGACTATTACATCTGCGCTCATTTTCAAGTGCTTATTGAAAGATGGTTTCAGAGCTAATTGACGTGTTGTTTTTAAGGCACTGTAGTGTTTGTCTAGATTGTCTGGACTGGCCTATAGCTCTTGATTGCAGTAACATGCAGAACACATCAGACAGCTTCTGGGGAAATAAAAAAAGGGTTCATATGCAGGAAGGTTATCTTCTGTGTACATTATTATTAGCTGTACATGTTTACATCTGGGGCGGCATGGTGGCGTAGTGGTTAGCGCTGCTGCCTCACAGCGCCAGGGTACTAGGTTCGTATCCGGCCTAGGGTACTGTCTGTGTGGAGTTTGCATGTTCTCCCCGTGTTCGCGTGGGGTTTCTCCGGGTACTCCGGTTTCCTCCCACAGTTTCCTCCCAAAGACATGCTGTCTAGGTTGATTGGTCACTTTAAATTGCCCTCTGTGTGAGTGTGTGTGTGGTGCCCTGCAATGGACTGGCGTCCCATCCAGGGTGTAGTCTCGCCTTGCGCCCTGTGTGTGCCGGGTTAGGCTCCGGCTCACCGCGACCCTGTAAAGGAGTAAGCGGTTAATGATAATGGATGGATGGATGGATGGATGTTTACATCTGTATGTTAAGAAATGTCAAGTATTGCATATTGGGCGTAATAATCCATGCTATAAGTATATAAGAACAGGGTGGAAACAGGGGATGAGGACTTTGAAAAGGATCTCAGGGTTATAATGGAGTCATCATTAAAAGGATCTCGCCAATGTGGTGAGGCAATTAAAAAGGCAAATAGAATATAGGCAAAAATCATGGAATACAAGTCTAGAGAGCTTATGCTAAGATTATACAATGCCCTAGTTAGACCGCACCTAGAATACTGTGTGCAGTTCTGGTCACCTCACTATAAAAAAAGACATTGCACTCGAGAAGGTACAGAGAAGGGCAACTCGGCTGATCCCAGTACTTAATGACATGAGCTATGAAGACAGGTTAGAATAATTAAATCTATTCAGCCTAGAAAAATAAGGGACTTGATATAAAATCATAAATTGTATAGATACAGTTAACCCAAGACGCTACTTAAAATTTAGCAGAGAGAAGAGAGAGAGGCCATAAATGGAAGCTGAGTAAAAGTAAGTTTAGAACAGAAGCTAGGAAGCACTTTTTTTACACAGAGTTATAAATGTATGGAATAGCCTACCAGGTAAAGTAATAGAATCTAAAACATTGGGAACATTTAAAAAGAGAATAGCAGTCTGTGCTTTTCAATCAGTTTGGATTTGAGAAACCAGAGAAACTAGAAAAATTCATTAAAAAATGTACAACCAATTATAGCAAATACAGTCCACCTTGCTGTGCATAAAAGGCTGTAATTTCATCTCTGGTTTGCAGTGACATTGATAAATCACTGGAGCTGGCACCCTTGTGATCTATGTATCACCACAAACCCAATGGCTACAGTATTCCTGTATGATTATATACAGGAATGATGAAATAGATAGTAAAGGTGTCTTTGTTTGTGACAGTTGCTTCTGTGTCCAAGACAGCCCGCATTACTGATCAAAGCAGTGAGACTGCCTGTGTCACTTTCAGCTAAGCTCTCCACGAGAGGAATAGCACAATCTATAAGCACCCTTCAATTAGTGATTACTGATTGTTGTAACATACTATAAAGCATAGGTAAGCATTGGAAATTCCATTTAGGAAACGGTAAAGCATTAAGAAACCAGGGTCAGCTATGACAAGTGTCTAGCACAACCATGGGAAAACTGCACAGTTCTCTATTACATTGGTTGCTAACAGTTATAAGTGTAAACATATTGCATTTTTTTTTAGCTTCTTGTTGTTTGATCATAAAAACATGACTCAAATTAATACCATACCCGCTATTTCATCTTCAGAAGTGGAAACAGCACATATGTAAGTGCGTGTTTAGATTCTTAATTGGAGATTCTGCGCTGGTATGTGGCATGGAGTTTGAGGTATTTTGTTGGTTCTTGTTCAGTTCATAGCTGTAATGAGACCTGATATTAGTGGCTTCTTCCAGTGAGTTTTCTCCATTTTAGTAAAGCTTATTTATTATCATTCTTTCTCAAACGCCAAGGTTCTGACTCCCTGTGTCAGGTAAAAGGATCCTACCTCAGCACCTACAACGCTCCAAGGTCTTAAGTTGTTGGCAACTCCTCCAAGCAGAGCCTATCGCTACAGTATTTTACTATTATGAATCAATGGAGCGAGTTTATTATCATATTCTGCTCTTTCATTTGTTATGTTAAACAGGGTACACCCCCAGGAGCCATAGAGTGTGTTTAAAGCATATAGCGTGGATGTTGGATCCTTTTACCTATTCCACAGGGAGCCTCAACTTCAGTGTGGTACTTAAAATAAATGGCTTAACCTGCAGTCAAAGCAAAGGCAAAACAAAACACCTTCAGTAAACAAGGAGGGGTCTTTTGAGAGTTGCTATGCTAAGTCGTTGGTTACGGAACCTCTCCTTTAACTAGAACCAGCAATGCATAGTGGCTTTACATAAATAAATAAATAAATAAATAAATAAATAGAGAAATGAACTCACCTCAGAATACTGCCCTGCTATTGAATTTGGTGTGGCAGTTTGGCGTGGTCCCGGGACAGTGCTGTGTTTTGGGTTGATATTCACAGGCCCTGGGGCTTGGCTTCAGAGAGGAGGATGGGGTCCCATTAGGTAGGTGCTGATTCAGTGCTATATCAGATTGGTGTCTGACTGTTCATGTTCATGGCACACTGTTTGAACAGTGGTTTCCACTGTTTTCTGATGTTAGGGTATTAAGGGATTAGATATCTCAGAGGACAGTGTTTCCATGAGGATGGCAACTTTTGTAATGCATTTACTTGAGGCATTTCATCGACTGAAAACTACTGTCTGTGTCTTGGCATAATAGAGACTATTTTACTAAATGTTTTGGAGATCTCCACTGCTATTGCAATTTCGTATATCATACGGGACCGTTAAGATATGTGATGATTTATTGATTGTTCACATGCTTTGATTTATTCATTTAACAAACTTTAAGTTTAAAACCCATACTTTAATGATATCCCTGGGGATTTAGATTTTCAGGTTCCTTCTTTTCTGTGTAATTAACCTTTTATTTCAACATACCCACAGAACAGAATACAAAAGCAGGTTTTCCTTGTGCACTGTACCGCGGCCACACAAACACATACCTCTCATACAGTACAGAAGAATAGGGTGAGGATATACATCCAGGTTAAGGCATGGTAAGGGACTGAAAGAAAGCTATGCTTTTTAAAATGCATTTCCTTCCTCTTGATAGATTTAGTGCCACTGTTAATGCTCCACTCTTCCTTGATAAGGGCACTGCTGTGGGTCCGTGTATTTTACAATACCAGGGTAAATCTTTAGTTCATGCATTACAATTTCAAGCACTTACAGTGGGTTTTGTGTAATTTACTTACCCCTTGAGGAGTTGTGAAGCACCAGCATGCCAAATAATCTGCGTAAGGGTGTTTTACACATTTAAAAAATATGAATTATATATATACATTTGTTTTGGTGCAAAGACATGGGATTAGAAACAAATGTAAAACTTTTGTTTTCATTTGTCTTTTCTATACAACACCCCCCACAACACTCTTGTGGCTACCTCAGGTTGGACCCAACATCTCTCAATCTCCTAAAGGCCTTCTGTTTTAAGCTGCTCATGTGGGAAATGACTTCCCTTCGTTAACCTTGCAGGACGAACAACAAACACATTAGGAATGTGATAGTCCAAAGCCCCCTGTGTCTATCTCCTCCTCTCCATCAAAGGTTTGCCAGAGGGGCTCTAGTATTAAGCAAGCCCCAGGGTTTGTTTTTCAAAGGTAGGCCAAGCTAATTCTGCTGTGTGATCCTAATGTCAGGGGCACAGGTTGGTAGGGGAAGTTGTTAAACAGTGCACTCCCTCACCAGAGAGGAGCATATACAAGTTATCTTAACCCTTTGATAAGGTTAAAGATGGTTTATAAAAGATAATAAAAATCCATCTTTCTCTGCTGGAATAAAGATTTAAAAAGTGTGTAGTGTCAAAAACAAAAAAGGGTAGCAGCCCACATATACCAATATACAAGTATACTTGTTATTGGTACTTAAGGGTAAAATCTTCACAAATAATGCAGCTTTTAATACGTTCACTCTACCACTGTCTTTATTTAAAGCGCCTAATGTGATAGTGACCGGTTCATTACCAAACTACTGGAGGCATGAGCACAGCCAGGAAGTTTTAAAAGCCAATGGTCCTCAGCTAAGATCGTCAATATGCAGAGTGTGGGATTTGAACCAGGCTTGCGTGGCTTACTCGCACTCCAAGCAGCAGTGCTTTTACTGGGTGAGTCACTGGGTATCTCAGAGTTTATTAATTTGACTTGGACACACACTTACGCCATGTAGTTATCATCTATGTATCCTTCTTCTTTTTAGATTCCCATCCGTCAGCTCACACCAACTCCACGGCTTCACTCATCTTCAATCCTTTCCGCTTTCAGTGACACACCAACTCCACGGCTTCACTCATCTTCAATCCTTTCTGCTTTCAGTGACACATCAACTCCACGGCTTCACTCATCTTCAATCCTTTCTGCTTTCAGTGACACACCAACTCCACGGCTTCACTCACCTTCAATCCTTTCCGCTTTCAGTGACACACCAACTCCACGGCTTCACTCATCTTCAATCCTTTCTGCTTTCAGTGACACACCAACTCCACGGCTTCACTCACCTTCAATCCTTTCTGCTTTCAGTGACACACCAACTCCACAGCTTCACTCATCTTCAATCCTTTCTGCTTTCAGTGACACACCAACTCCACGGCTTCACTCACCTTCAATCCTTTCTGCTTTCAGTGACACACCAACTCCACGGCTTCACTCACCTTCAATCCTTTCTGCTTTCAGTGACACACCAACTCCACGGCTTCACTCATCTTCAATCCTTTCTGCTTTCAGTGACACACCAACTCCACGGCTTCACTCATCTTCAATCCTTTCTGTTGCAGGGCGTTCCTGATGGTATCTATCCTGCAAATCCTCAGTCTTGCCCTAGGTTTCATTCCATGTACCTCTGTGTGCATTGCCATGAGGAGTCTTCTATCAGTGTCCATTCTTGATACATGACTGAACCATTGCAATTGTCTTTCTTGAATTTTCTGCAGCAGAGTTGTTATATTTTGCATCCTAGAGACAGCTGGTATTCCCCTAAGCCATATGTTGTGCTCATTAAACCAGGGATTCACCCCACGACATTGAGGTATCCTGACTGAGGACCCTCAGCCAGTGAATGTATATAACAATACTGTACATCCCTTTCTTTCAGTAGAAAACGTGCTTGTGATATGATCTATATTTATGCAAAGAGGATGTCCTACGGAGACCAGTATAATAATAATAATAATAATAATAATAATAATAATAATAATAATAATAATAATAATAATAATCTAGCACCTCTTTTATTCAGTTTTCAAATCTCAAGTAACCACTGAGGGAATTCAGTTATTTGAGTTCACAGATGTTACGTAAATTTGAAACACGTATCACTAACAATAACATAAGAACTTAGTTTATTTTAGTATTACTGTAAACTTTTAACTGGGGAGTTACTGGAAAGAATCTTTAGTGTTAACAAAACAGGATGTTAACACAAAAGGACTTTTATTGGTGATATATCAAACAATTGTGCTGTCAAATAAATAAAAACAAAACATTAATTATTCCATAGAAAAGGGAATGTTTTCCATGATACATACCTGTTAAAAGACATTTTTTCAATCTAAACATTTGGTTTTAATGCCGCACACAGAGTACTGGACCGTTTTTTAATTCAATTTCACGCTCTGTACAGAAGTGGCAATGTACCGCTGGATAAAAAACAATTGCACATCTATATGTGTAGGGCACACTTTTGTAAAAACGCGTTGTTCGTTTCAGGAAGAGTGGAAATGATCTTAATGACTGTGGATGTTAATACGGCAGTACTTTATTAACCCGATAGTTTTTAACCTCATTGTATTGTCATTGTGTTTAGTGACGTGAATAAGTGGATCCCCAGTGGAGGAACACCAGCTGGAACAATACTGTTAAAGAGTGGCAGAGGGGGTATTGCAAGGACAGTTCACTTGGCATATGCTTCACAACCCAACACTGAAAAAATTGGAGATCTTTTTTGAGGAACAGTCTTAAAAGTTGCTTTGGTAGCCCTATGCATTATTGAAAGTGTCACATCTAGCTTTTCTAATTGCTTCTATTTAAAATGTATTCAAGCTTATTTTGCCTTAGTGTAAAAAGAGAAGTTTTCCCCAGTAAACGCATGGCTAATAAAACATAGTTAAAGCATGGTGAAGCATAGGTAAGTATTGCAAGACCCAGAGAACTATAGTAAACATATCAAAAACCTGGAAAACCAGGGTAAAGTGTGGTAAATGCATAGCATAACCATAGGAAGAACTGACAATATACTGCAGATTTACTGTGGTAAGTTTAATATTCCTACCCTTTAAATCTGGTTGTTTTCTGATTGAACTCTCGTCTCCTGTAGGGCGCTGTCACTTACAAAGATGAGACCAGCTTTCACAGCTGCTTGTATTTCTTGGTTAAGTATCAGTAAAGTTGGCTTTGTCTGCTGGTATGTGTGTTGGTTCGGCTGGAATGATAGCTGCAGGCGGTTTGAGTCATTTACTAAAAGTGCTCAGTGAAATCTGAGGGGTGTTACCTAGCACCCACAGCTTGGGAGCAACTGAACAAACCCCCTGAGCTCTGAAGCAAAACCATCAGGGTCTGAACAGCAAATACAAAGTGTGAATGCCTCGGTTAATGAGTGTGGTTTATAATACCTGCAAGGATTAATTCCAGCGATGCCAACATTCTTCTACTAAAAGAGTATTAAAAGCTTGGTAAATATGCACAGTATTCTTTCAGCTTTACCCCTGCATACACTATGCATTTAGCATGCACTTACCATGCTTTACAATACTTACATTGGACTGCCCTGTACTACACCTTGGAAGCTAGATCACAGAAAGCTTTTATAGGGTCTGTAATTAAAATGGAGTGGGGGGCATATTATTAATCACATTCACAAAGTCATTTTCTTTGTAATGACTGTAAAACAAAAAACTCTTAGGATAGGGAACATGTTGGGGAAATAGGGATTCTCCAGTTAGTACATGAATAAATACTGAGCAATCTATAACATGTTACACCTGTAGGCTTCACCCACAGAAGCACGGTTTAGAATTCTGATTATAGGGACGTCTTTGATCTATGGCTCAGAAACACTCAGTCTTGTTCCATCTTCTTTACATCATTAGGTTTTGCAACAGGATGGAGGCTGGGCACGAATCAGCGACCCTGCACACTACAAGCAAGTGTCTCAACCACTATGCAAAAGAGCTTGGCTCGTGTGAACACATGGAGAATCTGACATCATCTCGTCTCAGTGGCCGGGTTCAGCATTCATGACAGCAGTGGCAGTGCACCCTCTCGCTACACCTCTTTACTGGTCGTATCTTTCATTTCACAGCTGCAGAAAAATTTTTTCAGGGTTTTTTTCCATTGCATTTCACTGTATCTCAGTTTTTAAATTCATCGTGTGTGGGTTTAGTTTCATTAGCATAATGGAAGTTGTGTGCAGAGTGTGACCATGTGAGATAATTAACCACTTGACAACCTCTGAATGTACCACATATGTCCTGCTGGTAATTATTTCCTTTTGAATTAACCTTGATTGTTTTAATTAACTTGCAAAGGGACTAGTAATTGTGTAAGGGATTCACCTGTGTTCTGAACTCAGGTGCGGTCATTTTTTGAGTACGAGTTGTGTACAAGTATTAAGCTTATTACTCCAACTTAATCACATGCTGTGACTGATTTTAAAACATTAGGCCACAGTTATGAAGGTGTTTATATTCATTTGCTAAATTTTGTGATATACAATAATCTTAATGTCACAAAACTATATATATACCTCAAAGAGCCAGCTGCCCTAATATATATATTAGGGCTGTTCCGATGAACAGATTTTTTTTTTTACAATTTAACCGTGCATTCTGGGTAGACAGAGAAATGCGATTAATCAACTATGCCCATAAATTATGCAATCAAAATTTTTAATCGAGCGACAGTCCTAATATATATAGTTTTTTTTTAAATAAATGGCACTTACTGCAGCTACCAGTAAAGGCTTTGATAAATTGGACCCATTATATTCTAAATTAGGGTTTCTGTAGCCAACACCGTGAGAAGGAGCTAGGTTATACATGACAGTTATCATTTTTAAACGCCTTGGTGAAAGGGCACTTATTAGGTTACTGGAGGGTAGAGTTACTGAAGTCTCTGTGTCGAGAGAGAGTGACGGGCAGGTAATGATCAAAAACTATTTCTTTTCTAATGATAAACCCAGGGGACTGTTTGAAAAGGGTTCTGGTGAACTCAGCCCGGGGCTAGGTAGTCAAACACCCTGCTTTTCCTCTGACTATGTCAGGCTCTGGTCGTTGGAAAGTGGATTTCAGACTCCAGGTATGTCAATCTGGTTTCAATCACATGCACTAAAGCTCATCACAGAATTATTTTGAGGTTATAATTCGTGAGCATAGTCACCTACCTGGCCAGAGCTTTCTTAGACTTCATCACACAATAATGGAACTCCTCCTAATGGCTGTCGGATTAACAATGCTGACATCTTTAGTTGAATGGTAAGAAGTTCATCATTGAACTGTTAGGTGTGTGGTTTGCACCCAGCCCAATTTAATGCTCTGAGATGCCAATTACAGCGGCACCCAAAGAGATAGAAATCCGACCCCCGTGGTTGAAACAGATAAATGCGAGACTTATGATGTTCTAAAGTGGCCCTGGATCCTGAGGGATGAAGGTTTGCTGCAAGGCCAAAGCTGAAACTCCTGAGCCTGGGTTAGTCTGAGACTGCTAAGCCTGGGTTACGCTGAGACTGCTGAGCCTGGGCTAGTCTGAGACTCCTGAGCCTGGGCTAGTCTGAGACTCCTGAGCCTGGGCTAGTCTGAGACTGCTGAGCCTGGGTTAGTCTGAGACTGCTGAGCCTGGGCTAGTCTGAGACTGCTGAGCCTGGGCTAGTCTAAGACTCCTGAGCCTGGGCTAGTCTAAGACTCCTGATCCTGGGTTAGTCTGAGACTCCTGAGCCTGGGTTAGTCACAGACTCCTGAGCCTGGGTTAGTCTGAGACTCCTGAGCCTGGGCTAGTCTGAGACTCCTGAGCCTGGGTTAGTCACAGACTCCTGAGCCTGGGTTAGTCTGAGACTGCTGAGCCTGGGCTAGTCTGAGACTCCTGAGCCTGGGCTAGTCTGAGACTCCTGAGCCTGGGTTAGTCTGAGACTGCTGAGCCTGGGTTAGTCTGAGACTGCTGAGCCTGGGCTAGTCTGAGACTCCTGAGCCTGGGCTAGTCTGAGACTCCTGAGCCTGGGTTAGTCTGAGACTCCTGAGCCTGGGTTAGTCTGAGACTCCTGAGCCTGGGTTAGTCTGAGACTGCTGAGCCTGGGCTAGTCTGAGACTGCTGAGCCTGGGCTAGTCTGAGACTCCTGAGCCTGGGCTAGTCTAAGACTCCTGAGCCTGGGTTAGTCTGAGACTCCTGAGCCTGGGTTAGTCACAGACTCCTGAGCCTGGGTTAGTCTGAGACTGCTGAGCCTGGGCTAGTCTGAGACTCCTGAGCCTGGGCTAGTCTGAGACTCCTGAGCCTGGGTTAGTCACAGACTCCTGAGCCTGGGTTAGTCTGAGACTCCTGAGCCTGGGCTAGTCTGAGACTCCTGAGCCTGGGCTAGTCTGAGACTCCTGAGCCTGGGTTAGTCTGAGACTGCTGAGCCTGGGTTAGTCTGAGTCTGAACCTGGGTTAGTCTGAGACTCCTGAGCCTGGGTTAGTCTGAGTCTGAACCTGGGTTAGTCTGAGACTCCTGAGCCTGGGTTAGTCTGAGTCTGAACCTGGGTTAGTCTGAGACTCACACTTGTGTTTCCACTCGAGGATGAACTTTGATTAAGCAGGGGGAGATCGTAATGGATCTCCTTCTAGCAGCTGATGAGTTAATAATACTGACATCAACAGAAGACACACACTTACTGTACCTCCCGACTACACAGCATGCTCTTTTGAGAAGCAGTTTGAGAAACAGCACTGGGATACCTTGCTATTCTTACACTGAATGAACCTCAGTAGAGCCATTACACCAAGGTATAGTATCACCATCAATGACAGCACGGTGGATTTCAAACAAACAGTTAGCTTTTATAGGAGCTCATAAGTAATGTAGGTTGATGTTTTTAGAACTTCTTTTGTAACAAGAACATAGCTACATCCCCTCAGAGGCATGACAAGGAATCAAGCTAACCCTTGAACATGCTTGAATAATGCCTTAGCCAATGCGGCCTTCTTACCTTCCTACACAACAGCTATTATGGGAAGACTTTGATAGATCTAATAAAGTTACCAAATCAGAATAAACCACCCACACATTCATTAGGGCCTTGTTTGCTTTCTGATTTATTTATTTTTAGATTTGGAGTAAATAGCTTTGAGAATGTAGCCCTTTGTGCGCAGGGGTCCAGATACAGAAACACTCTGGTACTGACAGCTACGGTACTACAACAGATGATCAATTGGTTCAAACCATTATGCTGCCATTGGTATGCCAATTGAACATTTTGACTTGACCAAACAGTTTGACCTTTCTCCTTATCTCTCTGTGCAAGTTACATGTTAAGATGGATGGAGTCACTTCTCTCAGGTTAGAGAGTGTGCTGAAACACAAGAATCAACACTAACCCCTGTTTAGAAACAGGTTTCATGGTTTTCTTGGGATTGAGTTTGGAAGTCAGTGACAGGCATTTATTCTGCCCTGTTCTTAATTATGTGTGTTTAGTACTCTGAGGTCTGAGGGTTATACACAAGTTTGAATGTTTCTTTGATCCATTGGCAAGCCTGCGACAAGTCTTATCATTTTACTGTGATGAGAAATCTTGTAAAGAAGGGTTATAGGACAGTGAATGTCTGTGTATGAGGGGATATCTGCATGATTAGAAGTTACGACCAAGGCGATTTAAAAAAATCTATAATTTTATGATTGTAAAATGCTAAAACATAAAAAGAGATTAATATTTATATTTTTACTTACAGTGAAACCTGGCAAGGACTGTGTACATAAGATATATCATGTCTGAATTGTAAGTAATTATAGCAATTAACAGCTAACTTACTATTTCAACTTCCTCTCTTCCTAATGGTTCCCTCCATGTGCTGCTCATCTGTAATTTGACAGACCATACTTTCAGTTACCAGAAACAATTTGGCAGCGTTTTGGTATGACAACAAAATGATCCTTAGGCGACTTATTATTAAAATAAACAAACAAACAAACAAACAAACAAACAAACTTCTGTCACTTTTGTCTCAATGAAAGATAAGATCAGTTACCTGTCATGGTTCTGTGTGCGAACCCACCGAATCTTTGACAACTTTTCAAGCTTTTGGTTATTACTTTGTGTGTGTTAATTTGGAGTAATCCTTCCTCTGTTTTCTGCTAATTACCACACCTCAAAGGTGTACAGTATATGCAGAACCATTGCTCTGATGCTGTGGTTATCAGTGACAAGTGAATTAGCAAGACTTATAGATGTTAAGCTTCAAACAGTTGGGTGACTCGCTCGTAACAATGGTCTGATCGAGCTTGCCTCAGGAGAGGCAGGACGGTCTGTGGATGAAGGGAAAACTGGGGAAGAAGTGTTGGTTCAGGGAGGTCACTCACACAAACCCATCATTGTAAGTGAAAGCAAAGATTGGCTCAGACAGGTAACTGCCATGTCTCTGCCAACCGTCTATCATATACTGTAGTATTTGATCAGCAACAAGTCAGGAATTATACCTACAGTATTATCCTGTCTCTGCTGTGATTTTGAGTGCACTTCTGCATACCTGCCTATCTCTTTCCTTAGAAATGGTCAATAATATGGGTGATGTGTTTTTTCAAAGAATCCTTCCAGCCCATTGAGTTTGTTATACAGGATGGCATCAGAGGCATAGTTGTTAATAATGGTCATCTCTTGTTCTTTCAGTCTTGCACCCAGACCTGGTTAATACAACAACCTTGTTGAGAAGAAGTGTTACTGAGAGGACCAGGTGCCAGAAGTCTGAACAATTAGGCCTTTGTTAAAGAGTAAGTAGCGGGTTCGGAAAAATATAGCGTTACATCCCCGTGTTGCTACAACTGTTTAAATAACACACCTGTAATCTTTCTTTTCATTGTTGACATGCTTACAACTTTTACACTTAGAACTTTAAAGTCTGTTTCAAAGCTCTTTTAAAATGTCAGCTCTGGTGCACTGATAGCGTAATGACTATTGCCCACATTGTCAAACAGGTAGCACAGCAATAACGATCCATGATGTGGTAATGGAACAGAAAAGCCAAAGCACTTGCTATTTTTTTTAAATCTTTCTTCCTGCAGGGAATTAGAGAACAGATCTCAAACCCCAGTGCACTAGAGCGGACATTTTGAAAAGAGCTGTGAAGCAGACTTTACAGTTATAAGTGTAAAACGTTGTCAGGATGTTTACAATGAAAAGAGAAATTACAGGTACATTATTTAAACAATTGTATCAACATGTGGGGACGTATAACGCTATCATTTTTGGAACCCTCCTACTTACTCTTTAAGTGTGCTGTGAAATGACTAGAATTGTTTTCCAGCTTGTAATGGTCTCACCCAAATCAGTAGGTCTGCAATTGATTTCTTAATTGATACAGGAACAGATCCAGATAACTATGGAGGGGTTAGCATGGGCCTGATTGCAATAGAGATACTGCTGCAGAAGAATATGAAGGTCCATTATCTCAGGAAGCAAAACTCCAATTAAAAAAAGGCCATTTTTTTTTTTATAATGCCAACAACATTATACAGCAACATACCTTACATCTCTCGTATTTCCACAATTGGCTTGTGTAGGCCTTTAGAAATACTCAAATAAATGACAGGCGTTTCAACTAAAAGTGTCAAAACACTGAGTAAAACATTTAGTCAAAACTTTTGAAATTGCATTTACTATGTTTCTTTTAGTATTTCTAATATTTCCACTATTGAGAGTTTTATAGTTCTGAATGAAATACCTGCTCCTTGTGTTAAACCTCTATGGGGCCATGTGATGCGAAAGGGACTGGAGGTGATACATGCAGGGCTGCAGTTCCCTGTTTGAAGGTGTGTTTTCCAAGCACCGGTATGTTAGTTAGAGGGTAAGGTCAGTGATCAGGTCTCACCTCTGCCACCCAGAGAGTTTTACACCTCAGGGAATATCACTGAGATCTCAGCAGGCTGTTTGGGGTTTGGGGGCTGCTTCCTTTTCCCATTGTTAGAAAACAGCTAAGGGTCATTTTGTTCCTTCAAATTCCTTTCAAAGAAGAAGTGTTTTGAGGCTGCGAGGCACTTGCTATAAATGACTGATTGGCCTTTAGGAGGCTTGAAAGACGCATTGAACAAAATACAAAATCAAGTATTTGATTTGATTTGATTTGCATTGTTCAGTTTTAAGAATACAGTATGATGGAAATGAAGGCCATTTTCTCAAGAATTGGTAAACAAACAGCATAGTCTTCATTGCACAGACACAGTTGGAGCTGCTGTTCTGGGAACAGGGGTTAGGTTAATCTCCTGCACTCTCAGCTGTGGAGATAACTTCTGTCCCACATGGCGAACCATAAATATTGCCTACAGTATATATATATATGTATTGGTGTTGGGGGCTCAGTCGGAGAGCTCTTCTTTCTGTGTCAGACCCAAGTGATGCGTCAGCACGGTGATTTTCTTAGGCCTTTTTAAAACTCTCTTTTTTATGATGTTTGCAATCATTCTAAGTTCGTATTGGAATTGCTCATATAGTGAAAACTGAAAGCATCTTCTTTCTGAAGATGCTTTCACATGAGTTCAGGAGCTGCTATTCCATTCTAGTTGCCTTCCACCTGTGCACTAGATGGCGCTGGTGCTTCCTAATATAAAGACACCTTGGTTGAGCTAGCCTACATTATACACATCTATGGCAGGCAGCTAGAACTGAGGAGCAGCTCCTGCACTTAGAGTCAAAGCAACAAGAACAAAAAAATAATTGCAATAGAAAACACTCACAATGACATCATACAAAGGTAAATGCATAGTAAAAGTCATTTTTTCCACAGAGTCCGACTGGATTCAAAAGACCTCTCTGGAAGTCCCATCCCAGTCTTAGCCTTTGCCACCGAGCAGAGAGAGGGGGACAAGTGGCTGGAGTTTCTGTTCAGGGTTTCTCGTTGCTGCACAATGGTGACAAGCTCACTGAGGGTGAATTCCTCTCTGTCAGTTCCTCCTTCTCTTGCTAAGCTCCTGATTGCCAGAGAAATAAAGAAAAGAGAAGAGACACGTACTCAAAAAGATTAACGTCAAGCAGGAATGCGTGTTCACCTGTTGAGAAATGAAGGAACTATTTTGTAGACAGCATAAGTGTAATTAGTCCCCCTCCTCCCTGTCAAAAACAGACACCGATACAGAGCTAATGTTTTTCCCAGATTCTCAAAGGCTTAGTATAGTGCTTCAGTAGGCTGCCACACGCAGAGCCCTAATGTAACGCCTCAAAAACAGAAATCCGCTCGGCTTTCAGAAAATTAGTTAGTCTGTTTTGGGAAACATTTTAACCAGCTTTACGACTGAGTGAGTTTTAAGCATTTAACAGACAGCAGTGTAGTAAACAGTTGCTTATAGTATGTTATCACAGTCCAGCTGTATTCTTCCATTGCTGGGAATGAGAAATGCCTCTGCCCATGCTGTGTTGACTGTTAGAAATACTTTGCTAGGGTTACAATGTTCCAGCCATTGCCATTGAGATATCAGTCTTCTGCTTACATGTTTCAATCATCAAGTTGTTTTCTTGATAACAGTGAAACAATCGTTTATAAGATGTTTGCTTCAGTGATCCTTACATTCCTCACATCTTCCAACACAAAAATTCCAACACGTTTTTAGTGGAGACATCAGTCATCTTCTCCTAATTTTCACATTTTTTACTTTTTTGTTTGTTTTGTTTGGTCTCTTTGGACCAACACTGAATTTTATAAAAGTACACACTGCTCTCCCAGGATTTTCATTCCACTGCCAATAACTCAAAACACTTGCGTTGTGAGACTGCAGGGGGCGTTTTAATCTTTCTCACATGTATTTACTAAGTAATTACTGTAAAGTGTTTTGAAAAGTGTAGAAGCCAACAAAAACTCGCAAAGGAATTACAGTTATAATATAGTACATTATTATTATTATTATTATTATTATTATTATTATTATTATTATTATTATTATTATTAGTAACAGACCATAACAAATAGAAAGTTCAAATGTACATTTTTAATGTGTGGGAAATTTTTCAGTCACGTTATCAAAATCTTCATTGTTTGAGACATGATCCGGTGGTTATTAGTTCTCTGGTTTATTCATGGGATAATTCATGGTACACAATGAACATTCTGTACATAACCTCTATTTATTATTGTCATTGTTATTATTAACTGATTCCCCATGTTAATTGCTGCTCTACGTAGCGTTCGTCTCCAAAGTAAAGTGTTCATTTGTACTACATATCCATCACGCACTGATAAACTGTCAGGCTGCTGTTTGAGAAGGCTTTTGTTATGTAGCTCTCTCCCTTACCTGACAATTATCATTTGGTTTCAACACTAGGATTTTCAAACTTGCCCTTTCTTGAATAAGAATATTAATGCTCAAATTTTATAAAAATGTTAATGCTTTTAGAATTAAATCAATAACAGATGGTTTGCCTCAGTTGTTAAGAGAAAAGATTTGAGATGACTTAAAAACCATGTGGATTGACCTACTTTCTTTTCTTTAAAAGGGTCTCTGTTATGCTGATGTTATTATTATTAATACTATTATAACTGTTGATGTTAATAAATCCTTAGATTTAACAGAAGGTGCATTGATGCTGAAATTACCTGAAAGCCTTTACGCCTACCACATTTTGTCAGCTTCCAGCCTCTGCAACGACATGTTGAGGTTTTTCAAGTATTTGCTGAAGCGCTGCAGGTAACATTCCATCAGGGATTCAATGAGACTGAGAGCTCCTCCGGGAAGAAGGAACTGTTTGACAAATTCAATACAAATTGGCTAATATACAGCAGAGGCATTTATCAGGGTGTCAGTATCCTTCACAGAACTCAAGAGAGAGGCAAATATTTAACCATTTAATGTGCCTACGCAAACAACTGATAGCAAAGCACTTTCCTTTATTGTCTGCGTGTCGGACTGTGAGTCTAGAACCAGCACCGCTGCACCCAGCACAGAGGTGCATGCTCTGTGAATGCGCAGATCGAGCAAGATCTTTATGTGATCCACTATCAAGGTACAGCACAAACACTTTGGAGTAACTTCATTAAATGAGGGATGTCCTGGAAAAAAACATGATATTCCAACCTTTTCAGATTCACCTCATTTTTCTTTTAATATTATCAGCAAAAACTATTTTCTGATTATTATTTATTTATTTTTTTTAAAGAATGTTTCAGCTTATTAACAAGAAGTATGGATTCAAATGAAATTGTGGTTTATCTAGTTTTTACAAGACACCCCTCAAATTAACAAAACTCGAGCTATCAGGACCACAGAAGTTCTGTACAGGAGTACAGCACAGTAAGTGGAAGTTTAAAGAAACCAGTTTTATTGTTACATTTTCATATGAGAAGAAATATGAAATACAATTCTGATTGTGCAGACAAATATCACTGGGGATTCCACAGGTAGTGTTGCATTGCAGTAATCTTTAGTAACTGAGTCACCTCACTGCACCACAGTGACCCCTACTGCCCAGGCACCTGGGGAGCTCAAGCAGACACCTGCAGGGCTGGCCTTTGTTATCTTCATAGGCTGCTAGCTCCTATGTATAACCAGTGCCATTGTCCTTCATTTCTTTTAGCATTTTCTTTTTAAAAAAAGTTTTTTCTTCTCTTTTTCCTTTTTTCCTTCTTGTGCTGACTGCCATTGCTAAAATATTTCTTATTTTTATTTTTTTGTGACCTGTGGAAGTAATTTGAACTGTTTTAAAATTCCGAGGTAGCCAGAATTTTTAATTGCCCCCCCTTAACCCCTCAGTGATGTCACTCTAACAATTCAAGCTGATCAGATTCTGTCAGTTATTCCTGTAACTGACCAATCATGTACAACAGACTGGGCAAAATGTACCTTGTGTAGGCATATTGTTCTGATAACTCTAATTAAATTGATGCGTCTAAGTATTACTCGAATAAACCCACAGTAAAAATTCCAGAGGCTCTTCTTTTGTAAAACAAAGCAGGTTCAGTGAGGGGTCAGACTAAAGGGATGCTGCTGGTAGCCATGGAGATTCACTAACCGAAATGAGGAAATGCAAGACAAATTAGAAGTTCGGGCAACTTCTATAAGGATTGGACTTCTTTTCAAAACAGTTCAAAGATCATATGAAAAGAAATCAATACATCTCAATATCTGAGCAATGGAACTACTAAGAAAAGTGGAAATATTATAAAAAGCAGTAAGGGAAAGTAAGTCAGGTTGTAAATGCAATTTTAAGCCATTATCTGTCATCATTTAGCTTGGATTTGCATGTATTACATTAAACAAAATTATCAAATGGCATTACACACATTTTTTTTCAAATATTTTATTGACACCAGCTGGTGGTTCTTTATACAGCAATTACTCTTCTGACTAACTAAAAGCTGCAGGTAAACTGAAAAAAATGAGTACGGTGAAGTAACTGATTAGCTTGCGATCACCTTTATAACAATCTGTCATAGTCTAACTGCACCAGCTTACAGGCCTAGCCATGGGAGGTGACAACTTACTGATCAGACCACAGTTATAGCATCTCTGATACCCCACAATGCAATGCGCACAGATGGCTCTCAGATTCTCTTTGCAAGGATGCAGCGAAGAGTTAGTGTCAGGTCGTTACCTTAAGTTGAAAATACTGGCACACTTTACATTAAATGTTTCTAATTATTGTGTGTTTACATAGCAGTTACTTAGTAAATACATGTGTACTGACTGTGACGTTGTCAAAGTTCAAAAGGGCTTGTTATGCCTGTCTAGTGTGATCTTCAGGGGTTCCGTACACAAAAACAAGTACACAGTTTGGTTCAGGAACAAAGACAAGTCTGGTTTTATTTTAAATATTTAAACAAACAAAAGACTGGCTTGAGGGCCGTAAAGCATAAGTTCTAAATGTTCCAAACAAACATGCCAAACAGGATTTTACTCATTACTATTCTTATGCCACGCAGGCTTTCACGTCTCATTGTCTAGTAAACACTCTTTGTCTCCTTTTATACCATGTGGCCAGAGGTTGATTGACAATGAATTATTCAATCAGCACCTGGCCACATTCTACACTTCTCTCACAGTCACTTAAACAATCAAACAATTAAACAATCAATCAATCCCACATTTACACAATGCCATCATCATGAGGCCATCTTGGTTTCAGGCTGTCCCTTCATCAAGATGGCCACCAGCCACCAAACTCTCTCTCACACACACACATGCACACACATGTGCACCCCTGTGTGCAGAGTAAGTTTTTGCTTGTCACATATCCACCCCTTTGTGTAACACACACACCCAGCCAGCCCAAGGCCAACTCTTTCCATTCCTTTAAAACCCAACCACTTCCCCACAAGTCCCAAACTGTCCATTCTTTGACTTTCTTGTGGGTGGTTTGGGGGGCAGGTCGGTCCACATTCCATCACCTCCAGGAAGGGGCTGAGAACCGGCTACAGGAGACCGGGAGAAGTGGATAGGTGCCGGCAGCGCAGGACGTTGACCAGGCAGCTGCAATGCTTCTTTTTCAGATGGGTAACGGAACGTGGCATGTAAAACAGTAACGGAGTTGCTTTCACTTACATTAAACTATGGCTAATGCATAACATGAAATGTAAACTATTTTTAACTTTAACAGAAACTCGTTAATAAGTTATTGTAATGGGTAACAATTTTGTTCAATACCATTGCTTCCTGAGCTGTAACAGAGCTTGAAGATATAATGTATAACCTCCTACAGCTGCAAGTGGTACAGCTGCAAGAGCGTCTCCTCCTACAGCTGCAAGAGTGTCTCCATTTTGCTCACAGAGTGAGAGAGTAGCAAGCAAACAGGATTTAAAAAGGGGGGACAATGTAAGCAAACTGGACTGTACAATTGATCTCATAGAGGGAACAGAAAGATTGACTTAACAAAAAAGCTTGAATATAGCAGTGCACCTCACTCACTAAATGTTGTCATAACTCTTCACAAGAGATGTCTGTTAGGCTGCCATTGCACATAACTTGGCATTGTCGAGTTCCAAGAGGCCTGATCCCTCGGCAAAATGGAATCCATTCAGCAGCCGGGTAACCCGATCCTGGCTCTAAGAGTTGGGATTAAGAAAAATATTTTTCTCTGCCTGCTTACAGGTAAGGCTAAGGTTGCCTGCCAGCCTCCTTCCGCGCTTCTCCCCTCCCGAGGCCCGGCTTGTAAATCTGCCAAGAAACCACAGAACTGACGAGTTCCCCAGCAAAGAGGAGCAGCAGGTGGCATGAGTCTTACACTCGGGGGTCAAGTGCAGCCTATTCAAACTCACTAATGCTGCAGGTGCTTTACTTGAATTTGTTTAGGTCATGCTTGTTACTAGTTTTAAAAAGGAAAGGGACAAAGGCACTGGATATAACCAGACATGGTGAGAACAGGCACTAGTTAATATCAATGTACCTCAGTACTGTCTTAACCAACCACCATTGCCATTAAGTCCTTGCAAAGGTTGTAAAATGATTTGTGGTTGTTTGATGACGTGGACCAAACTCATTTCACTAAAATGTATTGAAATGCACACCTCCAGAGATAAAAGCACAGGGAAACTGTATCAATCAAGCCTCCTTCTGGTTTGTGAACCAGTTGAAGAGGATTGTTTTAAATTGTTAGTTTGTCGGGTCACAGTGTCTTATCTTGTAAAAGCACCACCGTGCCACGTGTACAAGAGCTGAATGGTTTGAATATTGGTTACACCTTGTTGCTGGGGAGCATTGGCTTATAGAAACATCGACTAGGAATGCCTCACCATAGTACAGCAACCGCTGCTGACCAAGTGTCTGTCGAGACCTGGTGGAGACCATGTGATGTTTATTTTATTAGGTGTACAGAGGACAGTGGGAATGGGGGGGCTCGTTCATCTTGATAGTGGGTTGCAGCGGCGACATTTCTTTTCGTATTGGTGGATTTCAGGTAAACTAAAAAGCTGCTTTGTATTACGTATTATAATTAAAGAATGTTGCACCTGGATGCTGACAGCACACCTGTGTAGCATTTCAGCTGGCTCTGTGCAGGTCGCAGGTGTTTCGCAGTTCAAATGTAGGCTATAAAATTGGTAAGGTGAATCCTTACAGAATATTAGTGACTAGGGTATCCAAAGGATCCCTTCATAAAGAACGCTTGCTTTATGGGATCAACAACATAGCATATATTGACTATGGGAGCAAAGCAAGGATTCAAGGATTTTAAAGGGAGATCTCTTTGGGGCTTTTTAAGATAAATAAAGCCTGTTGAAATCGCAGATATGTGAGCTGTGTGCTTGCCTTTACTTTTTTATAGTCATCTGCATGTTCTGACTGCTGTGCTGCAGGTACCCACCATGTTGTGACCTTCAGATATCATGTTGCACATAAACTGGCCTTGTACTGCGATAGAAACCTGGAAGGCTGTATAGGAAAGCAAGATTTTTCTTTCTTACATAGCATCTTATTGGATGCTTGAACTGTGATTTAGTTCCCTTCTCAGTAATTCATCCAGTGTCAAGCCAGGATCAGATTTTGTAAATGTTTTTGCATCGACTATGCAGGGATCCAATACTTTATGGGTCCAGCCACTTTTTTCACATCTCAAGACATGTAGGGGCTCTGAAAATAGGTTCAGGATGACTTGTTTAGTCCAGTTAACCCCTATATGGCCGGTGGTCGTTTCCGGCTTGGGACACAGATAGTATTATTCACATATTAAGAAATGAACTCTCGACTGTAGTACAATGCAATTTTAATATAGGATTCTGACAACAGGCAGAGACTCATTAGGGACTGTACATATATTTACACAAACTGAAAAGGTGAGGGGCAAATAAAGAGAGTAAAAAGTTAATATTTAACCAGAACTTCAATAATTGGTTAATTGCATATCAATTAAATAGAATAAAATCAATAGTAATGCAACAATCCAGCATGGAATGCTTTCAGTGCACGCAGTGTAGTATTAAAAAGAACAAGCATTTGCCCTTAATACTATGGTAAATATACACAGTGATATTGAAGTGCTCATGACTCTATGCTGATAGCGTTAGTTTGATGCGCTTTAATCACAGTGCAGTCAACGTTGTTCTTTATTGAGTTGCTTTACCTATTGACCCAGTGGAGCAGAACTTTGTATTGAGTCAAGAATTACTGTCCATGTATTCCATGCATGCACAATGTATCCACTATTTTCTGGCTGATATATTTCACACGCTAGTCCCAACACATATAAGAGAAAGCAGAAGAACATACCCTTGATTTCCCATAGCGTTCATACAGAGTCACTGTAGCTTCTGATTTATTACAATTATGCCATTTATTCTAACTCGGCAAAAGCAGACTTTCTGACCTGTATGTTATAAATGTACTATCAAAAAATAGAAGAAATCATTAGAGATGCATGAATGGATGAATTTAACAATGAATGCTCTCCCCGGTTTTTATTTTGCAAGGTTCAATTAAAGATTGATTGATTGATGACTCGCCCTGATACCCTATTTGGAGCCTCAGCCGCACATATATATTACCAGCACAGGCATGCTTTCAGTTGTATTTGAAGGCCACCCATTGGTTTGTTTCTCATGTTTTGAATGCATTGATTGTTGAATATTATCTCTGATATTCGATTTGGAAACTCTTGCTCACTGCACCTCTGGTAATCATCTTGAAAATATTGCATTTAGTATCAAAATTAGATAAAAGTTTTGACAAGTCATGTCTTTCACATTATAATGCCATTCTATTGCATATTGTGGAAAATGATCCCCAAGCGACAAAGACGACTATCCAGAGTGCTGCCACGGCACTGCAGCAACTAAGTGTCCCAAATAGACTATACATGTAGTTAACTGAAACCTGATTCTCTCTGGCAGGAAAACCTTTCCAACTCTGGGCAACATCTTATGAAAGAGAAAAAAAAAACAAGAAAAAAAAAATAATGGCATTGGCAAAAAGTTAAAACAGAAAACATACAGGGTGCCGCTTCACTGCCCTCTGCAACAGGTCTCAGCAGCCCCTGCCAGCCACCGCTTCACTGCCCTCTATGGCAGGTCTCAGGAGCCCCTGCCAGCCACCGCTTCACTGCCCTCTATTGCAGGTCTCAGCAGCCCCTGCCAGCCACCACTTCACTGCCCTCTATGGCAGGTCTCAGGAGCCCCTGCCAGCCACCGCTTCACTGCCCTCTATGGCAGGTCTCAGCAGCCCCTGCCAGCCACCGCTTCACTGCCCTCTATGGCAGGTCTCAGCAGCCCCTGCCAGCCACCGCTTCACTGCCCTCTATGGCAGGTCTCAGCAGCCCCTGCCAGCCACCGCTTCACTGCCCTCTATGGCAGGTCTCAGGAGCCCCTGCCAGCCACCACTTCACTGCCCTCTATGGCAGGTCTCAGGAGCCCCTGCCAGCCACCGCTTCACTGCCCTCTATGACAAGTCTCAGGAGCCCCTGCCAGCCACCACTTCACTGCCCTCTATGGCAGGTCTCAGGAGCCCCTGCCAGCCACCGCTTCACTGCCCTCTATGGCAACTCTGTCCTCATGTAACGAAGGGTTAGCTCTCTGACAAACCTAACCTAACTAAACTTCCTGTCTCTATGAGCAGGGAGGGCTTTTATTCCACCATACCTTTCTAACATGCATTTTCCACGACAGCCTGTGTTTAAAAACAAACACTGGATCTATTTATTTCAGGTCTACATTTTATACAGACCAGAAATAATGTTATTTTTAGAGTTTTAAGAAGGAGTTGATGCAGGTGTGTGTAGGGGATGCCAACAAAAAAAATCAGGAGAAAAGAACGGACAGATCGAATGCTTTTCAGGAAATTCGGTAAAGGTGCACAGGACCCTGAGGATTGTAAATCAGGGGTTTAATATACATTGTAAATGTTTCTGCACAGCATTTTACAGCTCCCTGCGTACAGCAAGTGTGTATAACTACTGTATAAGTGAATCTAAACCATAAAGCCTACAGGTTAATTATGTTTTAAAAAAGCTTTGCACATGAAGGACTGGCTTCCTCATTTAGCAGCTGGCGGCTAAAGGAAATGACCCCAGGGACTTTGAGCTCAAGAGAGGAAATGACTGACCCGTGGTGTTGCTGGTTGGGGGTGGGGAAGGGGGATCTCTGTTGGCATAAGATGAAATGACTGAGCCGTGGTGTTGCTGGCGGTAGGGGTGGGGAAGGGGGTCTCTCTTGGCATAAGATAAAATTAAATGTTTATTCATGGGAGGCACAGATCCCAGTAAAATATACAGCAGTAAACAGTTGCTGGGTTTCACAGTTTTCTGGCTTTATGACAATTCATTTGATTATTATTTACTCATAAAATTAGTTTCCAATCTTGCTCCAGGTATGTTCTTAAGGGCTGAGTAAATATCTATTGAATGGTTTATTTATGAAAATGGGCCAATTTTAGCATCCCCAAAGGACGTGTGTGTGTGTGGCAATCATTTGGTTAACTTAACCCTGTCATGCCTGATATAAATTTAATTCTAAGTAAACAAAGCTTCAAACAGCCCCGGATGATGAGAGGTGTTGACTATTTACACTTCATCAGCTACAGTTGTCGGATTTTGATTTAAATTCCTGTCTAATTAAAACATAGCATATGACCAATGACAAAGCATTTCTATATGGCAGGGCTTCCCAAACCCGGTCCTATAGGATTATAGCTAAATGCATTCCGAAATGTCTATAGGAGACTGACAGTTTATGATACAAGTTTGGCTTGCAAAATCAAGGCAGTTAGCATGTTCACCATGTAGAGTGTGAGAGACAGACAGACTGATCAGCGCATAAGCAGTGTGGAGTAGTGGTTAAGGCTCTGGACTCTTGACCGGAGGGTTGTGGATTCAATCCCAGGTGGGGGACACTGCTGCTGTACCCTTGAGCAAGGTACTTTACCTAGATTGCTCCAGTAAAAACCCAATTGTATAAATGGGTAATTGTATATAAAAATAATGTGATATCTTGTAACAATTGTAAGTCGCCCTGGCTAAGGGTGTCTGCTAAGAAATAAATAATAATAAGGGTTGCTATTTTTTAATCATAAAAACCCATTTATAACATTTTGGTTCAGTAAAGTCAAGGTGCCTCGCGCCACTCGCTAGAATCCGGTGGTGGATAAAATATAAGTATATACACAACAAATAGTATCCACACTCAGGATTGTTCACCAAGATATTGTTTTTTATTTGTGCAACATCAAGATTTAAAAGTGAACCAGTCAAATCAACGTTCCTCAGGATTTACAAAACATAGAAGTCAGTAATACACATGTACTTACACAATGTCACAATGTTATAAAACACAGTTACAATGCACTTAACATGTACATCTTTTTGCACAATATATGTGAGTACACAATTGTATCCAAAAAGGGTTAGGGTTAGGTTTACAATTAGGGCTAGCAGGGTTACGGTTAGGTTTAGAGTTAGTTTAGAGTTAGGGTTAGGGTTATATACAGAATGCAAAATAAATTACACATTGTAAGTACATTGTACTTATGTATAATAACATTGTAATTATGTGTAAGTACACATGTATTTACTAAGTAACTACTATGTTAATACACACTAATTAGAGACACAATGTAAAGTGTGACCATAACTTGTTTGTCAAGCAAATTATGAAATCCTTTATCTGGTTTTTAATCTTTATATTGCAGAAAGAAAAGTTTAAACTATTTTGTTGAACAAGTCGTCAGTGCAGATCCCCCCCCACACACAGAAGGTTAAATAGCACGGCCCTTGTTTCTCTGATATAAATAGCCCTGTGGAGTGTGAGGAGGGGCTGATCCAAGCCTTCTCTTCTCTGGCTGCTCCGGGAGCACTCGGCTGCTTTATCTCTTGGTGTTGTTGAAAGGTTAGCAAGCTTTTCAACACCTTGAGTCTCCACACTGATACGGTCTCCTATTATTTTGCCAAGTGCATTCCATCTCTGAGGGAAAAAATAAATAATGAGAACGTCAGAACAAGGAACACTTATGTCAGTTTTTGATTTTTTCTTTTATGTGGATGAACTGAACAAAGCTTGGGGTCATAACATGTGCTCAGCTTTTTGTTGATGATTTTTTAAACTGAAATTATTATTACTATAGTTACCAATTATATATACACTTAAAACATTGAATATTATTACAATATCATGGTAAAATTGTAAAAATAATTCAAGCACTGGGTAAATTAGCTTGTAATCAGCCATTAATACCAGCTAACATAGCGTGTTTGTGACCAAATCACAACATCAAGACCACTTGATAGTTTGGTATCACAAACACCTTGCAATTGCTCTGTATGATTTCTGTAATTAGGTTTCAATAAACCCAGAGCTATGTATTTAAAAGGCAAGAACATAATGATTGTGGAACAGGTCTAAACTCTGTACAAAGGGAAAGAAAGAACTTCAGTGATAGCTGAGGGACATACACTTGATCTGGTGGAGTCCTGATACACAGTGGTGCAGACATGGCCCTATAATAGAGCAGTGGATTATACCATTGATACAGTATGGCATATTATGCGTGTTACCAGTGAGTGAAACCATTGTGCTACCATTGCAGAGGCAGGGATGCTTGGACGAAGCTCATCATGCACGTTTCCACCTATCAGAGCAAATATGCTCTGGAGAACATTGAGATAACAGAGTAGCTGGATTGTACTGCCAGGGCAAGGCTGATATTACATCTGCATTTAGTATTTAAAGCAATAACTAATGCAAGCATCTATGTGTGAGTTATATCAACACTGTGTGACTCGTTTACTTATTATTAATTAGTCATTTAACAGATGCTTTTATCCAAAGTGACTTACAGAGACTAGGGGGGTGAACTATGCATCAACAACTGCTGCTGCAGAGTCACTTACAATAGAGCTTCGGTTTTACGTCTCATCCGAAGGATTTGTCCCACAAACACTGTACACATTGTAAAACCCCATGGTAAAACAATGTAAAAATTAGAGAACAGTGGTAAAGCATAGGGGGAAACAAAAGTAACTATATAAAACATGATACACTGCAAGCTGAATCTTATAAGACTTTACCACATTTTGTAGTTTGTCCATGCTTTTCCTATGGTTATACAATGCAGTTTGCCAATATGCTTTACCATACCTCTCTGGACTTTACCACATGTTGCTATGAACTCTGAGCTGCACTAGCTAGTGAAGTGAACTCTGAGCTGCTCTAGCTGTTGAAGTGAACTCTGAACTGCTCTAGGTGAAGTGAACTCTGAGCAACACTAGCTGGTGAAGTGAACTATGAGCTGCATAAGCTGGTGAAGTGAACTCAGAGATGCTGCTTCGCTGATGAAATGAACTCTGAGCTGCACTAGCTGGTGAAGTGAACTCTGAGCTGCACTAGCTGGTGAAGTGAACTCTGAGCTGCTGTAGGTGAAGTGAACTCTGAGCAGCACTAGCTGGTGAAGTGAACTCTGAGCTGCACTAGCTGGTGAAGTGAACTCTGAGCTGCTCCCTCGTTGGTGAAGTGAACTCTGAGCTGCAGTAGCTGGTGAAGTGAACACTGAGCTGCACTAGCTGGTGAAGTGAACTCTGAGCTGCTCTAGGTGAAGTGAACTCTGAGCTGCAGTAGCTGGTGAAGTGAACTCTGAGCTGCAGTAGCTGGTGAAGCAAACTCTGAGCTGCAGTAGCTGGTGAAGTGAACACTGAGCTGCACTAGCTGGTGAAGTGAACTCTGAGCTGCTCCCTCACTGGTGAAGTGAACTCTGAGCTGCTCTAGCTGGTGAAGTGAATTCTGAGCTGCACTAGCTGGTGAAGTGAACGCTGAGCTGCTCTAGGTGAAGTGAACTCTGAGCTGCAGTAGCTGGTGAAGTGAACACTGAGCTGCACTAGCTGGTGAAGTGAACACTGAGCTGCACTAGCTGGTGAAGTGAACTCTGAGCTGCTCCCTCGTTGGTGAAGTGAACTCTGAGCTGCTCCGTCATTGGTGAAGTGAACTCTGAGCTGCTCCCTCGTTGGTGAAGTGAACTCTGAGCTGTTCTAGCTGCTGAAGTGAACTCTGAGCTGCTTCCTCGCTGGTGAAGTGAACACTGAGCTGCACTAGCTGGTGAAGTGAACTCTGAGCTGCTCCCTCGCTGGTGAAGTGAACTCTGAGCTGCTCTAGCTGGTGAACTGAACTCTGAGCTGCTTCCTCACTAGTGAAGTGAACTATTTTTTTAAGCCTCAGACCGGAGGCTCTGGCGGGCTCTAAAGTGACCGGGGTGTCGTGTTAATCACTCGCAGTCTAAAATGGCTTCATGGGAAACTGCAGAGAAAGTGGCAGAAAAGAAACAGCTGAAGTGTGGCGGGCGATGAAAGGGGCTCCCTCCTGAATACTGGCATGTCTACGATGGGGAGCCTCAGCAACAGAGGAATGCAGCAAGGCAATGATTAAGTGAGCTGACCCCAGTCCCTGCACTGCAGGAAATGTTATGTGCTTACTGTGTATATTTACAATTCACATTTTGTACTCCTTTTTAATTCCCAAGATTCCCATAAGCAGATAATGCACACTCCCCTGCTCACACCAGTTTGACACATTATTATTATTGCATGTATACAGCCAACCACGCTTAATATCACTGCCTCCACTTTTCATCACCACATTGAAATATCTCAGCCACAATTTAATGGGAGTGTGGCAGGGCAGGAGCCCTGTGCATGAAGAGTGTGTATATATAGTAAATAGTGTTGTGTAAATGTATTGTAAATTGTTAACGGAGAACCTGAAGCTCCTGGGAGAGCCTTCCTGCTGTGTGTGATGCCCAGCTGTGGACTCCTAATCAGCAGAAGGGTGTGTTCCAGCAGGGCGTCAGGTATAAAAAGGTCCCAAGCATAGACCTCAGGGCTGCTGCAAGGCGCCATAAGCAAACAGACTGAAGATTGTCCACGCCACCAAAACATCTTGCTGGAATCCTCCGATCAGCGTGAGTGTGAACTGGGATTGGAGCTTAAAGAAGAAGCTGAAGCCGCCGACGGCCGGGGTGGAAACGGGTCGGGTTTGCATATTTAGTTGCTAATAAGAATTAGTTTGGGACTGTAGAGCATCAGATATCTGATAATATCACTTGGGTTATTAGCACACTTTGGTCAGTATCACTCATATACAACTGACTCCACTTGATTTCATCCAGGGAAATAAAAGTATAAGATTAGAAGTTTGCATATGAAAGTTACTGTACAGTATTCTGACACTATATAGCATACAGAACAGCATTTATGTTGACAGATGCCTTATGTTTTTAATATTACAATGCGTGGCACCGTACAGTACAGTAGACTGTATGATATATTTTATTAATGGCCACTGTTGTAATCAATGCAATACCTAGTACAGTAAAACCTGGCATATGTGTTGTCTCAACATTTCTTCTGTGTTTTCATCTTTATTTTGCCTGGATACTGATAAAGTCAACTCCACTTACTGTCACAGTTTTTGCTCAGTCCCTGATATTAAAAGTGATATTAAAAGGTTTTACCTGTATTATGCAATTATTCGTAGCATAATGCCTAATATATAGAAAGCATGACGTAAGTGTTTTAAAGCAGCCAGTTATGAAATTGTCAACCCTCCCATGCTCTTCCAGTCACTGCAGGCCAAGTCTGATCAATCCCCTAAGCCGGTCCTGCAGGTAATTGTCTTGCCTCACTGACACCTACGATCCTGTGATCACCTCCACTCTCGTCAGGGGACTTCTTATTTAGCTGATGTTCTTGATAGCTTTGCCCTTTGCCCTCCAAGCCAAACTCCTGAGGTCTTCAGGAAGCGGCAGGAGCTGGGTTAGATAAACAGGAAGACCTAATTAAGAACCAGACACAGTTGAGAGCTCTCACCCCCCCACGCTCCTACCCTCTGTCCTGGGGAATACGCAGTCTCTAAGCAGTGGGCAGATCACAGGCCAGTCCCCCCTCGGTCATGTCTGGTCTCTCAAGGAGCAATGCACTTCTATCAGCGCTCTGCTTCCTTCGGCATTCAGACAGCTGCTGAATGTTCTGAGGATAAAGCTTTGCAGTTCTGTTTATATTAGGCCTGTATTCACAAACGGTTTCAGAACTTTTAACTGCTATTCGTGTTCGGCAGTACCTAAAGAAAGTAAACTGAGGTAGACAAAGGATTTTACCAGGTATCTTTAGCAATGTCTTTAGAAACGGGTATTCTAGAGTATGTTGCAGACTTGAGATAAATACCTTCTTCAAAAGTAGCTGTTGCATAAATGGTTGACAATGAGGGTTAACATGCACGTGGGCAGCACGCATTTCTGGGTTGAAAAGGTCTTTGTGTAAATGGGCACGTATCTGATGAGGTTCCTACAGTGCAGGTATCCAGCTACCCTGTAAATGACACATGATCTGCCTGATCTGAAAGCAACGGGCCTAGTGTTTCCTTCAATTACAAGCTGCTTCAGACTCTTCTGACCTTCTGACCGCACACAGCCAATTGGGACAAGGGCTAACAATTCAATTACAGCACATGAGAGAGGATGGAATCCAGAATGGAAGTCATTAAACAGGGGGACCTAACTGCTGAGGAAAAAGGGCAGAACCTCAGACCTGAGGTCAGATTATATATTAAAGTGTTTATTAAAAAGAATAAGAGTCTCACGTTCCAATTATGACCAGTAGCAGACAAAGTCCAGGCTTGCATTTCAAGTCAGGCTGCCCAAACTAGCCTGTATTTCTCACAACACTTTAAAGCGTGGAAACTCCTCCAAAGACATTGACACAACGCATCATTGAAAGGTCGGGTTTAGGGGCTAATTAGGTAATATTCAGACCATTTTATACAGTGAAATGGAGACTTAAGAAATAACATTCTGTGAAACAGGAGCCCAAAGCGATGTACATCATTAAAGAAAAGTATTGCCAAACAAATAGGTCTGTAAACAGTGCCTCACATGCCTGTTATATGTTTTCCTAATATGTTTTAGGATCTAGGAATCACATTGCTGGAATGCCCTGCCTCTCACAGTTGACAATCGAGCCTTTGGGAAGGTCAAGAGCCCGTCTGTAGCAGAGTGTAGACAATGGGCATTATACTGTGTGTGCAGTAGATCAGTGGTTTCAATCCACATCTACAGTCATCTACTGGAGTTACTCAATAATGGTGATCGGGATGTGGAATACACAGCACTGAGTTCTTTTTGCAAAAATCACACTTGTTTATACCCAGCACAGATATACAATAATATTATAGCCATTATACATTTTGCATTGTGCAGTTTACTATGATATTAGGTTTTTGATGATATTTATGTTCAATAGATCAAGACAAATAGCCCAATATTTACTGTAACGTCAGTTTAATGAAGAGATTTGTAAACACGATGGACCATGGAACACATAGAAATGACAACAGTGTATTGATACAATAGTTGTCCTCTTGTCTGCTGGGGATAGTGAGATGATTGCCCGATAGTTATTTAGCGGGATCTGAGCACATACATACTGTATATAAGCCTAGGGGCAGCTGTAAGAGAAGGGGAGCGGACGGATCTTGATGAGATCAAAATTCTTGAAACCAGCTTGAACCAGTTCCTGTTCTTGCTTGTGTAAGTGTGCAGTGGACTTTTTGGAAAGCACCCTTTGGATAGGACCCGTAACGGAGGGATTGAACAAGTCCCACCCAAGACAAGGGTATCCAGAGTAGGGTCCTGGCAGAATCCCCACCACTGTACTATAACAATATACTACAGCTGATGTCCTTAACATTGTTATTCTGTGGTGTCCTGGTTCCTACAGGTGAGTGAAAGAATAACCATTTCTCTAAAAACTGGGAGCCAAGTTTCTGATTGAGTTAACGATACTGACACCTGGCAAGCTGACAGTAACCTCTGCATATAATACCTCAACCAAGTGTAGAGAGTTATTGCCAGGCAGTCGGCTTAAAGAGAGGGTTCGGAAATGACCATGATACAAATAGCCCATGAGTTTAATTCCGTTCCATCCTAGGGGAAGGCTTGCTCCAGTGCACAATGAATAGCTACAGTAATACATTCCAGGCTTGGTCCCTATTCTTTGACATCGGGCCATTGTAGACGGAACACCACTCCCACCTTGACCCCGCCTGCCTTCTCTTTCAACTGGACCCTTGACCTCTGGCTGGGTTTCAATTTCCTCTCTGGTCCTGCTTTGGTGTGATTTACTCTCCAGCAATTAAAGGACAGAGAAGCAAAAGGCCCAGTGCTCCAGACCTCCAGGAATGACAGCCATCCACTAAACCAGAACCCTTATAAAACCAACTCCTCTGAGGTGGAATATAACGGTTCATCAAATTACACACACACACACACACACACACACACACACACACACACACACACACACACACACACACACACACACACACACACATATATATATATCTTATATATCATATAATAGTATATCTTTCTTAGACATTTCCATCACTGTTTTGAATTCCACCATTAACACCACTGTGTACTACAAACCAACTGATTCTCATTCATATCTGTAGTATGACTCCTCACACCCAAAGGCCTGCCGTGACTCGATTCCCTATTCACAACTGTTAAGACTCAGACGTATTTGCAGCGACGATCAAGATTTCTTCGCCAAAAGCGAGGAAAAGTGTGTGTTTTTTGGAAATTGTGGCTTTCCAGACAAGATCATCACTAAAGCTAAATCCTGCATTTCAAATATAAATAGAAAAAATGCTTTATATAATAACAATATACAACACACAGATGATAGAATCCCTCTGGTCCTCACTTACCACCCTACCAACAGAAAGATACAGACAATTGTGCAAAGAAACTTTACATTTTTACAACAAGACCCATCTACAGCGCCCATTTTCAAGACTCCCCCCTTGATGTCATATAGAGGAGACAAGAATATAAGAGAATATGTGGTACACAGTGCTATTCGTCCTTCTGGGGAACCTTTGAAAGGCACATATCCATGTAATAGACCACAATGTAATACCTGTAAATACATTCATTCTGAAACAGAGATTAGAGGCATTAAATCTTCATTCAACATTCACAAACATTTTACATGTACCTCTAAAGGAATAGTCTACTGCATTATCTGCAAGAAATGCAACAAACTGTATATTGGGGAAACTAAAAGGCGTTTAGCAGACCGGTTTGTAGAACACTTAAGAAGCATTCGCATTAACACCATTGCATTTCACAACAGTGATGATCACACTGCTGAAGACATCACAGTCTGTGTGATCAATCAATGCTATGGAACAAATGTAGCTCGGAAACAAAAGGAACAAGAGTTTATCTTCAAACTGGGAACTTTGGAACCTCTGGGAATGAACATTCTATTCTAATAATCATGACATCATCCACAGAAATTTTGCATAATTACAATTCTTGAATAACAACAAGTTTACTGCACTGTGTTTACTTTTCTTTTTAAACAGCTGAAGAAGGGCTTTTGCCCGAATCGTCCTGAAAATAAAATATTTTTGAATCTTTTAAACTTTTTGTGTACATTTTAAAAAAAAACTTTTCTTTCGTATGCCTTCAATTTTGTACACTGCAGTATTATATATATATTTATTTTTTATATGTATATATTTTTTTAATAATAATAATAATAATAATAATAATAATAATAATAATAATAATAATAATAATAATAATAATATATATACAACTCCCCAGTAATGTTGTTGAAGCTGACACCCTGGAATCCTTCAAGAAGCTGCTTGATGAGATTCTGGGATCAATAAGCTACTAACAACCAAATGAGCAAGATGGACTCACATTCTCACATTCTCCACTGTAGACTGGGGATTTTTAGTGGGCTTGGGGGTCCAGCTAACCCACAGTTTTGTTTATAAAGCATTAAGTAAATGCTGTGTCACACAGGGGCAAGAGAGGAGTGGCGTCCGCCATGAAGAAACGGCCAGTTTGTTTATAGTTTTGTGTATATTTGCTTATTTTGTGTGTGTTTGTTTTGTATTTGTGTGTATTTTGGTTTAATTGATTCATTGTTTAATGATTATTTGTTAATGGATGTATTGTTTCATTGCTTATTTGTTAATTGTATTTAATTGTGTAATTATTTATTAGTTCGTGTTTAAAAAGACGGCAGTCCCACAGGAAGAGGCTGCTGTGAGTGAAGAGCCCGGTTGCGGCAAGGCAACCGCATTGACGGCCGAGAGGGCACGTGAGCGCAGTGTGGGGTTTTTGTTTTAAGTGTGCCGGTAAACAGCTTAGCTGTCCGGATTTAGTTAGTGTCAAGTGTGTGTATTAGTTAGAGCTCGAGAGGAGCTAGGTTTTTGTTTTGTTTTGTTTATTTTTCTCATTAAAAGTGCGCGTAAAAGGCGTTGAAAAACAAGTGCGGGTCTGTTCTGGGTGTGTTTTAAAGGGGCAACGAACTGTGAAAAAGAGAAGATCTTTTACATATGGTGGCAGCGTGTCTGGGCGCCCCTACGACCCAGTAAAGAAAGAAAAAATGGAAAGTGTGGCGGAAAAATTTCCAGAAAAACGCCGCGCTCAACTTGAGCTAATGGAGAGGTGGGAGAGAGAGATAGGGTCAGCCCCAGTGGAGAGGAGGGAGCTGACCGGGCTGGAGCGGTTGCTCCAGAAGTGGCAGCCGCAGCCGGAGCCGGGGCGCTGCAGCCGCTGGAGCGAAGGGCAGCCGCAGCCGCTGGAGTGAAAGGGCAGCCGTGAGCCGCTGGAGTGAAAGGGCAGCTGCAGCCGCTGGAGCGAAAGGGCAGCCGCAGCCGCTGGAGTGAAAGGGCAGCCGCAGCCGCCGGAGTGAAAGGGCAGCCGCAGCCGCTGGAGCGAAGGGCAGCCGCAGCCGCTGGAGCGAAGGGCAGCTGCAGCCGACGGAGCGAAGGGGCAGCTGCAGCCGACGGAGCGAAGGGGCAGCCGCAGCCGCTGGAGTGAAAGGGCAGCCGCAGCCGCTGGAGTGAAAGGGCAGCCGCAGCCGCTGGAGCGAAGGGGCAGCCGCAGCCGCTGGAGCCGAAGGGCAGCCGCAGCCGCTGGAGTGAAAGGGCAGCCGCAGCCGCTGGAGGAAAGGGCAGCCGCAGCCGGAGTGAAAGGGCAGCCGCAGCCGCCGGAGTGAAAGGGCAGCCGCAGCCGCCGGAGTGAAAGGGCAGCCGCAGCCGCTGGAGTGAAAGGGCAGCCGCAGCCGGAGTGAAAGGGCAGCCGCAGCCGGAGTGAAAGGGGCAGCCGCAGCCGCCGGAGTGAAAGGGCAGCCGCAGCCGCCGGAGTGAAGGGGCAGCCGCACGCCGGAGTGAAAGGGCAGCCGCAGCCGGAGTGAAAGGGGCAGCCGCAGCCGCCGGAGTGAAAGGGGCAGCTGCAGCCGACGGAGCGAAAGGGGCAGCCGCAGCCGACGGAGCGAAAGGGGCAGCTGCAGCCGACGGAGCGAGAAGGGCAACCGCCGGAGCAAGAGGGGCAGTCGCTGGAGGGAGAGGTGCCTCCAGCACAGCCCCAACCACCACCCCTGAGAGGCAGTATGGCGCTGCTGCGGGTGGTCCCTTGCCCCGGGCTCCTGGACATCCTGCCGGTCGGCCAGGACTTCCCTGCACTAGACCTGGAGCCCAGGAGTCTGCACCATCGGGCACAGCTCTGTACCTGGTTCCCTGCTCCGCTCTTTCCGAGCACCAAGAGGTCGCTGCGCTTTGCCCAGAAGTCGCTTGTGCTCCCCCTGGTCACCGCTTTGCTTCCCCTGGGTGATCGGACATCGCTGCGCCGGTCCCCAGGTGAAGATCTCTGCCCGCTGCTGCATCCTCCTGGTCACTGGTCGTCGCTCCAGTCACCCCTGTCAGCCCGGTGGGGTCCCGTGTCTCTGGTTCGTGGTCCCACCCTGGCAGCGCCTGAGGAAGGACCAACCCATCCTCAAGTTCGCCCGTGGAAGAGGGCGAGGGAGGAAGACCTGGGACTTGAGGGCGGGTGGTCCTTTAAAGGTGGAGGGGGGTGGCCGTTGGATGGCCAGTGTCTTGAAAAGACATGGGGGAGGAGGTGTCACACAGGGGCAAGAGAGGAGTGGCGTCTGCCATGAAGAAACAGCCAGTTTGTTTATAGTTTTGTGTATATTTGCTTATTTTGTGTGTGTTTGTTTTGTATTTGTGTGTATTTTGGTTTAATTGATTCATTGTTTAATGATTATTTGTTAATGGATGTATTGTTTCATTGCTTATTTGTTAATTGTATTTAATTGTGTAATTATTTATTAGTTTGTGTTTAAAAAGACAGCAGTCCCACAGGAAGAGGCTGCTGTGAGTGAAGAGCCCGGTTATGCAAGGCAACCGTATTGACGCCTGAGAGGGTACGTGAGCGTGTGTGGGGTTTTGTTTTAAGTGTGCTGGTAAACAGCTTAGCTGTCCGGATTTAGTTAGTGTAAAGTGTATTAGTTAGAGCTCGAGAGGAGCTAGGTTTTTGTTTTGTTTTGTTTATTTTTCTCATTAAAAGTGCGTGTAAAAGGCGTTGAAAAAAAAATGCGTGTCTGTTCTGGGTGTGTTTTAAAGGGGCAACGAACGGTGAAAAAGAGGAGATCTTTTACAGCTGTTACTGCAGTTTAAAACCTACTCAACAACATCCTTTGAGACTCGACAAAGTTTTGAGATCAATCAGCTAATAAGAATCGAACGAGCACTGATGGGCTGAACGGCCTCCTCTCATTCTTATTCTTATATTCTTAAGTAATCCCAATCTAAAAGGCTGCTAATAAAGACTTACATCGAAAGATTAGTCTTATTGTTCAGCATGTGCTGCAGGTTAGTGTAAGTGAGGCCTGCTGCACAGAAAGTGAATCTATTGCGAGGTGACAGGCCCAAGGGAAAAGTCAGGAACACTAAAGATCTGTACCACAATACCATGAAAGAAAGGTGTCATGCTAATCACAGCTAAGAACATGTCCAACTCCACACCCAACCCTCCCCACACCCTCCACTCCCCACCCTCCCTATCCAACCCCACACACCACCCTCCCCATCCAACTCTACACTTCACACTCCCCACACCCTCCCCACTCCACCCTCCCCACACCCCATCCTCAGTATCCAACTCCACATCCCACACTCCCCACACCCCACTCTCCCTATCCAACTCCATACCCCACACTCCCTATCTAATAACCATTAGGAACAGCACTGGCATAAAGATAAAAATACCCCCCCACACACACACACAAACACATGCACACACACACACACATGCACACACACACACACACACACACACACACACACACACACACACACACACACACACACACACACACACACACACACACACAAAACATGTGGGACTGAGCTTGGCTCGCTCTGCAAATCCCAAATTAATGAATCAGGGAAATCCTGTGACCTGCACAGAAACAGATTCTCTGTCTTTCCCTCCGTGAAACCAGGGGATTAGTCGAGTCCAGCTCAATGAAAAATGAGTTTCAGCTTTCGCTCCCTCAGATACCTGCATTAAACTGAAAAAGAACCCCTGAGGTTTAATCTCTTCTTTTTGTACAGCAGGACCCAGTTTCACCTTACAGATCAATCTGTTTTCCTCTCTCCCGTATCTGCAAGGAAAGACATGATTTTGAATGCTAATTTTCTCCTGCAGCAATTCTGCTATCTCAGACTCAAAGAACAACTTGGCTATGAAACATCACATTCATCTTAACTAATGTATACTTGTTTAGATTCACTTTGCTTATCATTTTCTGTTTCATCACATCCTGGGGGTTTTGAAAAACTCTGAAGTTAAACGCACCCCTGTGGCCCCTAAAGGACACTCGAATATGTTATGTCACTCAGCTGGTAACCTGCCCCCCTACAACGTTGTCCCTAGTGCATGTGGAGTAGGTGTTATAGAGGTCTGAAGGATAGTAAACTCAAATGTTATTTTGCATACCCTTGCCTGAGTTAACATTATTTTGAGAAGACATCACATTTTCAGAGACAGCGTGTGTCTCAATGTCTCTTTTCAGGTCTGTTATATCCTGCATGATCCTGAATGAAATGCACATGTACAGTTTATATGGGAGGCATGGTTCCATGGGAAAATGGCTCTGTAGAACACACATGCACAGTTCATATGGGAGGCATGGTTCCATGGGAAGAATGGCTCTGTAGAACACACATGCACAGTTTATTTGGGAGGCATGGTTCCATGGGAAAATGGCTCTGTAGAACACACATGCACAGTTCATATGGGAGGCATGATTCCATGGGAAGAATGGCTCTGTAGAACACACATGCACAGTTTATAGGGGAGGCATGGTTCCATGGGAAGAATGGCTCTGTAGAACACACATGCACAGTTTATATGGGAGGCATGGTTCCATGGAAAAATGGCTCTGTAGAACACACATGCACAGTTCATATGGGAGGCATGGTTCCATGGGAAGAATGGCTCTGTAGAACACACATGCACAGTTTAAATGGGAGGCATGGTTCCATGGGAAGAATGGCTCTGTAGAACACGCATGCACAGTTTATAGGGGAGGCATGGTTCCATGGGAAGAATGGCTCTGTAGAACACACATGCACAGTTTATATGGGAGCCAAGTTTCCACGAGAAGCATGAATTTTTATAGGAAGAGAGTCAACTACAGCCATAAAAACCCTGGTCCTGGGGAAGCATCCCACTAAAAAACGCCTGGTCCTTTAAGGGTTAGTGTCTAAAAAATACAAAAATAAAACATGTCTAAAACTGATAGGCCATTGAGTTTAGTATATCCTAGCAACCTGAGCATCTACTGTCTGTAAAAGTTAGCTCAGGGGAGCTCTGTAGTGAGAGGTGCATCAGCTGACTTTTATGATACTCCTTGCCCGGAAAGAATGAAGATGCTACTGTAAACATACCACCAAGCTTTGGGATAGATTGACGTTGCTCAAAGTACTTGATAATGCTGAAAAAGTACTAAAACTTAATTCAAGTGATCAGGGAACATAGGAAACAGCACAGCCTGGATTAATGCTCACACTTGGGCATACACAGCTGTATGTTCTGGGGTTGACCATCTGCTTTTTGACAAGTGAATTCAACTTTATTATAAATGATATTTCAGTAACATGTCATTTCTTTCCTGTTCAATATAATTGTATGTGTGTTGTAAGGTGAAGTGAGGTGTTGCACACTTCCAAGCATGGCAAGCAATGATCTGAGCAAACTCAACAATAGAGAATCATACAGAACACACTTAATAGAATATTAAACATGTAAGAAATATTCAGAAAATAAAGACAGGGCTTTTAATACTACAAAGTGTGTCATCAGAAATCACCATCGATCAATGCATACACTATATAGATTCAAATACAATACCCGATAGCAAAAATAAAAACATTTTCCTCCAATGAAAACACCCTGCCAAACTTGCTTACTGCCATGTGCCATCTCAAATGGGTAAGAGTACATCCTGTAACGGGGGCTGCTGCCTGGTCTTTCGAGGTGGTAGCATTGTTACTGGCATATTGTGCTTCTTTCTAATTCATTAACTGGTTTTATTAACATGTTTCACAGTATCATGATGATGGTCACTACCATGACCACAGAAGCTGTTTGTCCATCTGCTTATAATTCAACTGAGTCAAAAAACACTTTGATGCCACTAAATGACTTTGATCGACCTGTAAATGAAATCCTCCTATGAGCTGACAGAGATGACTGGACACTCTCGATGGGGCATTTTTATTTCTTCATCACTTGTTTGATTATTGATGGGTATATTGGATATTTTTTGGGGGGGCAGACAACCCATTATTTAAAAAAAGAAGTATTTGCCAATAATTATTTATTGTGTCTGCTAACAATAATAACATTTATACTATCAAAATATGGAATGGTCAAACATGATAAGCAACATGGTCCTATTTATATGCATTCTGCTGCTGCATCATATAATATACCAGTAACAGTGAATACCAACAAAGAGCATGCAATGCCCTTATCACTTAATAAAAGCAAGATATTGTTCAGTATGTTACGAAACACCCAAAGGAAAAAAGTGAATCATTTTTGTGTTAAGACTTCTTAATCTAGCCTTGTTAGATATATTATATGTGTTCTACGGTAAAATGAGGAGGGGAAGCATATGGTGTTGCACAGCCTTCAGTTCACAATGATTCACCTATGGGCTTCAAGGCACTTCCCCACAAAGAGAAACCTTTTCAGAAGTAATGTTTTGGGGAATACAGTAGTAAATAACACTTAACATGAAACACTTTTTAATTAATTCTGTCTAAAGTTGTTACCAGATCTGTAGCTGGCAACAGGACAGTTAAACTGAGCACACCAACTTAAGCTCTGCAGCTCCAAAGTCTTTCTCATAGGACATTATTTAATTCTGCAAAACATTTATGTGGCCTCAGAATCTGTGTGAGAGAGAGAGAGGCAGTCTGTATGGTTTGTTTAAAACCAGCGAGTGACCCACTTGGAGCCACGGATGAAGCATCACCTTACTAATGCTACTCCCCAGAAGGTTCCCAGCTCCACAGGCAGAGTTACGCGAGCTGCATGGGGCTATTGTTCTGGAGGAATCTGGCCCACTCGCTCTGTTCCTTCTGTCATCAGAGCTTGTGGAGAAAAGACTCCCAGGTATGAGAAGAATCTGGCCACCGGTGACGCTGCAAATATTCTCAAGGAGGGACTGCAGCCGAGAAGCTGGCCTTGTTTTTAGAAACACACAACAGGATCCAAAACAAAGGGCTCCAGCCCCTGGGCCAGACAGGCCCCACTGAGGACAAGTCTCTGTCGCAATTTACATAGAGGGAAGGGGACAGGTGGTGTCAGTACCTTAATTGGAAATCGTTTATTCGTTATTAGGATTTCATTGCTGAGAAGATCAACTTGGTGGGATTGTTACAAATTTGGTGTACAAGACAAACCCAAATCTGAAATGTTTATTCAGCTGCTATACTGGCTGGTGTGAATTGGGCTGTTTCAGACCTACCAGGTTGAACATAATAATGCAGAGATCATGCATGATTTCATTTAGAATCATGCAGTAAATCCTACTGAATTCTTATCATTTCAAAGTGAAACCTCACACCCAACATACAATCATCATGAACAGCTTTTATATGAATATATGTTGAATGCATTATAATGAATTTGTTCATGTTCAATATTATCTCTGATGAGCTTATTACTCGTTCATTCACTAAATCATAAATATAGTGTGAACTTTGGGACTGAGTTGCTATGCTATGATGCGCCATGAACACTGAGCATGTATTCCTGACTCAACCACATGTACAGGTATCTTATCTGTGCCTCGCTCACTTCTAAATAAATGCGTGTGAATCTTGGTTCATCCTCTTCAATCTCGTATATGATAAATACATGAGAATCTCATATTCCAGTACAATCTGGAATATGCACTCAAGATTGAATGAAGAAAGCAAAATGTTAACATTTGTATTTGAATTCCGTTTCTTTCATATGTCCAATAATCATTTTAGAGGAAATATTTGAGATGTAGGGCTTGTTTCACAAAGTTTTAACTTGTTTAAAGTCAGTTTATGAATAAAAACAAGTATGACATGTATGAAACTGTTCTTTGCTGTATTTAATTAAACTGACACCAGTCTAGAAAAGTTTCAGGAATATCAAGCTTGATTTTATGATTTTCTTAATTAAAACAGACTTTGAAATAACTTAAATCTAAAAAGTCTTTGTGAATAGAGCCCATGGTGTATATTAGATTCAAATAAGAAGGAGATTCTCAAATATTTCTCCAACAAGTGACACAGATGAACAGTATATTTTTCCTGTGGGTTATGGCATTACCCATCTTTGACATCCTGCAAATAATATATATTGTAGTTTTGCATATTTTAAAGGTGAAAAGTTCCAAAAAAAAAGTTTTGAGGGAGTTCACGTTTAATGTTCTTGAACAGGTGTCCAAACACAGATTGACAACATCATGACCAGGCTCTGTGAGACTGAAATGACACATTTCTCAACCTACAGCACTTACACGGATCCATTCTACAACACATCCTGTTTTAAGCTGATGGCCTCGGTGACGATTTGTTCATCACAAGTGTATTTCCTTTATCGAGTCGTATGCGTTCAAAATGTAAATAGCTGAGCTATTTTGACTTCGTCTGAAAAAGGTAATTTTAGTAATAAGATGCAATTAGAGGTTTGATTTCTCAAAAGAATGAGCCATTATTACAGGAGGGCTCTGAATTTTTGTGGCATGTAATTAAATGGGAGGGGACGGCCCACAGACCTCATAAAAAAGAATCTGAATCACCTCAAGTTGACCAGCTCGCTCTGTGGGAAAGGAATCTAATTAAACTGTCACTCGCAATTATACATTTCAGAAATCTGGGAAATATAATCCCAGGGAACCCTCCAGTGAAAGGACCTGCACATGCTCACAGCTGCTTGATTTGTAACACTCAGCAATAGCTGAGAGCACCCATGGCCAGACAATGTGGGCTACAGACCTTGACAATGCCTTGAAATATATAGACATTGGCTAAAACACTATCCGTAACCCTAATAGAAACCACCCTGACAAAAGAGTCATAACATTATAATACTGGTGTATTCCCGGGAGGAAAGACTGGCAGGACACAAACCTGTGCTTCCCGGTCTATATGACCATGTGCCCGTGCTTTTACCAGGCCACTTGGGGGCCCCTGTAAAACCAAGCAGTATCATAGTTAGGTATAGTATAGGTTTACATTGAACTTACCGTGATGTTCTGGCTGTGTTGGAAAGTGTTTGCGCTGTCCTTTCACAATGCAACAGATTAACATTCATGGATTGAATTGCCTCTGGATGATTCTTGAGATTTCTGAATGCTGTCTGACTGTTTCAAGTTGACTGGGATGTACCCTGAGTTTATAGCCGTTCAGTTCTGATAAGGCCAAACCATTTTTGGGGGGAATTCAAAGAAACCTACAGGGTTAACGTGACGAGCAAACTACAGGATTTTTTTTATTTTTTTATCATGTAATGGACTTAAAACTGAAATAAAGTAAGAGTTCTTTAGATGACCAGTGATTCATGTATGTATACAATTTGTAAATTCAATTGCTACATGCATTGATTCAGGAAGCCAAAACAAACAGAGGACAACCACTACACTATGCTATTTATGGCATATTATAAAGCATTTTTATATAAATTAAAACAAGATTTGTAACTCTCAAATTATTTCACATTTATTCTGTATTACAAATTTTTGCCATGACTGTTTAATGGGTATCAAATTCCTCAAATGAATATACTATATTAGCATACTAGTAAGATTACGTTATTTCATAGTTCTCACTCACATATTCTCACTGAGTGTGAAATAAATACCTCACTACTGCTTATTCAATGTTAGAAAGTAAAAACAAAAGATTGTAAAACTCAATGGCTGAGGACGATGCAAAAGAGAAAGAGTCAACTGTACATATGAACTAAATCACTGTAAACAAAGTCATGGCTCAACATAATATAAATAAAACATATCAACTGTTAACCTTTTCAGTGGCTCTAACTTGTCCTGTAACAGCCTACAAACAAGTAAGTGTGGTCATTGAAGTAAGATGAGGCAAACTAGTCCCAGCCAATGCAGCTCTGGGTCCCTGTCCAGGATCGACAACTTGGCACCTATGGGATGCGGACCATGCATGCATGACTTTTCCCGGCACTCCACAAGGCAGTTTACTAGCAAGGAGACTTTTGAAGCAAACCCACGATAAGTATATTTACTGCTAGGTCAGCAAACCCATGAGATTCAAATGCTTTTGTAGGGTGGACAACAAATTATTTTTATGAGAAAATTATAGGGCAATGCGAGCACAAAGCCTGAGTGCTGGTTGTCTTTGCCCATGATTATTCAGTAGCCAACGCAGCAAGGCAAGGTTATAATTCATTAGTATAAAAATGTACCAGCGTACCGTACAGTGTAACCACTGGTTATTTTTTTACTTTTATGTCTCGTTCATGGGTGGTCACTGCTGCCCACCCAAACAGCACATATGATGAAGGTGCTCCACTGTAATAACACTACACTGTTAGACCCCCGACACACAAATGCACTATTTAAACCACATTTATTTTAGGTAATTACGGTTACACCAGGCAGTATACTGCTACGTTTTCTATCCCAGTTAATCATGCAGCAAAAGAGTAAGATGTGGCAGTGAGTTGAAGGCTTTCAGTGGCACAGCCCCAGATGGCTGTGTGCCAGTAGGATTCTGATTGAGTTAAAAAGGGTCTCCCAGACCTGGAAAACCCTTAAAGCAAAAGTGAACATCCTATACTTTCATATCTTACTGGTGGTGCACCCCATGTTGAAATGTGCAATATCCTACACGTTCATATCTTACTGGTGGTGCATCCCGTGTTGAAATGTGCAATTGGATTTGCCAGTTCTCTATGTGGTGTTTTGGTCTTCCTAATTGAGTTTTGTATCCTGGATTTTCTCATGTGCAGGACTATTAAAGTTTGTACATCATTAACATTTATACTACATGTGAGGAGGGTACTTATGTTCATATTTCAATGGCCATCTTATAAATGTGTGATGTCACAATAGCGGCTTTGCCAAGTTTTGAATTCAGAGCTCCCCACGGCAAAACAAAAATAAATGACTTAATGAAATCCATCATCATAAGTAATGGTTCAGTATGCTTGGTATGAGCAGAGTTTTAACTTCATCTCTTGATCCTTGCATCATATTTTGGTGTCATCAGCTTGCTTCTCTGAAGCCTTGGTTTTTCTTTACTCTTGACCTGCATGGAGACCTGGGAGCGCCCTATCTTTGTAAGCGGCAAGATCGCAACGGTGGAACTCAGGGCTCAAAATGACTTGTCTGCAGCGACGCTAACTTTGCAAATTAAAAGGTAATGTCATACTATAAATCAGATTACTTGTGGAATGGTCTTTCTATTTCAAAGACAAGTATAGGTAAGTAGACATTGTAATATTGTCATTGGCATTTAACGTTCGTCACTGATAAAATGTATAATTATAAACTTCCTGCAATCTTAATGTGCTGTGTATCAGTTTGTTCAGAGAATGTTCTAAAGAGACCTATGCTGGCAGTGTTGGTTTCATGTAGCTATAATCTCGTACTCAGAGCTGAACATTTTGTATTCTAGACATATATAAACTTGTTAACCAGAATAACCAGGGGTCTGGATGCGTTAAACTAACAAACCCCAAGCTACAAACGTCTCACTTTAACTACTGTGTGAGAGTTCTGGAAATATTAAAAAAAGACACCTTGACAAATGTATGATTCTAATCTTAAGAAAGGAAACCCGATTTCTATATTTGTATCAGTAGCAGATGCTGTTATAGAATTGTTAGTGCTGTGTCACATGACCTGATTGGTGTAAAGTGTTGTGACAAAGCACCTATTGACCTTATTATTGAACATTAACAGGGGGACACACACAGTTTATATTATAAATGACATTGTCAGAGGTTCTTGTCTTTTTATTAACAGCAGTTGTCTCAAAACACCAAAGAAATGGTCAGGTCCCAACCCTTTGTTAATTTCACTATCTGACTTCCATATCAAAAACATACTGAAAACAATGATTAATGATGGGCCCTTTTACAGTAAAATATAGTACATAGTAGAATTCACTGTCAACATGGACTAAACGTGAATGAACCAAATGATCAAATCCTGAAATATCATTTCATTGTGCTGGTGTTTATGTTGCAGCCCTTCTGATATACAAAGATTGGTACTATCAATTCAGACAGAACCTTGCATTAAAGCGTTGCCCTTTTTAAACATTTTTCAACCTGCAGGCAAAACATATGCTGTGGCTGCTACCTGGCACAGCCTGTATATCCTCTTCTAGCTCTCTCCCTCCTTGGTGTTTCCATTGGCAAGTAAAGACCAGCGCTATTCCAGTTATAGCTACGGGCAAGGCTTTTCAGATCTTGTTAAGAAAATATTTTCCAAACCTTAAAGGAGCTGTCTCACCCTTGAATAAGCAGAAGCCTTGAATCTCTCAATTAAAAAACAGCCTGATGAATGCATTGTGAAATATGAACACAGACCTGCTGAAAGCTCTTGGCAGTTGGCAATTACTTATTATTTTTTTTCTTGCAAAGTGGACAGTCTTAATGCTAAAGATTAAATTACAAACATAAAATAAGTGAGAGTTTGCCTTCTGTTGATCCCAGGTGTTTGCCCCTATTACAGTAAAGTTGTTTATAGCTGTAGCTGGCACTAGTTATTTTGGGCAGCTAAACAGCCTTTTAGTCCTCAAAACAGCGACTCTTTCTTAAAGGTGTATAATTCCACATGATTTCTATATAAAGCTAGACAAATTACCATTGTTTACTACTCTTTAACCAAAACTCTACCAGCAGGTTTCACAGAACCTGACTAGCACCAACCTTGAACTATTGAATGTTTCCAGTCCAAGATTAGTGCTGATAGGGGCTGTGAAACCTGCTGTGCAGCACCTTTTCTCAATGCAGCTGATTGCAGCAACCAGTGGGATTCTGTCAACTCCCAACTCCCCCTGGTTAACCCTCTCCTGCTCATCTCATAATTAGCATTTCAATTGCACTACTGTCACTGTTCTCTGTCAGCTCCTATTGGCTAGCCTTGATGTCTATTGCAGACCGTCTGTCTCACTCTGACTAATTGGTTGAATCACATGAATGGCTTGTTTCTGTAGAGCTGGAGTGTGCTGCTGTGCTGCATTGCATAAATTACACAGATTAAACAATATGCTTTCTGGTAGTGTGTGCACACAGTAAGAAAAGCATGAGAGCTTCCACTCCATGAATCACCTCCCCGTTTCAAGATCCATTCTCTATCCATTCATTAGCCCCTCCAGCTACTTTCACTGTTAAGGATATAACGGGCCGTCCCATTAAATACTCAGGCGGCATACAGATATGTAATCATTTCAACGCTACATTTTGCGCAGTCAAACAATGCCAGTTCCTGCACATATGCAGCGTCTGCAGTGACCCGCACTCCCTTTCCATCTGCCCACTTTCCTCCAAATGCCAATCATCTCTCTTCATCGCTTCCACTCCCATCAACATCCCCGTCTTTTCCCAGGCACAAAAATAAAATAAAATAAAATCCTCTTCCTAATGCACCTATTGGATGACTTTCTCCTCATTTCCTCAGCAGATGCATTTACAAAACTCATTCTTCTCTACAGTTGGAGTTACCCTCTCAGAAGAAAAACACTCATTCCCATCCACTCACTAGACTGCTCTCGGAACAATATTGGACTCCTTCCTCTTTGAAGCAAGCTTCCCAGCCAATAAACTGGAACGTATTTGTTCCTTTATTCAATCCTTTCAAATCGGCTACATCATTTCAAAACGGAACTCTGGGACACTTTTCTCAACTCCAGTATTAATATTTCTTTGGAAGCAATGAAAGATATCAGGGTGTGGACTTCCCTCCTGCTGCACTGGAATGGCCTTTCTATGTTTTACGATGATTTTATATCTGTCCCCCACGATCTCTCTCTACATACTGTTGCTTCCTCTACCTTCGGTGGTATTTTTCACAATCAATGGTTCTCCAGTACTTGGTCTTAGGAAATCTAAAATATCTCCTCTCAGTCTAAATCCTCAGCCCTCCCTGAGCTATTTCCTATTGTCGTTGCAGCCTCCCTCTGGGCCCCCTATTGACAATCAACCTGATTTTCAACCGTATTCACCCCTCCGCAATCTCCTCTCATCAACTCAATACCTTGCCGCCACCCTCGCTCCTTCTACCTGCTCCTCCTACACAACTGTCTGGTTCGCCTACTCAACCTTCTGCATAACAATTACTACTGGCATTCTATTTTCCTAATCACAATTCTCCGCCGAGGTTATTTCTTTCGTCGATCTAGTCATGGAATCTATTTGCCTTGATGCCTTTGGTTCTGTCTGCTGTTCTGAATTCACTTTCCCTTCCCCTTCATAGTATTGCTAGTATAAGAACATAACAACATAAGAAAGTTTACAAACGAGAGGAGGCCATTCAGCCCATCTTGCTCGTTTGGTTGTTAGTAGCTTATTGATCCCAGAATCTCATCAAGCAGCTTCTTGAAGGATCCCAGGGTGTCAGCTTCAACAACATTACTGAGGAGTTGGTTCCAGACCCTCACAATTCTCTGTGTAAAAAAGTGCCTCCTATTTGCTGTTCTGAATGCCCCTTTATCTAATCTCCATTTGTGACCCCTGGTCCTTGTTTCTTTTTTTTAGGTCAAAAAAGTCCCCTGGGTTGACATTGTCAATACCTTTTAGGATTTTGAATGCTTGAATCAGATAACCGCGTAGTCGTCTTTGTTCAAAGTGGGGGCCATCTCTGCCACTGGACCACCAGAGGTTTCCTCCCAAAAAGGTTTTTTTCCCCTCTCCACTGAACAGTGAGATAAAAAATAACAATAAAAATAAATATATAAATAAAGAATTAAAAAAAAAAATCATGTTCGTGTTGCACTGGTGGCACAGTTGCTGGGTGCCAGGGGTCTCTTTTGGGGGTAAGTGACGCTCACTTCCCAACCTTAGAAGTCCAGCTGCCTCTGGCTTCGTCCTCCCGAGTCAAGGGGGACCCCCGGCCAAATTTATCTATCACTGTCATCCTCCCACTTCTCTCCTCTAGACCCCCCTTGGGGGAAGTATTGGTTGCTTCCCAGCCTTGGAGACCGATCGGTTCAGGCTCACCTCCGCGAGGGAAGCTCTCCACGAGCCAAGAGGAATCTCCTTACTTTTCTCTAAGTTATAAGCACATATCTTCTGTTATTAATCCTGAAGTCTCTTCCTCCACGCAGCCCTCGATCATGTCCAGTGAATTATTTTCTATCAATCTGTGCAATTAAAAAAGTATTACTAAGATCGTAATTTCAACCACTTTTATATAATGCATGAGTTCTGTTTATTAGATTTCCAAAGCTCTTTACTTCAAATCATTCCCATATTTTTTTTATAAAGGAAAAACACAACCAATAAAGTTACCAGCCCAGAAATAAACAACTCAGACATTTAAATTAGGGGCTTGCAAGAATTAAGTTGTTTCTTATTTATTTAGAACAGTAACTGGTGTTTCTTTCATTCACAAAAAATAGTGCTAATAATTTGGAAGAATCTGATTTCATAACGTAAAAACTAAAGTGTTCCAAGCCGGTCAAGAAAATGTAGGATTCAATGCTAAAAGTGTAATAAAGTACAGTGAAAGCAGGGTAAAGCATTGTTACGCACTATAAAGCCCAGAGAGGTAAGGTAAATCATATTTAGAAATATGTTAAACAAAGGTAAATGTATAGTACAACATGGGAAAAGCTGCACCATTACAGTGGACCTTTACTAGCGTAAGCTTTTGAAACTCTACAACATACAGTAGTTTCTCGAACGCTATGAGAAAGACTGTGTTGTAGTAAACTCGTCACTGACAGTGTGGGCAGGTAATTAAAACAGCTGGTAGAATGCTAGGCTATATAATCCAAAGTGTAGAGTACAAGGCAAGGGAGGACATGAGAAGGTGCACTAAAGAGACTGCAATATGGTGCTGCATTACAAAAACAACACTGGAGAAGTTCAGTGAAGAGCAATTCGATTAATCCCAGGGCTACAAGAGATGAGTGAACTAAATCTATTGAACCTAGAACACAGTAGCATACGACTACTTTTAGAAAGTTCCGTCCAGCCCAGTCATTATTTCAAGCACGTCCTAGAGACCAGGACTAGAGAACACAGTGGGAATTCAGTAGACAGGACACAGGGTAGGAGGCACTTTTATTTCATCAGCAAGATCTCTGACTGAAACAATAAACTACTGGAAAACTTGTGTTAAAGAACTCTGTGTCTGCACACCATGCTTTCAGATAGTGTTGGCTATTTCACCTGCGGAGTGGAATGTAGCTGCTTCCCCTATTTACTGGCATGCTTTCAGCCAGTAACATGCTTTGTCCTTCCTCACCACACTTAGTGGAGTGTTTCACTAAATCATAAGAGCTTAAGAAAAGTCACGAACAAGAGGCTGTTTGGTGCTTCAATGCTTGTCCGGTTCCTCCCAATCTGATTGAGCCCTGAACTTCATCCAGTCAGCTCAATCAACACTCTCCATGTGGGTGCAGATAATGCCACTCTCCAGGTGAAATGACCAGGACTAGTGCAACACTATCTGAAAGCATGGTGTGCAAACAGAGATTTCTTTAACAAGTTCATTGTTTCATACAAAGATCTTGTGATATCTTGAAAAGGAGGCTGACACACGGGGAAGGCATATTACTAGAGCTCTTTATTAGCCACACATTGTTATACTGCTACATGCATATCACCATCTTGTAACCGGAAGTCAGTTTGTTAACCCCGGGAAAAGTGGTCACCAATTAAGTGAGTCGAGGAGAGGACTCACCCTGACTGGGTCCTGTGACACTAGCTCTGCAGTGTCACTGTGCACTGAAAGGGAGAGTCGAGGAGAGGACTCACCCTGACTGGGTCCTGTGACACTAGCTCTGCAGTGTCACTGTGCACTGAAAGGGAGAGTCAAGGAGGGGAGTCACCCTGACTGGGTCCTGTGACACTAGCTCTGCACTCAGAATGTCAATGACAAAGCATTCTAAACATTTAAACCATAACAGGTTGTATATACTGGTTGTAAATAAACAGATAACGCACATTAATATCAGGTTTACATCTATTTTTTATAGATGTAATGACTTATAATATATTTCTAAGTGTTTGATGGCCACCTTTAATCAAGTTGAGAGTGTATTTCTTTATCTTGCAATCTTTGTATGACAGACTCGATTCGCTTTGCTCTTGGACCTGACAGCAAAACATGTGTGAGAAACACACTCTCAACGTGAGGCAGCCACAGAACACTTAGAAACATACAACAAAATGGTGCTGTAGCTGATACCTATAACAAGGAAACTGCATTATTAAACCAAATAAGCAAATATAATGTAAAAATATCAGTGTAAAATACAATCATGCTGTGAGAGATTGAACTGCATCGCACCGCTCCTCAGACTCCACAGCTTGTGCCTAACAGATGTAAAACCACACCTTGGTTCCTTCACACTGTAATGCTGCTCAAATAAATGAAGTAATACCATTCCATTATCTCTTTACATTGGAGTTCATAATGGTTTGATAAGTGCTTTATTTGAGGGAGGCTGTCACTGCTTTCTAAATGAGTCACGGGTGAATTACATTTTAAAATGAAACCCAACAATGTACTGACATATCCTCTTCATTTCAGGAGGCTTACCCTCCAAATGCTGTGCCACCTGGATTGACAAGTATGTTCCTGGTTAGCTATTGGCTTGCTGCTGAAAGGTGCGCGTGTGCTCTCCCCTCAGCCACAGGCTTTGCACAGGCAGGCAATTCTGTGTGGCAGGTGCTCTCATAGAGATGGTGGGGGAGTGCTTCAGGTATCCATAGCAACTAACTGAAGAATAACAAAACATGTATTTGTATTCTTTTTTTATACCTGGTATTACACTAGGTTAAAGGTATCTGTGTTTGCAAGCCATGCTTTCAGAAGTGTTGCACCTGGGGGGTGAAATTGTACCCAACTAACAGTTTATTTCCTGTCGTTAACCAACCAGCTGCTTCCCTATGGACTGGAATTCTTTCAGCCAGTAACATGCATTGGTCCAGAAGATGCTGAAGTGACCCAGGAAGCACAAGTGTAACAGACGTCCTTAGCGCAAGGCATGGATGAACTTTCTTTAACCTAACGCAGTACCAGATATAACGATTTAAAATGAAAGTACATGTTTGCTGTAATGTGTGTTTCTTTCAAAACTGCACATTTGAGGTTGACGTAGCAAAAACTGAGTGGTGTATGAGACCCAACCTCAGTATTGCTCTCCTCCAGGTACATCTTTCAATCTTTAGCAGTGTAGTTTGCGGCCGCAGCTGTGCTCTCGCAGATATATCTGGAAGCTGAGGGATCGCCTGCAGGTCGTACTTGTGCAGCTACAGCAGAACCTTGGAGTTACAAACCCCTTGGGAAGGTTCGTGCAGCTTGCACAGTCACTCAGCCTCCTTTGGCTTGAAAGAAAGAAAAAAAATCCTGTGCTTTGTTTAAAATGAAAAATGTTCCTAGTAAAATTGCCTGTACTTGCTCGAAATCTGCCTCACCTTTGTATGGATGCATTTGTTGGTACAGTAATTTTGCCTTCATCGTGACCAGCACGCCACTTATAGGAGTGTCTATCTGGTTGCATAGTTGAGTGACTTCATACGTCAGGCTGAAATTGAGGTGTTCGGTAGACCGGTCAGTCAAGTTTGGTGTTCGTAACCCTGAGGTTCTACTGGGCTTTTGAACCACAAAACAAGACGTACTTCGATCGTGTTTCCAGTTTTTATTTTTAAAATCAAAATGACAGCTTAGGTAGCCCTGAAGGAGGTAGAATTGTTCATAATGCGAAGAATGCATGTACTGTAAGACCCTCTGAAGGTTAAACTTCATCCTAGCTTTTTAATAATGAGCTGGTGTTTGAAGTCAGCTCCAAGATGTAACATTCTGCCGGCAATCTACAGAAGCATCCCTATTAGAAGCAGTATTAAAAAAAGAAACTTAACAATTCAGTTAGACCAATGCTTTAAAAATAATTACACTGTGGTCTATTGTTTGTTTAAAAAATCAGGCAACAAAGAGATGGGCAAATCAACTGTAAATGAGTGCAGTCAGTCGATTACAGCCACATTGAGGTTGTTTCTGTACAGTAAGGGAAACAGGAGTTCATGGTTTTGGTTCTCACACAACCTAAATGTACTTTTCCCCAAATAGCATTGCTGTTACTCAGTAAATGCTTGTGGCAGTCCTGGGTTGTTTGCCTTAAAAGTCAGTGGCAATGGCTTATTTATTGTAAGGTAACAATCTGAAGCTTCAAGAGCCAGTTTGATAGATTATCATGTGACAGATGACAGTTTTTTGCATGATAAGGGTCTAAAGGTACCAGTGCATAGTGCTTGGGTATCGGGCAGTGTTGTGTGATGCACTGCTGTTACTGATTCTGTATCTGTCAGTGGCATGAGATGAGGTTACAAGCTCTGTAACCACGAATGCGGAACATCAGAACATAAGAAAAGTCTGGGAACGAGAAAACTACCGAACTACCCTTCTTACATACAACAAAGCATCCCAGTTAAATACAGTACTTGGCTGTTGGTTTCGATAATGCAATGTTAGTATTGTAGCCAATTAGGTGTTATGTTCATTTATCCTGAAATAGAATGTATTCCTTACATTGTATCGTTATTAGACACTATTAGAGTGTGCCAGTATTCTGCTTGTATTAAACCTGGTGTTCTACCTATGTAGAAGTAGATATCTGTATGAGTAGAATAATAGTCATGGAGATGGAATCAGGAGTCACACAATATAAGAATAGATTTCAGCGCTTATGCAAGCTGTTTTTGCTCGTTCACACATACATCAAAAAGAATACATATTTAGGTGTTAAAAGGGATCATTTCTAGTACTCCCATCTGGTAGCACAGCACTAAATCAATAAAAAAAGACATAGGGGTCTACTCAATTCAGATCTGAACAGTGGAGAACATAAATCCCACAACCGTTTAAATATTCAAATATGGTCCAAACATGTTGTTTTCCTGCCTGTTTAGTATTGGAAACAATGAGTTTAAATTTTAAAACAACTCTGGCACAACTTGACTGTGAGGAGAGATCCCTAATGGGTTTGAGTACATTTTCAATAACACTTTACATTAAGTGTCTCTAATTACTGTGTATTTACATAGTAGTTATAAACAGTAGATTTCCATTACATGAGAGTAGATGTTAAAACTTCATGCTGATTTGAACTTGGCTCTCGCCAAGATAAGCACCAACTAAGACGTAGCTTCACAGTAAACTAATGTGATCCATATGTGTCTCCATCTATTTGCGCTTCCTTCCATATGATGATGTAGATATCCTTCTGTCTGGTGATGATGGCTGAAGTGTAATGCTGGCTCCAGGGATCAGCTTATTTTGCCTCCCTAGCGCATCAGCACACACAACGGCTGCGATGCTGGCTCGGGGATCAACCATAGTGCGGTCTCCCCAGCGCATCAGCATGACAACCGTCTGGATTGAGCTAAGTAGGGTACATCTCTGGGGTCTTCAAGTGGGCACCTTCCATCCTCGGTGTTTCGTCGACTAGCCCACGACACCTCAAGAGGGCTCGACGGTGATTCTGGCGTCCCAGCATCACCCCTCCGTCCCCCACTCAACTCAGCCCAGCTTACTTACCTGTATATCAGCCTTTCTTTCTTTCTATTGTGCTTGAGATCCCCAGCCAGAATCTTTCCGTCTCAACCACAGCCAGTTGCTGCTCCTCTCTGCTGCGTCAGATAAGTTCTTCACTGTGCGACGCAACTCTTGGCCATTGAATCCGACATCTCTGAGAAACCGGGTTGTAGAGTGTGCCACAAATCCTCGACATCCCACTTCCACTGGGTAAACCCAGACTCTCCATCCTCGCTGTTCCGCTTCAGTGGCTAGTTGAGCATACCGCAGTTTCTTCCTCTCATACGCCTCATCTACAGCATCCTCCCATGGCACTGTTAACTCCACCAGGTGAACAAGGCGTGCTGATCCAGACCACAAGACAATATCTGGTCGAAGGTTTGTGGTGGCAATCTCAGGTGGAAAAATAAGCCGTTGACCAACATCCGCCAGCATTTTCCAGTCTCTAGCAGCTTCCAGTTGTCCTGGGCGAGGATTGGTTTTAACACCTTTTCTTGGTGGTTGCTCTCCTGGGCAGAGGAATGTTGTCTTTTGTGTGTAGTGTTTTGATGGAACGGGTGGCAACTTATTGGTCATGTTACGCTTGTCTTCCAATGCTAAGGCCAAACATCGCAGCACCTGGTCATGGCGCCAAGTAAACCGTCCTTGGCTAAAAGCCACCTTACATCCTGTCAAAATGTGCCTTAATGTTGCAGGTGATGAACACAAAGGACATGAGGGATCCTCTCCTACCCAGAGGTTTAGGTTCTGTGGTGATGGGAGAACATCATATGTTGACCTTATAAGAAACTGATCCTGCTCTGTTCCATTGACCATAGGTCTTGCCAGCCAATCTTGCGTTGTTCCACACTCTCCCATCTCATCCATTCTCCATGCTTGCCCTGGGAAATGGCCTTTATACACCTCATCCTCTCCTCCTGCTTTTGCACCTCGTTGACTACAAGCTTCCTCCGTTGCTGGGGCTGCCTTGTGCCATGTAGGAGGAGCTGAACTGAGACCAAGACCCCTCTTCCATGCTGAACTTGCCCCATGATATCACCAATTTGAAGGGCAGCCTTTGCATCCTCCACAGCTTTCTTTGCCACCCACTTTCTTCCAGTTTTCAACACAAGTGCTGCCTCCCTTACGCATTTGTCGCGTGACTCTACTAATGTCATTTCCAGTCGGACCTTGGCGACTTAAACTCCTCGGTTAGAGCGGAGACAGGTAGCTGCAGTATTCCTTTACCATAAAGTCCCACTCTGCTGAGGCAGCGTGGAACTCCCAACCATTTCCTGATGTGTGAACTGATTAAAGCTTCCAGCTTCTCTACTGTTGTCAAAGAAACCTCGTACACAGTCAGTGGCCACAGCAACCTTGGCAGTAGGCCAAACTGAAAGCACCAGAGTTTTAGTTTGCCTGGTAAAGCTGCTGTCTATGCTCTTCAACCCTTCCACAGCTTGTTGTCTAACTTCTCCCACACGAACTGTGTCCTTTAGATCCCCGTCGTACCATCTCCCAAGGCTCTTCACTGGCTTCTCAGACACTGTTGGTATTGCCTCACCATTAATGAAGAACGTTTTATCTACTACTTTACCTTTAATTATAGAGATGCTCCTTGATTTAGTGGGCTTGAATTGCATTCGTGCCCATTCAATGTTATTGGTTAATTTGCCCAATAACTGATTAGTGCAGGCTACTGTTGTAGTCATGGTTGTACTTACACATAGTTACATCAGGGGTGAAATTCTTAACAAAGCAGTGCAGGTACTCATATGCACAGCCAGGTGTGAACATTTTAAAAACTGAGATCATTTGAGTGCCAATGAATATAACCAATTCAACATAAACAAAGAAGCTGAAAATACTGCAAGCGCTGTACCCTCTGCATGTATCACTCAGTCGTGTGCTGTAATATAACACTTAAGTTCAATCTTAAATGACAAGCATTAAGAAATATTACACTATGCAGTAACTGCTCTAGAGAGGGGTTTTGTTTCAAGATATCCTAAAAAAAGGATGATGTTATACAAAATGGTATAACTAAATTAACTGTGCTGTGAAAAAATGATAGCAAAAGGTGTAAGTCGAACAATACACAACAGGGGCTAAAATACCCCTCAAATGTATTATTTAACAGGCACTACTACTACTAATGATGTACTTGACTTTTTATTCTCCATAGTATTCTCTGAAATCATCCCCATACTTTCCAGACCATGGGTACTCACCTACAACAGGACCTGGCCATGCTACAATAATAGCCTTGGATTAGAACATACATCCCTGTTTCTTTGATCTATTTTGTACTTATTACTTATCTTACAATAATATGTTCTGTGTGCTTCTGTGTAGATTAATTACCGTGATCTATTCCAGAAAAAGATTTTTCAGGCAGAAACAGTATAAAAGTAGACTTTGTTAAAATTTTATCCCTGGTATTGTGGTTTCTGCACAAGAAAAAAAAAGTCGCAAAAGACACATTTTCGTAAAGTAATATCATTACTGTGGTTTGCCTTTTTTTGATGTGCAAGCAAGAGGAAACTCAAATAAACTCTTCAAAATGTTTTAGTAAAAGGGGAATTGAACAAAGAAAAAACACCTTACCATTTTGGTTTTCGTTTATTACAGTCAAATACCAGGATCACAACAAAACAAAACGTTGATCACTCTGCTTAACATGTACCTTGCAAGTTGGGCCAGTGTTTGAAAAGTGTGAAGCACACCTCCACCTGTATCCTGGTTCTGACTCGCTTACCAAATCTAAAGCTGCACTTTGATCCTGTTTTTTATGTTATTGTTAATCCCTACTGTCCCACACATCACTTGCCATTTTTGAAAATGTCTTATTTTCACCAGTTATACAACAATACAATGATGTTGGTTGCTGGGAGCCCTTAAATAACTAGAAGGTGCCAGTACCACCACCAGGGATATAATTAACATGTAACCAATATCAGTACCTTGAAAAACTAATCCAGCGCAAATCTTTATGTCTGTTCTGGTTTCATTTAGTTTTGTCAGTATCCTTAAGAAAATGGACTTCTCAGAGCTATCAGTAAATTAAATTACACAACAATTCCCAGATACAATTTCCCTTCCAAACTCCTGCAGGCGCTGACACCGGGCTATACAAAAAAATCTCCCTGACACTTCCTTAATCCTTCAGCCACTTCATAAACAGCAAGGGCCAATCAATGGAATGATGCCAGAGCCAAACCTGTCACCTTTCTGAGGTACGAGCAGTGGCTGCTGTTGCTGTTAAATAATAATAAATAATAATAATAAAAAACAGAACAGTAAGTATGTACAAAACATGCCTGTGATGTATAGTGCATGGATAGTGATGTATAGTGATGTACAGTGATGTATAGTTATGTACAGTGCATGTATAGTGATGTACAGTGCATGGATAGTGATGTACAGTGATGTACAGTGATGGATAGTGATGGATAGTGATGTACAGTGATGTATAGTGATGTACAGAGATGGATAGTGATGTACAGTGATGGATAGTGATGCACAGTGCAACCATAGTGATATACAGTGATGTACAATAATTGATAGTGATGCACAGTGATGGATAGTATGTTTAACTCTTTGAGCACTGAGGGGTTGATTTGATCAGCCTACACTGGCCGGGAGCATTTTACAGCACTGGGGAATCCCCCTAGATGTGATGAACTCCCTGTTTTTTAGGGCAGATCCTGGGATAACCATGGTGGATAGTAGTCGACACTGTAGGTGGCTGATGTATTTCAGGGTGATACCCAGTACTGAAAAATGCTTTCACAAAATTCAGCTGTGGTTAAAGTGTCTTACACTGAGAAAAAATGGTATATATACCTGGTCTGCCAAAAGTATCTAGACACCCCTGCTAGTTTGTGGTGCCGGGGGTGTTGCCCATTTTATCTCATTGAGAATGCTTCCTGACTACATATCGTGGTTGCCCTGGATATAAATACTGTTTCCCTTTTCAAATAATAATGGGCAAGCCATCTCATAAGAGCATTGACCTACAAATCGTTATTCACGACGAACCACCAGGCATGGGACATCCATTGATCATTTAACCACAATCAGACCATACCTGATAAGCCTGAATAGATTATAAAAAATATATACAAAATATTTAAATAAGCAACACATCCCATACATGCAGTGAAACCTAAATGTTTCGTTCATCCTCAAAATGCAATGGTGACTGTCAAAACTGGTACAGCATATTTTGTGATACAGTACCTCCACTGACATTGTTTCTGAATGCCAGGCCTAAGCCATGAAAAGATATTGCTATGCCTTGGAATTTATTGAGCTACAAAAATAAACACATCTGCAGTGTTTCAGACCCCATGGGAGTAGATTGCGAAGGTCTTGCACAACTATTCAGCTTCATGAAATACTGTACATTGGCCCTGTTGTGGCTATACTTAAAACAAACCTTTCTTGGCAGTGCTTCATGGGCGACATAATCCCAAACCTGTAATCCAAATGGCTCAAGGAGATTAAAAACATGTCAGCATAATTTCCTGATATTCAAACATATATATGAAAAGAAATACAAGAGAAGTGGCATGAAATTAGTTCTCAGGTAAGAAAATAAAATAGTCAAAGTTGTGATATTTATCAAGTTAGAGAAAAGGTTCAGTCTCATTCAAACACCCAAGTTTGGCAGCTTTTGGACACTTTTGCATGTGGAAACTTTGACAACACTTTATATTTAGTGTCGCTAATTCCTTTGTATTAACATAGTAGTTACTTAGTAAATACATGTGTACTTACACATAATTACAATGTTATTATGCATAGTTAATTAGAGACACTTAATGTAAAGTGTTACCAAAACTTCTTTGTTGGTTCAAAAAATGGGTGTCCCAAATGAGTACACCTTTATTCTTGTTTAAAAGATAGATTTTTTGAATAACGAATATAACTAATATATTGACAAGTAATTGGATTACTTTTCAGTGCCAAAAGTAATGGGTATTACTTTTTGTGACTTCATCTGCAGCTGTCAGATGCACCTGTGTGTAAATACATTTTAATTCAGTATCTGATTTATTTTGTCTACTTTACTAGCATTAAAACTAAGATACTGGCCAGTAAAACTCATTCTAAATATGCAAAAAAAGTACTATGCTGTTCATATGATACATTATGTGTGTTTCATGAAAGTAATAGATAAGTATTCAGGAATATATCTTCTTTAAGAAGGTAATCAGTAATACTATATGTAACATTACGTTTTGGAGCCAGGAATCAGTAATCAGTTGTATATCACTTTTCACAGTAATATTAACATTTCTCTATAGAGACATGCTCCTTCTATTGCTTGCAGTACCGGGAGGTTATGAATAATATATTCAAGGTCTTTTAAAGCGTTTTAGTCTGGAAACGTTACCATATTGTGCCTTCAGACACTAAAACTGACGAGGAACTGAGTTATTAGGTTCCTGCATAAACAAAATGACATATCCATTAAACTAGCATTGAACTATCTAGAAACAAGTTCAGAAATACTTGCTGGAAAAATAAACCACAATTTGGCTATTAGGGCCTTCTTCAGGAAATATTTGTTGAGAGAACAAAAGTTAGCTTCCACAGGTATTTCCTAAAGTAGGCGTAATGCGTTGAAAGTGAGAGGGTTACCCTTTTGTGTGTTTTTCTTACCTTGTTCTGCTCTCCGAGTTGCTCTTTGTGCTGATTCTGAACCATAGCTTTCTGTTTTTGATATCCTACCAAACACAGTCAATCATTCCAACAATCTCGCTGAAAGCACAAGGAAATTAAAAAAAAAAAGACTGAAAAACTCTGGAAGATAATTTCCTTTAAAACAAACAACTCTCAGCAGACAGACACACGGAGAGAGGATAATATTTAAACAAGATGAATGTAAAGGAAATGATAATATGTCTTTTTAAATGAGGTAAACAGTAAAAACATTTTTAAAAAATCTCCAAAATGTAAAAAATATGACAAAGTCCCTCGAATTCTCAGCTGGCCGACTTCATCTTTCAAAATACAGTACTGCTTGTTTTCTCAACTAATTGTGTAGCACTGTCAGTATAACACAACATGCTTGCAAACCGAAGGTTATAGTTCATTAAATCCCACGCATACTACACATTTTTAATATTTATATTATATAAAAAAAGGTGTTTTTGCAGGCAAACATTCCATTTTAAAAACAGAAATTAATCATTTAATATAAATGATATAGACGTCACAATAAATGCGTTCCTTAGTATATGTTCATGTTGACAAAACAAGTTAATTGTCATTAAACTTGGATGTCCTGCAATATACATATGCGTGGATAAAAGTGCCTGGGGTCTGCAAAAATCTGCAAAAAAACATTGGGAGAAAAAGAAAGAAGAAAAAGAATAAGAAGAAGTAGATGAAGAAAGACATTTTTACCTTACTTTGGTGACCTATTTCTCTTACTTTATAACAGGTAGGTATTGACTTTTTTTCTTGATTTCACCTCAGAGTGTTGGGAAATAAAAATTAAAAGTGAAATGGTGCTTTTGGCTGATTTACTTTTGCTGCGCCAATACCCTGAAAACACATAAACTATCCTTGCTGTATGGAGAGTCTCAGGCAGTTCTCGCTGCTAACTTGGCGTGAGGAACTACCGTTCCTCTCAATATATAATTTATGTCACAACAGTTTGGGACTGACAAACTGCTGGTTTAGGACAGAATACCAAACAGCATTTCTTAAAATTTTTAATTACAAGTTTTTGGATGCACAGAATCAAAAGACAGTATTTGGGAATCTCGTCAGAACCACACATATTCACTTTCTATTCAAAACATTTATTATAAATGTATTCAAAAATAGTCTACATGGTAAATGTTTATCACATTACCATTTACTTCCCATCTCAGCAAAATATAAAATGTTTGCAATATCAAAAACATTAACCTTAAGATAAATCTATAATAACTAACAATGATAAACTTTTTATTAAAGCCAATATAAAAATGATGCAAAGGGACTTAGGATAACTTTCTGTCGCTTTACACTTTCTGTAGACTCTTTTGTGTTTTCTTCCTTCGTTTTTCTTTTGCAAGTAAGAAATGTTTTAATTTTTGTTTCAAGAAACGATACACGTACAGGTGGATGATCATTTTGAAACTATCGTCAGACTGCAGCTTTGAGCTGCCAAAACAAAAATGAAATATTTATACACAGTGGTTTAACGATAATATATAATACCGTTAAAAAGTAAATACAAGGTCATTATTTTCTTTTACTTTCATTTTTATTTTTGCATTTGTGAAACTTAGAAGTACCCCCAGGGGTACACGCACCCCCGGTTGAAAACCTCTTAGGTTAACGGGATTTAAAGAGAGCTCGGGAGAAGTTTCTCTACAATACTGAGACTGGTGTCGGATTAAGCTGCTTTGAGTTTTATCGATGTTTAAAAATATTTTTAAAAAATATGAAGTCCATTTTACTATTGCCATGGTGTCTTGACGAAAAACATAATAATTGTTAATGATGACATACCATAACTGATACAAAAAAACACTTTTCTGAACACAATACCAGAGATGGTGCATTTGCAGAAAACACAGTTAAGCGCTTCACACAGTACAAAGAAGGCAGGTGCCATTGTGAAACATGGATTTTTTTCGATTGATTGGTATTAGTTTTTATATATTTTTAGTTTTTTTTACCATTTATTCCAATGTCACTTATCATTTACTACTGTAAATTCACTGTAAATATGAAAAACAATACATTTACATAAAAAAGACCCATATTAATCGCTTACCATTTTGCAATATTTATTTAATTAAACTGTATTGGAGAAGTTTAAAAAAAAAAAAAATTATTGAGGGAATCAAGCTAATTATTTAATGTATTTCACATAATATTTCATTATGGTAATATAAAAAATAGAGACTGCAGTAGCCTAAGTACATTTGCATTTATACAGCAAAGTAGAATGCTTATTGCAAGACTGCTACAGTAAAGCAAGTATTTTGCTTTATGATGATACTGCAATCAGAAAGCGATTTTAGACAGAACTTGGAAACCTGTGATCTTAACTGTGCATGCGCAGATGAGGGACTGTTCAGTTAAGTTCATTTTTCTTATCAATCACGTCATGTCTTCATTCACCAGGTTAGTATATTTATTCTGTGGACCTTTCTGTGGAGTAAGCGCGGGGGTGGTAGCGGTGAGCTGAACCTAAATACAATTGGCTATTTCAAACTGGGAGAAAAACGGGGTAAAATCAATTGGAAAAAAACAAAAACTCAGTTCTGTCTGTCTATCTCAATTCTGTGGCTGGTGTGTAGGGTGAAAAATAAGCCTCAGCCATTTACATTTGGTAGCAGCAGATGCTCAAAACGTTAAATGATATGCTAACAGCACAAAAAGAAAGCAACCGACAGCTGAGGCAAAAGTTGGGGTTGCCGAAGCCTGAGCCCCAGACATCACTGCATGGTCGGCAGACGTCACAAGCGTTCCCCCTGCCTTATACTAGTCCAAGGTGGGAGCTGTAAGACTACAACACTCAGATGCCCTGGGATTGCTGAAATAGGAAGCACCTGAGGTCAATTAAGCCCTGCATAAAGGCAGGAGAAGCCCTGCAGTCTGAGCTGTTGCTGAGGGAGAAACAGCCATATGCAGCCTGGCTGACAGAGTACAAGCCAGCTGCTGAAGAGACTTTTCAAACAACGAGGTACTGTGTTTGTGTTTTGCTTGTTTTACTGGTAGATATTAAAATTTAGATTGTACAACGTATAGTGCTCCAAACTCCTCCAAATGCCTCAGTCCCTCGCATTCATCCCTCAACTATGTATGCAGCTTTGAATTTCTTTTCAGATAAGGTCTGTAATGTACTTCTTTAAATGATTAATTGACTCACTTTGTTAAAGTAATTGTGCTAACATTTGAAGAGTCCACAAACCGAAAAGCTAAGTATACAGTACCATCTTCAAATAAACGATAGAACTTGGTATTCATTCAAAGAAAATAAAAGTGATTGCTTTTTAGATTTGGTGTAGTCTTCAAAGACATGTTAAGAGATTTAGAGCATGTTTTAAAGGCCTTTCCAGTAATGGGGCAGGCAGATAGAAAAGATAGCTGGATGGTACGATGGCCTGTTGCAGTGTTTTTCAACCCAGGGCTGTGATCACAGGAATAATATTCCAGTAATCATTTATTAAAGCTGAGGAGGAGTGAAGCTGTGTCCCTGCTTCTGTACTCAGCCTTGCACAGATGTTTTGACTTGCATCATAGCTTCATTACCATGCTAGCATTTCATCTCAGATGCAGTTCTGTACCCAGCCTAGCGCAGATGTTTTGACTTGCATCACAGCTTCATTATCATGCCAGCATTTCATCTCAGATCCTGCAATAAAAATGAAACAAATAACTCACATAGCACACACATGATTGCACTAGACACCATCTCGGATCTAATCAGCCAAAAAAAGAAAAGAAAAAAGGTTCAAAGCACAGCTCTGCGCTAATCCGCTTTTCTTTACAGTTATTGACCACAGTTCATTTAGGCATGTACAACACATCACATATGGTGCTGAAATCATAAAGCATCTGGGTAACACTTCAACCTGACCCAGGGAAACAGCGTTTAATGAACATATGGTACATATTTACTGTAAAATGCTCTAATATCAATAAACCACAATTAAAGACCAATGGATACTTACACCATTGCAGTATGGGACCCCTAAAGAAGCAATAATAATAATAATTTAACTTCTGTAGTACAAACCACTTCCCGTTCTACTGAGCCCTCATCTTGCAAGTGAATGTGTTACAGGGTGCCTCTTACTGGTATGTCATCTTTTGCAGGTTTGGGCTGTGCCTGCTCAATCTGTGTGAACTGATTTCTGTTTTAGCACTGTATTAACTTATTATGAACAAAAATAGCTAGGAACTACAAGTAAACGGATAGCCAGGAACTACAATTGAACTTACAAAAGTGTTTAACTTTCGAACTTTCTATGCACGTGTTAAGATCTGGATAAGGTGTACTGGATTTCTTTAACAATCCTTGGTTGATTTCTCAGACGTGATTTATAATCAAAGTAATCTACCTTTCTGTCAGCAGCACTACACTTAAACAACCCTGCTGTTCACTTGTAACAGTCTGTGATTGAGCATTTCAGCAGAACCAGAAGCAGTGCATAATGCCCTTGTGAGCACCATTGTATTGCTGCATATCCTCAAGGCATACAGTGCATTTCTACAAGCTCCTGTCAGTTCAGTTACCAGTGCAGATTCCAAACAGACTGACTTTTAATGCAGGTGAAGCAAGGCCATTGTACTGAGACAATAATGAGCAACTCTGAAAGGGTTAGCTATATAATACATGCAGTCATTTTTTTACAATAGCCTTGTGAGTCTTTAATAACTGTTATTTCAGCTCTGGATTGGATGCCGAGCTCACAGCTGGCACAAAAGGTGCATTGTGCAATTAAATATAGCTTTCAGGAGATTCCATAACTTATCATTAACACAGCACACAGCGGTAATGAAATTGAAGGTTACTGCTAGATATCAAAATGTGATTCAGCTGTCTTATCAAGTTTGAGATACAATGTAGAAACTGATGATGTCATTGTGGTGGCCGTTTTAGTAAGACCAGTCTACATGATTGGATTTGGCATCGCCTTTAATTAGATATGCATATGAAGCTGATCATGTGATTGCAACACTGCTGTATAAAGCTGTGGGAGCAGCACAGTTGAAAATAGTCTACAAGAAATGGAGTAAAGATCTAACAGCCGCCAAAAGAGGTCAAAGCTCTATGAGGAACCCCAGCCGTGTTTTAATTAAAGTTTTACCACAGAAATCAGTGATTTAGTGTTTGAAATTATGGATAAACTTTGTAGCATGGAGCTTTACAAAAACAAAAAAAAGTCTACAAGATAACTGTCCAAAATTGCACAGTAATTCCTGGTATTTGTGAAATTAGAATATAATGCAGACACTGCTGATTGTATGTGGGTCAGTTTTCATCACCAGCGCCACCTCTGGGCTGTAAGAGATAAGCACCAATAAGTGGTGAATCTGTGAAAAGAATCCACTGTGCCAACACTGTAGAATATCTGAACACATTCACCTTTTTAAGTTGTTTATCCCACATAAAACCCTAAGACATGTTTAAAGCACATTTCATAGGTACAGTACAACTGAACCTGTCTCCTATGATAGTCCTGCTCATGCTAAGAAAGCACATGTTTTCAGAAAGGGACTTTAATTATAGCAAACATAAAGGTTGTTACTTCAGGGGGAAATCCTTTGAGGTTAGAAGAGAATTCATCTACTGGTAAGAGCCTTACATAATATCTGTGCATTCAGCTTAACTTCCAGAATGACATTTCATACTTATAATACACTGAGGTGGGAGCATGCTGGAGAAATAGTGTCATCATCAATATGTTTGTTTAATGAATCACTTTGTGACTTAATGTGCACTTCGGCATGGCTGAAAGTTTTTTGGCCGCTGGACAGGCAGAAGCAAAATGAAGCTAACGGGGCTATAGGATGACAGCAGGTTGATGTTAAAACATAACCGCACAGCAACTCTGTCAAACAATTCCTGTCTGAATATCAGTCATCTCAAACAGTGTCTGTCAATGCTAATTTACTCCTGACTGAAGCTATTGTTTTCTTAACTTTTCTAGCTTTCCTTTCTAAAATATACATCACTGTTACACACACATCATCATTCCTTGCTTTGCACACATTATCATTTTGGCCCGCTCCTTCCTTATCTTGCTTTTTGTTTCTAGGCAGTGTGACAGGGAGGACCCTGTCATTGGTTCAGCTCTGCTGCTGAACCCCTCGATATAACGAACAAAAGGCTGGGATCCCAACAGGTTCGTAATAGCAAGGGTGTACAGTACTTTACATTTCGGGAGGTCAAAATCCCTTTGAATTAACAGCTGTGATTTCTGAGTCCACTGTTCCCCGTAGTTTGGTATCATCTGCAAATGTAACTTGCATGAATCTTGCAGTTTATAGTGGGATCTATGACACAGTTATGCCGGGTCCCTATGGGTGAACCATTGACTGAAGCCGTTATTTGCACTTGGACTTTACTATAGGCAGCAGGTTGTAGCTGCAAGTGGTCGAAAGCCCTGTAATCCGTAGGAGGGACCCAGCAGGCCCTCCTTCTTTGGGAACTTGACTTCAAGGATTCTTCTTGACTTCCATCTGGCTGTCAGCACCAGAATAAATGAACTGACACCAAACACCACACCTTGCAGGCTCGGGCTCGCCGAGGAGGAGAGGGAGGCAGACAGAAAGAGAGAGAGCGAGAGAGTCTTAAACAAATCTTCTGTTTGATCCCCACAGAACTCAACCCCAGGGATAGTGTGCTACTTTATGGATTAAATTACACTGTTCAACAGGAGGGAGGAGTCAGAATTAAGCTTGGATTCCACACTGCAGCCTTGTCCCCGCAAGGCGAATATGAAGGCTGTGACTTGTTCGGCTGACATTGTCAAGGGGGTTTTCAGCTTAACTGGAGATTCCTGCATTGAATGCTGAACGGTTTAACCCTCTGAATCCTAAAGGATGATGTAGTAGCGTACATGGAAACCACTATATACACCCCATCAAAACATGTGTCAGCTTAGTTTAGTACAACTACATTTGTTTGTTGAAAGCATTTTGCATACCCTATATTTAGAGCGTCACATGGAGAAATTATAATATATCTTTATCTATATGTACCAAAATAACCTGCTAGCTATGTAGAAAGATCATTGGGGAAGTAATTGTTGACAGTATTTTCATATACAATTCACTAATTGTTTGTGCTGTCTCTACCATTGCGTAGAAGGTTTTGCTCAAAGCAAAGATGGTGCTTATGGCTTCAGTGTATCCAAGCTATGTGAGATGCAGACAAGGGGGAGGTATGTTGCAGGGCGGAAGCCCTGCTGGTGTAAATAGTGTGTGGGGGTATTTTTGTATTTAAGTTTGGCAGAGATGGGGTTAATCCATCCCTGCCAAACGCACATGTGGAATGCGGCTGGGTCTTGATTGGACAGTTGATCATCAATCAGGTACCAGCCACATGGTATAAAAAGAGGATAAATCATTTGTTTGGTGGAGGAGTTTTGGATGAGTTTTGAACTGTGTAGTGAAGGCGACTGCCCGCTGCTAATCGATTCATTGATGATCAGCTACACCTGGCCGCATGCTCTGAAAGAGGAGCTGGGAGAGTTTGTTTAGGTACAAGACTGGGAGCACAGCAGGTTGTGTGTCCTCTCTGCACCGAGATAGCCTTTGCTTGGGTGCTGATTCATTTGGGATTTGTTTAACTTTATTTTGTTTCTTAGATTGTTAAGAAAGCGCTTTTGAACTGCAATCTCTGTCTCCTGCCTCTGCTGTTTCCATTGCTAACACGCCCCCATGCGAGGTAAAGCACTGTGAGAAGCCAAGGGAAGCCTACTGGTACGTTCTAAAGCCATTCAGTGTTCCTGAGGTTGCTGAGGTGAAAGTAAAAGCCGAGAGGGTGACCCAGGAGATTAAGGTTTCAAATCCCAGCTCACCCACCGCCTTTCTCTGTGACCCCTAGGGCAGCTTTCTTCACCTCCTTTCTCCTCCAGCTGTAAAACCTGATACCAGCAGGACTCTGCTGCCGTGCAACAAGCAATACCACCCCAGTCGTGTGGTATAGTCTCTGTAACAAGCCATTTTAAAGACGCATGTTTTGTTTCAGTGGTGGTGTAGCTGGCTCACTTTCATCACTGACCCCCCCTCAATGTGGCAGCAGATCCAGCAGTCTCTTATGAAGTCTGATTGCAGGTGGTTAGTTAGTAGGTTCTTATAAAAGGTAAGACTATAAGAAACCAAGTGAAGTAGACTAACTTTTCAACTCGTGCCTGCTTCAGTGTACAGTGGGAATTCTGTGGAGTGTTTTGAAGCTAGGATGTTCTAAAATATTAAGAACATGTATTTTTTTGTTCATCAGAAAAACAATAAAACAGACACCCGCTGTACATTAAGATGCCTTCTAAGTACCAAGATCATTGGGGAAGTAATTGTGGACACATTTCTAGTATATAATCACTATTTATTTGTGCTGTCTCTACCATTAAACACAAGGTTTTGTTCAAAGCAAATATGGTGTTTATGGCTTCAGTGTATACTGTACAACCATCGTGAGATCTAGATATAGTTACGATATATTGAAAACATAAAATGCAGTTCAAAATAGAAAGCTATGCATACAATGTAAAAACAATCATATACAGTATGTGCATAAGATGGAATCCAGGATGCTAACCTCAAAGCTATATGAGTTAATGGTGTGGCAGGGCATTAAACACATAGAGGAACCTCATAGCAGTGCTCCTCAGGGTCTCCCAGACTGAAAGAGCAGATGTCAGTAAAAGTATGTGGATCTTACACAATAATTCCAGTGAATCTTACCAATTATGTATTACCATAATTTATATTATTTTATAAGAAAGTCTAACACTTCAAGAGGTCACATGAGAGAATTCAAAGCAGGAGGCTTCTGAGAGTTTGAGTTATTATTATTATTTTATTATTATTTGTTTATTTAGCAGACACCTTTATCCAAGGCGACTTACAGAGACTAGGGTGTGTGAACTATGCATCAGCTGCAGAGTCACTTACAATTACGTCTCACCCGAAAGACGGAGCACAAGGAGGTTAAGTGACTTGCTCAGGGTCACACTATGAGTCAGTGACTGAGGTGGGATTTGAACCGGGGACCTCCTGGTTACAAGCCCGTTTCTTTAACCACTGGACCATTCTTGTAAAACTCCAGTCCCCTCTGTAAGCAGTGGCTGATTGTGAGTGACTCACGTGTTTTCAATGTCTCTAGGTTGAAGCAGAATGCAGGGACCCGGCGTAATGCAGCACTGACATTTCAGGAGGAAGCATTCAGTAAATTTGTTACATAAGTAGCTCCAATACAATACCATTAAATACCCTTTCTTGTGATGTAATTCCATGGCTTCAGAACAGGGTTAAATGAAGAGCCGAGAATGGAGTTTTTACCTTATCTGGCTGCCCCTGTCTATAATCTGTGTCCTATGAAAACAATAGCAGATGAAAAGAGCAGGGAGCGTGACAAGGAGGCTGCTGAAAATCCTCCCAGACCCTTTCCCTCTTTGTCACCCTTGAGTCTCTCACACCACAAACCCAAGGCATCTTCAGGGTCCTCTCCCAGTAGCCACGGCAACCACATTGTCATAAAGTTGTGCTTTTCAGTAGTGAAGAAGTTCTTCTAAGCAGAGATTAAAACTTTCCTTCTTGCATTAAAAGACAAAGCAATGTCACAATGAAGCTTGGAGTAGCTTCCAATGACATGTTTACAATATTTTAATATATTTGTAATTGTTCTGGTTAATTCAGAGTGTTGTTGCTATTGAGTTTTTTTTTCATACAACTTGGGAATGGGCTTTACTCTTTTGAAAAATTTTAAAAGTTTGCCGAACTTTTCATTTCTCTTGTACTTCCCCATTCTGGTTGTGGTGTCCCTTAACCTCTCACAAGTACTGTGTGGGCTGGACAGTACATTTCATTGTATAAACATAGTTGTATGATAACACAAATTCATTTGACACATCTTACTTAAATACACTAACAGTAAAAATTACAGAGGCTCCACTATGAAAAATCAAAGTGAAGGTCTAATTAAAGGTATACTACCAATAACCATAACTGACTGTGCAAAAGAAAACTGGAAACTTTTCAAATCAGTTTAAAGCATCAACAAAATAAAATATATCAATAAAACTGAATATTCAAGCAACAGCATTCAGAGCGATTGCAAATATCATACATAAAGTAGGGAAAGGGTAGAAAATCTGTTAAAATGTCATCAGAAACAAGTTCTCAACTTCCTATTAAACTTTTCAACCTTGGTATGCGGCTCATAAGGGTTTCCCCAGCAGCACCAAGCATGGTGTTAGGAGAATGAACACTGTTTCCATGGTTTCGATTCAGAATTTTGCTTTGGTAATTCCAAGGAGGAGCCAGTACTTTTTACATACTGTAACATACTCGGAATGAACTCCGGAGAGGGTGGGGCTCAAATAAAAAGCTCCTTAAAATGGCCATGTATGGCATTTAAAGTGTTCCAGTGGTGCTTTAAGGGCACTATTGCAATTTGAGTATTTTGTGTGGCACTCTGTCCTGATATATGATGTTTCCAGTATGCTTGTATTAAAGCAGTCCAGGAGATTAGTCAGACAGGATCATCCTTTCCTGTTGGCTGGCTCCTATAATTGTGTTATAAATGCTGTCCTATAAAGTAATGTACTACTTCTGATTGATTCCATGAATATACACTTTACTGGGGTGGGGGCTCATGGGACTGTGATTAGCACATTTAAATCCTCCAGTCAGCTGGGATATCGCCTTTTTATTGATTTGTCTAGAATCTCTGCATGTGGCCTGCCAATAACCTCCTGGTTTCTTTAAACAGTCACTGGAAAGATCCCGTCTGGACTGGAGGATTTGTTTGTCCTGAGAGCCCCCAGTCCTTTCAATTCTGTTAGATTTATACTAAATGCATCTAGCGTAGTGTGTAGATTGTCTGTAACCGGGGGCCTGTTGTTAAGAACATAAGAACATAAGAAAGTTTACAAATGAGAGGAGGCCATTCAGCCCATCTTGCTGGTTTGGTTGTTCGTAGCTTATTGATCCCAGAATCTCATCAAGCAGCTTCTTGAAGGATCCCAGGGTGTCAGCTTCAACAACATTACGTTGGTATCCTCACTGTAATAGTAGATCTGTTTTTGTCTTATCATGTCCTGTTGTTCAATTAGACTCTTGGCTTCTTTATGAGCTGGATTCTCAAACTATTTCTAACGAACTACGTAAGTATATCCTGTCCTAATAGATTGAAATTACTTTACGTTTTAAAACATTGCCCTAACCCATGCGATTTAGTAAAATTGTGCCTCATTTGCATAGCATTGCCTTGGACTGAATATGAACGTAGAATGAAATTTTCACTAACACTGTGAGTAAAATACCTTCCAAATAGAGAATCATCAAGCACTATGTCCTTATTTGTTTGTTTATTTAGCAGACGCCTTTATCCAAGGCGACTTACAGAGACTCGGGTGTGTGAACTATGCATCAGCTGCAGAGCCACTTACAATTACGTCTCACCTGAAAGACGGAGCACAAGGAGGTTAAGTGACTTGCTCAGGGTCACACAATGAGTCAGTGGCTGAGGTCGGATTTGAACCGGGGACCTCCTGGTTACAAGCCCTTTTCTTTAACAACTGGACCACACATCCTCCTTGCACCCATCCATCACAGAGGACCAATTGTGTGTATCTTACAAATAAAGCAATTTCACAGTATGTATGTGATTGTTGAGAACACCTTCAGCTGTCATGCACTTGCTCTCAAACATTTAACACTAGAATTACAGAGTTCTGAATTACTTTTTGAGGGTTTTTTTCACAATTAGAAGAAGTAATACTGTATTTTATCATTTAATTTAATTAAGGACATTGGGCTCAATTTTCCACTGCGCTTTAATGATTTATTTGATTTCGTCAAGTCAGAAAACATCACACCGGATTACACCAGTTTTATGCTTCCCTGTTTCTCTTAAATTACATTTAGTTTCATATTGCTTATGCTTACATTGGGACATATAACATTTCCCACACAGATTAATAAGATTAATATGTGCGCTCAAAGTTATAGATAAAGCATTGACACGCATGGTAAAGCACACAGTAGTTTGGTAAAGCATGGTAAAGTCACGACAGTATGAGTAGGAAAAAAGCATGTCAGTTTTATACATCTGTCTTAAATATGTACTGTAGTTATATGGGGCACTGCTACAAACACCTGCTCTTTAACCTATACACTTGAGACTTTAAAAAAGACCGTTTAGGCTTGCTTAGTGTCTGTCTGGCTAATTGCAAGGACCTAGGAACTGGCCCTGACTCCTTGGGGGTGTGTAGACAGATGAATGTGCTTCACTGCTGGTCAAGATTCTCAAGCCTGTTTCCAGGTAACCAGGGGCTTCAATGGGGAACATAGATGCTGACCAAGGCTCATTCAGCCTGAGGTGGTTTATTGACAGTGAATAAATCTGTCCAGTCCCTAGGGGAGCAGGTTTTTAACCAGAGAGACATACTTCACATCTGAAAGCAGTATCCCATGGATACTGTGGGTCAAGTCAGTGGCTTACAGGCATAGGAAGGGCTGCTTAAGACCCAGAACTGGGAAATCACCTCTGACCAAGACCCTTAAGTTTTGTAATGGACAATACAATGGTGTAGGAGACAAACCTTGCAATGAACTGCCATGATACAAGCCAGATAATTAGCAGAATTGCTCTATTAATCTAGTGGGCATCCTGCTCACTTAGCAACCTTAGGGTCATGGGTTCGATCCTCGCCTCTCTGCTTAGATAACTAATTAGGCACTGGGTTCCCTTTCTTCTTGGAGTCCACTGTGAAACTGTAAATAAAGACAAACCTGATTATTGTCAATGTTTTCAATGAGGATTATATATACAGAGTTATAATTATATTATGTAGTGTATTATGTTGTGCACTTTTTAACCAATCACGTTGCAGAATGTTCTACTTTAGCTCAACATCACTCTAGTAGATATAAGAAATACCACATGAAACATACTGACAATGTAAGCATATTGAATTGCACAGTATTCAAGAGAAAATGTACTGCATTTATTTACAAGCTTTTATTTAAGTGCTGAATTATTTAAGTTATGTTAAAAAAACCCCAAAAAACCAAAATATAAATGCATTCAATAAACAGATTGAATGTATAGACATATCAATTTGGATTGAATTAAACAAATTATGTATGCTAATTTAATTAAAATCCATCAATCCCATGTATTGCATTTATTGAATTTATAGTTTCCCAAAATGCTTTTTCATAGGTTGGTTAATGGAATTGGTTTTCTGATTAAATGATTAAATGCAGGATCCAGAACAGTGTTAGAACCAAGGCCTTTACTACTGTGTCTGCCTGGTTGGGTAGTTAGTACAGTATCTGTCTATGTCCATGTTTCTGGTCTCCGACATGCCCACCAGTAATTCCTAAAAGCAAACGGATCCAAGCTGCACATTGAGTAATGGGAGGCCTCGTCGCTGCTGGCTTTCGTCCCTGAACGGAACACAATAAACTACCAGGCCCATTAGCCCAAGCAATCTCGCACAGAGATTTATTGGCTGTGAAGTCATACTTGGAAAGTTTTTATTTTTTATTCAATTTGCCAAAGTATATGATGCATAAAATCAAGTGGGAGTCCAATAATTCTAAGATTCTATCTAGGTGCCCCAAAACAGCAAGAACTGGACTTCCCATAACGAGAAAATGACTTTTAGAAAACACACTCAGAAACACATTGAACATTTGCAAACACATTGCAATAAAAATGAAGCTATTTACTGAAATCACCAAATGCACTGCTACATTGCTTATCAAGTACTTTGTGAATGTTCTGCATATATTTTCACGCCCGTTTCAATGTAAACGTTGTGTTTACTTTTCATCTAACACACATGATTGCAATGCTGTTATGGACTCTGACTGCTGCACTGCAGGTACCTGGCATGTTGTGCCACTGAGCTCTCATGTTGCAAAATGATGTGGCAGTGTGATAGGAACCTGGAAGTATTTTTTAATTCTGAAAACCTGTGTGGATCCACTGGTTTAAAATACCCAGATGGGCCGAGCTGCTATTTTCAGAGACTTTAAAATGTGTGTTTTGTTAATCCCGTTTTTCGATTTCTGTGGTGAACTCTGGACCGCACAACATAGGATTCTGGGAATGTGGAGAAAGCGTCTCTTACTCATGGATGCAAGCAATGACTCATTAGGGGGCTGTAGATACGTCTACACAAACTGAAATGTGAGAGGTGTACCGAGATAAAAAAAAAGTGCACAGTTAACTAGGGGAGCTGAATTCAGGCAAGATAATTACGAGTTTCATGACACCTTCCTTTAAAGCAAGTGTAAAATGCACATTCCACACGGCATAGATGAGACTGTTTTTTTTAAATCAAATTGTCTGAAGCACTGCTCTATAAAACATGCTGAAAAGAGCTATTTTCTTTTATACCACCCGACATAGACCCTAGAAAACATAGGCATTGCATATGAAAGTTGTATCCTAGGGTCCCATGTTTGTTTACAATGTCAGCAAACATTGACCTTGTTTCAGAGATACCCATTACGATTAAAAGCAATCCATCAGTTAAAGGTGGTGTTCTCTAACTGATCAGTTTAAAATGATGTTCGCAAACACAGCTGTATAGTAGATGTCCCTCAATGAAACAGCTTAATGTGATGTTCCCAAGCATAACGGCTAAATGTGAGGTTTCCCAGCAGAGACGTTTTATGTGTTTCCTCAACACACGGTTTAATGTGTGTCTCTTAAACAGAGCAGAGTGGAATTGAGAGCCCCCTGTGGAGTCTATGTAAACATGTGCTGTGAATAAACACACATTTTATTTGCTGTATATCAGCACAGTTCAGCTATTTCAACTGAGACAATGACATTCCTCTGTGTTTTATACCTTTAATATTATGTAGTATAGCTCAATACTATATGATGGTAAAGGAATGAAGCATTTAGCACTAAATTAGACCTGATCTGTAAAGGCCTCTGTCTAGCTGAGATTTCTTGGAGAATCCATGTTGCTTTCTGAAAGCAAATATCTACATGTATTTGTTTATTAGCCTATAAATCCATAAATCCTGTAAACCAGGACTTCTCAGACTCGGTCCTTTGGACTCCCTGTGTATGCTGGTTTTCATTCCAACCGAGCTCTTATTTAATTAAGAAGGGTCTAATTAACTAGACCCTTAATTGAACTTATAATTTGCTTAATTAGACCTTTTTATTTGTTTTCAGCTCTTGAACAGTTGCATATTTCAAGTTAGCTATAACATTTGAAAAGTAACTTGAACTGCAACTGTTTAAGAGCTGAAAACAAGTAAAAAGGTCTAATTAAGCAAATTATTAGTTCAATTAAGGGTCTAGTTAAGTAATTGAGAGCTCGGTTGGAATGAAAACCAGCAGCCACAGGAGGTCCCCAGGACCGAGTTTGAGAAGCCCTGCTGTAAACCCATAAAGGAAGCGCCCTATCCAACCAGAATCAGCTTCTTCAATAAACTCATTGGTGGACTGAGTCTCCAAAAGAATGAGAGTTCAACTATACCTAAAAAGAAATGGCCAGCCATGTAATAAAGTAATAAAGTAAGAGCTGTATAGTAGGTAGGTGACAATTCTACAATGCTTGTCTACTTTTCTTGCAGATGTTTTATTCAGCTATAAACAATAGTCATAATAATTATTCAGCAGACGCTTTTATCCAAAGCGACTGAGATAGACTTGGGGGTGAACTATGCATCACAGCTGCTGCTGCAGAGTCACTTACAATAGGACCTCTGGAGGACAAAGGCCAGCCCTGCAGGTGTCTGCTCTGAGCTCACTGGGTGCCTGGCCAGTAGAGTTCGCTGTAGAGCGATGAGGAGAAACAGTCCCTGCCAGTTTTACCTCCCTAACCCACGGGAGCACCAGAGCCAATGCAACGCTCCCTTCGGAGTCCCCAGCAAAGACCGGCCTACTTCGCACAGCCAGGACGCTGATCTGCGCTGTACGACTCACCCTGCTTCTACCAGGTGAGCCACTCTGGGACCTACATTCCTACATTTCTAATGGAAACTCCGCTTGCAAGATTTAAAACGTGATTACAATTAGGAATGGAGGCTTGTTCGCGGGATTTAAAGCTGTATTACAGTTAAGATAAAGAGGATTTAAAACAGAATTGCAAATTGTGACGAAATGTAAAAAAATGCCTGCACACAAAAGCCCCAGAAGAATGTGCTCGTGACCATAAGGATTTTGTTGCGGAAGACAGCACAGCAAAGAAGGTACAGGTGCAAGTACTGTCGAGTTACTACTATAGATATTTTGACAGACAAAAACACCCAAGCATTTTGGAAAGTAACTGAAAACGATAATTTCATACAGTATATAAAAAGTGAAAGCGAAAATAGCTAAAAATAAGCACTGCAAATGAAATTAATAAAAACCGAAAAACAGAAGCTATAAACTTAATATCAAATCAAAAAATACAGTGCAATTCAGTAGTGCTAACAGTCACTATATGACATTGATGCTTCTTGGAGTCTGGAAATGTTGGTAAGGTACAATGTGTAATCAAGTGAAAACGGCTCTACCTAGCCCCTCCAGCTGCACTGAAGCTTTAAATACAATTCCAAAATCTAGAACAATATAGCACAGTGATGGTATGATGACATCACCATTCTAGAAAAAGAACATTCCATTCTAGGACCGCATAGGTATTGTAAATAAAGTCGGTGACTGAAGCGGGTAGCTGCATGATCATTCTCTATAAAATCTGGCCTATGAATTGACTAATAATTCTGATGACCCTCCAATAATGTCTTCCGACAGCCTGTACTGTCCATGACTGATTAAAGAGGGCACTCCACTTCTAGTACTTGTGATCCCTTTTCCTTAAGTCTGCCAGTTGGTCCCTATGGGGATGTCTTTCACTAGTAAATGCTGCAAAATAGGAGATTAACTGTAATGCCTTATTTGCAAACAGAATGAAATCAGGACAAGGAACTGGGCCTTTTTTTATAAAGCCACTTAGAACTCACTGCAGCTTTCTGTCATCCCCAAATCCTGCTTTGTCACCTTACTAACATTAGCAGAATTTATCACTGCAGAATCCTTTAATAACTCACTCAACAGGCCGGGTCTTGCCAGGTCCTACATTTCCAGTCATGTCAGGACTTGAAAGCACTGAAGCTTGATAATAATATAGACTCTCATTTTCCCACTGAAAGTGGGAAATGCAAATATTGCCTTTTTTTTGCAGTGGCAAGAGCTGCCTAAAAGCGATTCTAGAGGAGAGAGCAGGTTTTCTTTCAAACATACCAAACCCTTTAAAAATCCTAACAGCTTATGCAACAAAATGAGCTAATTACAGTATATCCCAATGCATTTGGCCTTCTTCGATTCGGGCAGTGCAATTAATTTGGTCTCCTTTTGTAGCCGGACATGTTGCTTGAAAGTGCATTGTATCATCGGCTTTCCTTTGTCACATTTTCCCATTTTTCTGCTGACAAATCGGGAGTTCCTGCCAGGCCCCGTTACTTGGAAACAGGAAATGGCCTCAGGAACCTCTCATCACCATGGCGATAAATGAAGATGTAAAAAGTTGGTGTTTCCCAGAGGTTTTGCCCAGCATTCTAAAGAGACACCATTGCTTTAGCTTATTGACAGTTCCAAGAACCCCCTCCCAAGCCATCAGCCTATACAAGCAAATTTACACGTGGAACAACGGAGGCCAAGGCCCGAAAAAGCACTAAAATTTGTTTTAGCCATTTACGTGACAATACCAAAGTAAAATGTACATTTCCAGGGCAAATAAAGACGATCCTGTGTCCTGATGTAAAATTACCGTAAAATGCTTCAAAAGTAGCACTAAAAGGGGATTTAACAGCCTGCAAGGTACTGGTGCTCACTGACAGGAAACCATACCATACACGCATTTCACTCATCAGGGGGAATTCTATTTCTGTGTACAGGCCCCTTGTCACCACACTGCACACTTTCAGAGCCCTGACATGGATTTGGCTATCCCTGATGTGCAGTATAATTTTGCTATTCATTCCTGTATTTTTGTATAACTATGAACTTGTAGAACATGCTTACATGCTGCACATGTGTTGTACAGCAAGCTTCCAGAGGCACTACTGTGGTTACATTGGTGCCGTGACCCAGATCTTGTAGATTGACTGCATCGGTGAGGTTAAAGAGGGGAAGAGCTGTGTGACTATTATAATGCTATTGAAGATCACTGGTAGGTCTGTCAGTTCTGTATGTATTATGGAGTTCCCTAAGCTCAGGAATGGATATGCAGCATCAGCTGGGTCCCTGGAGGAGCCACACCAGCCAACACTGGATAGAAACAACTACAGAAAGAAACAAAATCACAGACCAAACAGGCTGCGAACACGGAGCTGAGAATTGGAAGCATTAACCCTGCAACCTTGAATTACAAAACCAGATGTTGTGAAGCTGTGATACCAGGCCCTGGGTCTCTGCCAATGCCAGACAGCGCCTGGACATGATGGATAACGAGAGTCATGAGACACATTCAGGAAAGAAAGAACTTTTATTTGTATCCTTAAAACTGCATTTGTAAAGCTGCTGTCACTCATTCCAATACATAATTCATTATAGCAACATTGAAGGTAAATTACATATTACTGCAAAGTAAACAAATAAAGTTGCTGATGTAAGCACAATAAAAAAGAAGGTAAAACTTAAGTAGACAAATGTTTTGGCAGGTGCCTTTGTGATTGATAAGAAACTGCTTTTGCACAGAATTATTATTAACGTCCTTTTCATTCATCGTCGTGTTTTGATATACAGTTTAGTTTTCCTCTTCTCCTGTTGCGCAGCGGTACCTCACAACATCTCTGGAGAGCTGAAGCCCCCAAGACAATCGCTTGAGAGCGGATAGAGCTACCTGCCCCTCAAGGCCAGCCCTGCAGGTGTCCACTGGAGTTCACCGGGCATCTGGCCAGGAGACCAGTGCGCTGTATTGCAATGAGGAGGAACAGCTCCCAGCCAAGATCATCAACTATGCAGCCAGGACATGAACCTGCACCCCCTGACTGCATGATTCACTCTGCGCACCACGCACGCCTGTCTATACCAGGTAAGCCACTCAGGGACGCCAGCTGTTCCATTTCTGAGTCCAAACTGAAAGCAGACTTGTTTACTCTGGCTTATGGCATTTAAGCCTGATGGCCTTGGTGTCTGGGGATGTGACTGGCCTAGAGTTTATTTTGTTTTCTTTTTCTCTTTCATTTGATTTTATTGTAAAGAATGTTGATGTTTGTTTTATTCTTCTTTGTTTTATCGTGAAGACTGTTGGATTATTTATAAAGGTATTATTATTATTATTATTATTATTATTATTATTATTATTACCCGTCCAAATATAGATCCGAATTGCTTCCGACAGCTTCAAAACACTTTACAAAACCAAAGAATCCTGCCCAGTCATGACACATTCCCAGACCTCAAAGCTATCAAACGCCACAAGCCAGAGCAAACAAGTTTGTTTAAGTTACTGTTCCACATGTGGACGGTCTTACATTAACATACATGCTTGTTTATTTCTAGCTTTGAAACCTTTTAAACTTTGTATTGGACCAAAAGCTTAGTAAATGTGGCCCTTTGCCCTTTGACTAATGTTTGTTTTGCACCTGCTGGCTTCATGGATCTCTTTCCCAAACTCTCTCGGAGACTGGCAGGCTGCTCACACATCTTAAAGACTCATCTATAACCTGTTGAAATAAACTTGTGCTTGTTCATGTTTAACTAAACATACTATACAAATTGTTTTTTTTACTAAATACTACAGGGACAGCTCAGTATGTTGTGGAAAATATCCTTCTAGCTCCAATCTCACATTTACACTCACACATGTTCTCGCACAACATTGAAACTTGCCTGTGATTTCAATGAATGCAGATGCATTTTGCTCTCGGCTGCCAGATGTTTGACTGCCTCTCTTATTCTCCTTGTCTCCCACAGTGGTGTCGGGCTCAGCAGTGCTCCCCGCTCCTTGGCTGAACTGTGTGCTGGGCCTCCACAGGTTTGCTCTACTGGCACCGCCTGTCTGCTCTCCAGTAGGGCTGATTGACAAACAAGCACAAATTGTCAGTCCCTTCAACACGGGTTAGAATGGTGTGGAGGTGTTCTACACCACAAAACAGATTTCCCATGAATGTTCTTGTTATTGCATTGACTTTTATTAATTTGAAACACACACACACACACACACACACACACACACACACACACACACACACACACACACACACACACACACACACACACACACACACACATCTATATATGCAGTGCCCTGACATATTAAAATTAGCAGTCTTGAAACAAAGGTTATACCAAACTGAGCAGAAACAAATAAGTATCTGGTAGCTTGGCCGTTCGACAGGGTTCATGTCGGGACACTGAGTCCAGGGAAGAAGCTGCAGCCCCTCTTGTCTCTCCCAGGTTGTGGTGATTCTGGACATTTGGCATGTGGCAGATCCCGTTGTGCTGTACGCTGGCTCATGTTCGCAGAGCTGGCGATGTCTGAACGCGTCTCCTTATGCGTCACAATATGCTCTCTCTTTCTTTCTCTCTGTCTCTTCTCTCTCTCACCCTCTCTATACAAATAACACTGAGCTGTATTCACTGTAAATCACACTAAATTCTAAATCGTTACAGTCTTGTTTTATTTGATTAAATAGGGTTTGGTATTATTTAAATCTTTTTTCAACTGCTTTTAGTTGAATTTATTTATTTTTAAAAACATTTAGTCCAATGATTTAACACCTGTTTTCTCCCTAATTTAGAATATCCAATTATGTTCCCTCACTGCGGCAATCCCCAAAACAGCTCAGAACTGAAGGTCATTGTGGCATCCTACCGGCCTCTGGAGGACAAAGGCTAGCCCTGCAGTGTCCAGCAGAGCCAATGTGAAGACAGGCAACTTTGCACAGCCAGGACACAAACTTGTGCTCCCCTGACTGCATGACTCACCCAGCACACCATGTGCCTTCTCAACTGTTTTTAAAGAATGTTTGCAAACTCTCTTCACTTTAAAGTGAAAGCGTTTACAACAAAGTGCAATTTGTAAAATTAAACTGGTAATGCTACAAAACATACGACTCTGAAAGTTCATTTCAGGAATCAAAAGCATGCCTTTATTGTTTGTTATCAATTGTGTAACACTAACAGTTTAATTTTCCTTTCACAAAAAAGGAACATTGCATTGTGGTGCAAAGACCGTGATAAATCGGTCTCATGGTGTACTCAATAAAACCAGACACTAACATTTGCTGCCTAAAACAATAACTGCTGGACTACCATTTTGCACTTACAGGCTTGCGGTTTTGTGGGACAGTTATTATTATTTTATTATTATTTATTTCTTAGCAGACACTCTTATCCAGGGCGACTTACAGTTGTTACAAAATATCATAATACAAAGTATCACATTGCAAAATATCACATTACACAATGTCACATTACAAAATATCACATTACAGATAAGAGCACTTAAAGTACAGTAAAATCAGTAGAAAATAAGATCACGCTAAATTAGAACAAAATAAAGACTACAGTAAATGATTACATTTAAAAGCAAATTCAATTAAAAGCAGGTAATCTTATAGTAAAAATACTTGCTTATAAGAGTAAATTCCATTAATAGCACCTAGTAAGTCCGATAAATGTATAAGAACAATTACTAAAAGTGTGAATACGGATACCTTTAAGAGTAAAATCAAGTAAAAGATACAGAAAATAGTTATAATTAAGAGAAGTAGTAGAATATGGCAAAATATGAAGCAGTTCAGTGCAAGTGCAAGCTGATGCAAGTACTGGTACAATTGGGTGCCACCTAGTCCAGTATAGTCCGGAGTTGTGAGGTTTATAGATGCTGTCTGAACAGGTGTGTCTTGAGGAGACGCCGGAAGGTAGTCAGGGACTGAGCAGTCCTGATATCTGTGGGTAGGTCGTTTCAACACTGAGGGGCGAAGGAGGAGAAGGAGCGGGATCTGGAAGTGGGGGAGCAGAGGGGGGTATAGTTAATCTGTTGGTGGCAGAGGAGCGTAGGGGGCGAGAGGGGGTGTAGGAAGAAATAATAGTCTGGAGATAGGAGGGAGCAGAAAGGTCGAGGCAGCGATAGGCGAGTACAATAGATCACGCTATGTACTGCAGGCTCCTGTTCAAGCTAATGACTACTTTTCCACATCTCTTTGAAAGAAATAATAACGCTCCAATGGTCCTGACCAGGGCTCAAGTCTCAAGCACAAAAACCAACAGGATATGGCCTCCTAACTGCCTAATTAAACTCTCCAAGGGTATTTACACTGATAAAAACAAATATTTATCTCAACATGCTTGCTTAGGGAAGGAAAACTGATTCAGAGCAGCGTCTGACAAAAACTATAATTTAGCAAGTTTTTTGTTGTTGTTGTTATCAGCCAGATGTGAGCTGTAAATGGAAAAGCCAAGTTTGCGTGAGTGCTGGGGTTAGCAACCACTCGTTCTATTTAAAGCCTGTCAGGCCGGGGGGAGAGCGTGATGTCTGAGCTCTTTCTGAGGACAGTTCGAGAGCGTTTATTTCACCAGTCAAAAGCAAGCACCTATAAATGACATAGTGTTGTATAAAACCTTTAATTATAAGATGGTACATTGCCCATGCTTTTTTTTTAGTGCTCTAATCAAATGTCTAATCAAATCGCCTAAATCATGTTGTTTGTTTGTTTAGGAAATTGACATAATAAGTATGTCCCTGTAGTTTTAAAAAGCTAAACACAAATGCAAACGTCTGTTTTCAGAGTGCGTGATTTCACTAATGATTCAAGGGTGTTTGTTTCGGTCTTGGAATGACAAGCATTATTGTGGTCCCTATTTTTGGCTAACAGACAAAGACAGTCAGTCTAGACAATCTATCTGTCTCTTTACAAATACCTGTCAGTGCATCTATCAAGCAATTGTTTATTTATTTATTTTCTGAACAGGATGTCAATTGATGTTAAATTGTGTGTATCTGACGCTGATTGATCCTTTTATACGGCTATCGGTAAAAAGGCCATTAGAAGAAGGTACAGCACTATGAATTCTCTGCAGGCTAAAAGACTAAAACATAAGCAGATCACAGCATTACCAGCAATGGGTTGGAACCAGCATTCAGAGTGTAGCAGGTAGTGTTGTGTGATGCAATGCTGTTATTGATTCTGAGCCCTGTTGGAGGTTACATGCTCTATAACCACATTGGCAGAGGAGCCTGGTTCTTTTGCATTGTGTTTAAGTTCTGTGACATTGACTTGGATCTCATTTGGTGCTTCACCTGAGGCACAACACTGAGCAAAGGAATAAAACACGTTTACAATAAACAATAAAACAAGTTAATACATTGAAATACACTACATATGAGCTCTCAGTTCTTCCTTTGATGGCTTCTAGCTGTTACTCTCCTCTCTGTAACATTCTTTAAAAAATGCATTAATAATTTAAGAATAGTATTATGGAGTTGATCTGGATTTGTACATGTATAACAACTAAAATGTGGAAGGCTTGACCGTGGGGTGTGCATGGTGAGTCATACAGTCAGAGAAGCGCAGGTTCATGTCTTAGCTGTGCAAAGTTGTCAGTCTTCCTTTGATAGGGAAAGCTGCATTGGCTGTGGCGCTCCAGCAGGTTAGGGGGGGAATATACCAATTCTATTTCTCCTCATCGTGCTACAGCGGCCCCTACTGGCCAGGCGTGGGAGAGCTCACGTAGACACCTTCAAGGCTGGACTTCTTCCTCTAATTGCCGGTAGCGCTCCTGGGTGTAAAGAGGCAATGGGGGTGGGATGGGAGGATGCTCGCTAAGCTTCATTTTCCTCAGGTGTTGAGGTGAGCTGCTGTGGTGATGGAACATAATTAGACTTTTTTTGGACAGTATTTATTATGCATTTGTATAATGTCATACATAACCCATTATGTTGATCTTAGAGGGTCAAGGCAGAGTTGTGGCATTGGATACCTGTGGCAGGATGGCTTGCAGTGGTGAGGTGTGGTGACGTCACGGACCAGGAAGTAACTGAACCAAAACAACAATGGATGGGCGGGTGAAGCTGAACGCTACTGCGGTCAGCGTTTTTAATAAATAATAATACAAAACAAAAAGGCACAAGGGCCAAACAAACCAGACAGATAAACAAACAAGTAAGTGTCGTGCTGGCTAATCCAGTACGTTTTAGCAATTGTTATTTTTAAATTCTGTCTCCGCTTTTTCTCCCCGTACCTCCTCTCTGTACACCTAACCCTGCGGCACGGACAGCTGCAGGTTCTTATACTCTGGCCGAGGGGTTAACTAGCTGTTAATTATCTTATTACCCCTCGGCCACAGTCTGCACGCGTTTGGTAAGGATGCGTGACTGTCACGGGTTTTAAATATACAAAACAAATAACAAAAGACGCGGCGCTTTTATCCGCACCGCAAACAAATACAAATAATAATAAATAAATACATAGGGCCGGGACACTCCGCCACAATACCCTATAGCACAAATACGCAAACCCCAAACACAAAGAGGCTAGTTAAGCCACTTTCCTTCTTAATTACACCCAAAGTGTGACACCTACTGGACATTAAATACATAACAGCTCTGTGACAGGCAGAGCCCTGTCGCTGGTTCCTGTGCAAATGTGTGCAGCTGGGACGCGGAACAGGAGATGCGTTGCTAAACAACCAATTGAGCAATTAGGCTCGCCTGGCGCTGAGGTGATCGGGAGGTCCTGATTGGCTGGGGGGCTTGCCTGGGAAGGCTGCACGGAGCTCAAAAAACGTCTGCACCACAACTCGAGATGACTGCACGGCCATTGCTACACAGACGGGCGCTGAGCGAAAGCTTGCGCTTGTTGACATCGAGGAGGAGAGCGTCTGCTCCATGGAGAACTACGACATGAAACCCTTCCACTGCAAGACGCTGCTCATGAAGGCTCGGCCCAGCCGAGGCTGTTTGAAGAGGCAGGAGTCGCTGTGAGGATGCCGGGACTCCAGGACACCACAAGTAGGTCAGTTTAGCGGATTTAATCCCAAACTTAGTACAGTGAGTGTTAGTGTAGTAGGTTCCTGGAGAGGGACGTTCCTTTCAGTGGGACTAGCGCTCGCCATTTGTGGGCAAACTTTTTTATTTTTTAGCTTTGTTTTCTTTAATAAATCTGACACTAGGGCTACCATTGCTGGTACCCTAGTGGCAGCACCTGTGTTATTAAATTTGCACGCCTGTGCAGCATGTCAACACCCACTGTTCTGTGTTTGCCTCAGTATTATTAAGTGATGACCCACACACATAACACTTCCCCCTGGTACAAGCTCACAATAAATTACCCTTGTACATCTGTGTTCTTATTATTATGTGCATCTGGCTACCTTTATTATGTGCAGTTAGTTGAGAAAGCAATGCAAAGCAAAGTTCACATGTGCTTCTCAAAACAATTTCCGATGATAACAGGTGGAAGTCCCTAAGGATTTTGAAGTTCACTAGTACCCCAAATGACCTCCGAAGGGATTGTATTTTGTTTATAGTTTTAAGCAGGCTGTAATTGGAGTTTATTAGCTTATTAAAGCCATAAGTCAATAATTTGCTATGTCAAGTGTTCCTTTTGTGATGTTCCAGTTCGTTTTATGACTTTACAGCTGGAAGTTATTGTTTTATGATGCTGTGTAAAACTGAAATAAAGAAATAATTAAATAAGTAAAGTTACAAGATGCATTTGTTCTGGAATCCACACTGACAGAATCCAGCCCTACTTATTGGAAGAGGAATTTTCAGAATGTTGTTGCCGAATCTTGCTTTCCCTCTTCGGCAATGGAGATTGCGTGGGTGTGATGTATTCTCAGCTTTCGTTCCCAGATTTGTGCTCCTGAATTTCTCATTCAAAACCACAGCCTTTAATTAAATAAGCAATTACAATCATTCGCAATTATGCCGACCATATTTTCAGCTAAATGTGTTGGCAGCATGCTTGTTTACCGAAAACAAAGAGAGACACGGCAGCTGCTCCTTCTCACACCATGTTTCAGAGGCTTCGCTGTTTTTCAGTTCTTTTAAAAGTAGGCTTGTTTATGCTCAGCGTTTTTGTGATGAATTGCGGCGCTGATAAAAGAGGCTTGAGACTGACGGCCTCTCAGTATCCTGGATTTAGTAGGGTGTCTTGTTTCAATTTTCCCACTGGCAAAACAGTTAAATTAAAGAGCAATATGGTACGGGTATCATAATTAAATCTTAACTAATTAAAGCACCTCGGTGGAGCTTTCAAACATCTCACAAATACATTTTATAGATTATTATAGAAAACCTATAGGATTTGTGCCATTGTACTTTAGATAGATCTGTAGATCACACCATTTATACAGATATCTGCAGATTTGACTGGAGCTTGCTCCATCACAGACCATATCTAGATAGTTCTCTATCTGTAAGACTCATGATGATCTTTAATTGTCTATGGTCTGTGATAGAGCAAGCTCCAGTCAATAAGACAACAGACAAAGCTGGATTCCTACACTGAACGGGACATTGCAAACACCCTTAAGGAGTGTGCTGTATATTTCCTAACTTTGTGAACCCGGTAAAAAAAATGAAATACGCTCTTTGTAACAGACGGAAATAGCTGGGTAGGATGTGAACGGAGTGAAAGAAACATTAATTAAGCAGGATTGCAGAGTGTTGAATGTGGTAGATTGTGAAAGGTGCACATTTCCTGAGGAATGCACTGACGGCACTGTGGCAAATAAAATAACTGAAACCTTATACTTACTTTTATTACATATGTAGTATTTTTGTATAATTGTAATAGAGTAAGGAAGTAAGGGAAAATATTTCAAATAACGAAAATATAAATACCTTTCCGCAGTATTAGTAATAGTGCCAATGTTTGTTGCTGGTGTCTGACCGGCGCCATGTTGGTGAGGGGTACTGGTGCTAGGGGACCCCATTTTGGTATTTATATAACCTCCCTACTACCGTAACCCTGGTAACAGGGCAACTTTAAGGCAGTGGTAGAGAGAAAGGGGAGCTAATTTGCTAAAAGGAATATGATTAAAAAAAAAAAGTCCTAGGGCTGTATTCTGTATTCACAGCGCAAATGCGAGTGCAAGTGAGAATAGCGAAGGCTTTTAATACAAAGCGAAAGTTTTTTAATATCCCATCATTGTTTACAAATACACAACATACCTGTTTTTATAGGCTATAATATAAAGCTTTCCGCTCTTACATTTAGTTTTTATTTACGCCCTGCAGTTTCATGGTCTTTTTATGGCATGCAGCAATCACATTTATCTGTTTGGATGTATGCTATTAGTGTGTAGGCTATATTTTGGTGATTTTGAGGACTTGTTTTATTTCAAAGAACTGAAAGAGTTCCTTTGCTGTATTGCATTGTGACTGACTGCACTGTGACAAAGATTGGTGTGTCATTTTGACAGATGACCTGCTGTGTTGATACCAAGCTTTTACTATTTTGTGGGCGGAATATCCTCCAGTTTTAAATAACCATGATATTTAGTTTATGTAAAATAGCTTTTTTTTTGGGGGGGGGGCAGCCAAATAATATTTCCCAAGAGCAGGAAAGGATAGCCCTCTTAGTTAAGAGAGTGTCAAACTCAGTTCCTGGAGGGCCGCAGTGTCTTCTGGCTCTCAGTTACTTAATTGGTCTAATTACTTGATTAACTGGACACATTTAACACTTCTCTTCAGGCCTCGTACCTTGAATCAAGTGCATTTTTAAAACCATCAACTGTAAAAGACCTTGAAAAATATTAAATATGTCAAATTCAATAAATAGTTAGATCAATTATGTTAATTGAGAGCTTAAGTTGGAATGAAAACCAGAAGACCCTGCGGCCCTCGAGGACTGGAGTTTGACACCCCTGCTCTAGTGCATATGTTGTGGTGACATCATCATCCCATGTCACGGTAACAACTGACTTCGAAGAAACATTTCAGTCTTTTTTGCTGCACAACAACAGTAATTTTCCAGTTTGTCTATATTCCCAGAAGGCAGTTTAACTGTAGAGAGAAAAGTTTCACTGATTGCCACTACACTGATATTTGAAGCATGATCCTGAGCCTATTGGCTGCAGACAGGGCTTATAAATGCTTGGACTTAGAAGATACCAACCTTAAAAACTACTTTTAGCACTGTGTGGGCACTACACCTGAAACACTCCCGTCCGGGCACAGTCCCTCAATTCCGAGGGCTGATTTGGCCTCTTCTTTATGGGAAACACAGTGTGAGTCGAGTCCTGACAGTGGTTACTTCCTGGCAATAACTCTGCTGACTGATTCTTTTTTACGGCTGGGTACAGCTTTTGTTCTAAAGGTCCGAGCAACCTGTTGCCATGAGTAAAAGCCAATCAACCCATTCTTTACAGTCCAGTACACATTTGACTGTGCTGACGGGCTTGTAGTCCCTGGCAACTAGAAGCCCCATTCACCTCTATATTTCAGATACTCAGCCTGCCTATATGGCATCCAATCTATAGAGTCCCTAGTGACCAGTTACACAGAGCTTACGAAATAATTGCACTTCGAGAGGTCACTTAAAGGAATGCAGTGGGATCTAAAACACTGGGAACATGTAAAAAGGATTCTGTGCGTCTAAATGAGTTCCCCCCAGTAGGGGAGAAAGGTGTGCTAACAAGGGATGGGCCTTGATGGGCCAAATGGCCTTTTCTCATTCCCAAACTTTCTTTTATGTTCTTCTTATGTTCTTATGTACGTCAGTCATAAGAAAAGCAGCGATAGGTTGGGAAGGCAAACCAATGTGTGAATCTTCGGTGAGTTTGAGTTCTTGTAATGGAAATAAACTGGAGGCATTTAGAAGGCTTCCCGGTTTTTTATTTTTCTTGAGAAATATATATTTAAAAAAAAATTGTAGGATAAAAAATGTAACACTCGGGAAGTGCATTGTTGAATGAAGTGTCAAAGGCACTCGTCAATGTTTTTGTTCACTAACAGGTATAAAATGCATGTTTTGCATAAAGCGTACATATTTCATTTAGAAAATGTCTGATCTGCACGACTGTCACTCCACACATTGAGTGCATATCAGTGTCTGGCTCTGGTGATGCAGTGTATATATATTTAGTTGTATCTTCTATGCAGAACTGCTTGTTCACATGTGCATTTATATTACTTACTATATATATATATATATATATATATATATATATATATATATATATATATATAAGGCAGCGGGTTGTGTGAGACAGCAGGGAGGGGGTTAAAACTTCCCTGAAGAAAAAATGGCACCTCTTTTGTTTAGTTTAATTGTTTTACTTTATTGTTTAATTGATTTGTGAATTGTTTTATTATGAATCATTCCCTGCACCTGGTGCTTATTATTAAATTGGGACCAGGTACAGGGTATTTAAGAGGAGCAGTTAGTCTGCTCTGGGCTGCTGAGTAGAAGGAAGCAGAAGGGAGGTGCTCTGTTTCCGAGCAGTCATACAAAAGAGTAAGTGCGGTGTAAACCTGTGTGGGTTTGTTTGTGTGCCAGGTAAACGGCTTAGCCATCCTGCAAGTTAGTCAGGGAATAACCTGTCTAGTAAGTACTCCAAAACGGAGTTAGGTTTTTGTTTTGTGTTGTTTGTTTTTGTGTTTATTAAAAAGTAGCGCAACTGCGCTAAAAAATCCATTTCTGTTGTCGCTGGGTCGTATTTTTAAAGGGGCACGAACCCGTGAGTGGTGCAATCGTTCACAATATATTTATATATATATATATATATATATATATCATTACTCCAAAAACATTCTTGCTGCTTGCATCCCTCAGAAAATCCAAATATTATACATTCATTTGAATGTAGCACACAACAAAATAACCGGTCAAGCAACATCTTTGCAATCCAATTTTGCAGAAGTCTTTTTCCTACCATCTATTGTAAAGTTCTGCTGCTGGTTTCACAGATCCTTATTAGCACTAATCTTGTATTCATTTACCTAAATTAGCATTAGCTAGTTTACAATTAGTGCTAATGTGGGTCTATGAAACCAAGAGTTACTTCGCTTCCATGTCTGACCTCTCTTTCTACTCTCTTAGATAAACCTACCTGTTTGAAATGACTAGAGATACCTATTTTATTTGTATTGTGTAACTCATTTGCTGTATCCCTGCGAATAGAAGCTTCATATTTTTCTTATTTATTTTTATATAAAAGCTACTGTTTTAACCCTACCCCTGACTCCAGGTGTCATGTTTTAATGCGATAGGGTTCATTACAGTTGCATTCCACACTTCCATCAAAGTAACCTAAAATTCTATTTGTCAAGATACCTGGAGGATAATATAACATATAGGAAAGGAGAATACTGGCACTTAACCAAGCAGATAGAGCAGCTAGAAAAACTCATCGTTTATAAAATATGCAGTACTGAATAACAACTCTGATTACTCAATTAGCGCCTTTCATACCACGGTTCAAACAAAACAGAAGTATGCAGTATCAAGAAGTAGTAAAAAAAAAATCCAAAATAGTTATAATAATAATAATAATAATAATAATAATAAATAATAACAATAAAAAATTGAAATAAAACAATTGAAGAAAACAAGAAACGATAGAAAAACACAAAAATCATAAAAATAAGCAAATAAAATAGATAAAAACACTTATGTTTGTAAGTCAGGTTAAAAGGGCTAAACTAAAAAAAGTCTTTAATCTTGACTAAAAATACTGACCGAAGCTGCATCAATAGAAAAGGACAATGAGTTCCATCATCTGGGGTCATTATAACTAAATGCAATTTCTCCTCTCTTGTTTTAGCTGACCTTAAAGTGCCCAGAAGTTTATATGGGGACAAAATCTCTCTTAGGTAACTTGATGTGCTTTATATGTCAATAGTAAGATTTTAAAATCAATTCTAAAACACACTGGGTGCCAGTGCAGCGAGGCCAACACAGGAGTTATATGAGCGCGTTCCTTTGCTCTAGTGGGAACCATGGCAGCTGCATTCTGAACCAGCTGCAAACGTGATAAGGCATGACGCGGAAGCCCAGCAAATAAAGGATTGCAATAGTCAAGTCTTGATGAAACAAAAGCATGAATTAACTTCTAAGGATCAGACAAAGAAAAGACCTAACTTTAGCTTTATGTTTCATAAATGATAAAAATATGAGCCTCAAAACTCAAATCAGAATCAAATATAACCCCCAAATTTCTCACATCAGATTTTATATTAGAGGTCAGATTGTCCAACTTTTAAGGAATTTGCAAGCTTTAGTTGTTGCTAAGAACCTAGAAGCAAAACTTCTACCTTAGGCTGTGTTCACACTGGGTCCTAAAGAGGTGGTTTCGGTCCGTTTGGCAAAAACACCGAGTTTGGTTTGCTTGCTAAACCTCAATGTGAACAGCTGCTGGCACATAGGAAACTAAATGTGAACAGCTCCTTTTGCACATAGGAAACTAATTCTACAAGGTAACCTGACTCAGAAGTAAACATTTTGCACGTAGTTTAGTTCATATTCTGAGGAAGCAAGCAGTGTAGCGTGAAATGTACTAAACAAACGCAACGCTGTCAGCATCATTTTAACGAATGCTTTGCAGCCGCAGTTCTTATTTGCACTTTAGCCTTAAATGAATATGTAATTCTGGGCCTTATTGCAGAAATTAAGAAAAACAGGGTGGAGATAGTGCAAATGAGGGATCACAAATATTGCAATGAGATGTACTAAAGCTGCAGGCAATTGTGACACTTACAATTGCATCAATTTGTTAAGAACCTTTGAAAGCATGTTTTAAACAGTCGCAATTATTGCTGGCATTTCCCAGTCCGCTTTTTCTCGTGTGTTTCCAGTTGTGCTCAATGTATTTTTCAGATGAACACCCAAGTACTTATAAGCCTTGAAAACTAATTTCTATGACATTTTTGGTTTTCCCAGTGTGTTGGGAGCAGTAGACTGCACACATGTGCCACTAACCCCTCCAGCTCATTCTGAGCATCTGTATAGGACCATGATCTATTGTGTGTTAATTGTCTAGGCTACTAAGTAGACCAAGTTAAAAACAATAATAATTAAAATAAAAAAACCCTAAAATCATTTAGTTTCAATTTAAAATAGTCTTTTATTGCATTGTACACCAATGTGTACAATGCAGCAGCATGATTTATGTTAGCAGTAGGCTGAAGTACAAAGAAAGAGCGCTAGGTATTCATTTGATTTTACTCCTGTACTGTATACTGTATAGGCCTACTGTAAAGATTTATATTTTTACATGATGTAATGTGTAGCCTACCCAAAACACATTAGTGTTATTTCAGCGCAATGATTTATATTTAAAATACATCGAGAACTGTAAATGTATGTGTGCACGATTTGATTGTATTGTTTTTAAACCCGACACCTCCTTATGTCGAAAAAACATGTCCGGTTTAGCGAGGGGCTACTGTAGGATTATGAAAAGCTTTTGGGGGTGAAGGTTGGGGCCCCACTATAGAATCTGATGGGATTAAACTGCCTTTCGTTTTTTATATATATAACAGTATTAAAATAGGTAAAATGAAGACAGAACAGAATGCATTGTACAGGTGACGTTTACATTTAACAAAAACAATGTTATTTTGATTCTTGCACCCTTGCATGTATAGACGTTATCCTTCAGGCACCCTCTGCTGCAGCAAACCACAACTCAACTGCTATTTCATTTGAAAAAATGTCGCACAACTCTCAATAGAGATCTCGCTAAGATGATACAAATAATATTTAAATTAGTATATTGCGGCTCTCTTCATTAACATATTTTTTCTTAGTACATACGACAAAATGTGCACTTTCCAAACTGTCGTAACGAAAATGCAAATTGCGGGATGTTTGCGCTGCGACTGGCTAGTACATCTACCCCTAAATGTCTTGGGGAACTACATTAGGGTTACCCAGGGAACTCTGGGATTGTCCCAGTTTTCGGCCTTCATTGTCTGTCTCGGTCGGAAACAGTAAAATTGTTAAATCGTCCTGCTATTGTATCACTTTTTTTTTTAAAGTACAAAACGACCAGTGTACTCAGCAAGTTAACAGCAGAGTAATTTATTTGGTTGTGTTAGCGGCATTCAAAAATAAAATAAACAATCTTATGGATTATTTGTTCAATCATGAATTTAAGAAAAAAAAGTCTGTTTTTCACAAAAATTTGGTAATGCTAAACTACATGTACAGTGCAAGAAACTGAAGCTCTGATTGAAATTTGGTCAGACAACAAACTTCAAACCGAACTGAATAAAACTCTACTGGCATTCAAAAAATGTATTTGTTAAATTAACAAAGTGCTCCCCCAGTGCTTTCTTCCACAGCAATATGTAAGAATCTAAAACATGCTATTAAAAACCAGAGCACATCAAAGCTGCCGTCTTTCAAGATACCTTGCAGGATGTAAACATCCGGTTCACAGACCATATAAAAAAAACTGGAAAACTGGAAAAAACTGGAAAAGGACCAAAAAACAAATTTTAGCTTTCATCCAAACAAACTCAGTCCCTTTGCTCCCAGATAAGTGTGAACAGCAAGCACATTGATACTCAAATGAAACGAACCAGACCGAGTCCATTTGAAACTGACTCAGTCTGGATGCAACCTTATCTGAGTTCAACTGCAAGACATTTTGAGACAACCAACTTTTGACATCAGCAAGGCAAGGCTGAAATAGCAGTGGTGTCACCAGGTTTCACAGAAATATAAAGTTGTGTGTCGTCAGCATAACAGTGAAAATGTACAGTGTTTACGAATGACCTCATCCAATGGTAGCACACAGTATATAAAGAAAATAATATGGGACCAAGAATAGAACCCTGGGGGACACCACAAGTAATAGTAGATCATTCTGAAACTTAAAGAGACTTAAACCAGTTTAGAACAGTTTCAGTCAGGCCAGCCCAGCTTTTATGGTAATCAATTAAAATGGTATGATCCACAGTATCAAATGCAGCACAGAAGTCTAAAAGAACCACAATGGATATATAGTCCTCACTTGTCAGTTAGTCATTCATCACTCTGACAAGGGCAGTCTCTGTACTATGAGCAGATCTAAACCCTGACTCAAACTTTTCAAGGACATTGCTACTATCCAGAAATCTGTTGAGTTGTTTGACTACTACCTTCTCAAGAAGTTAGCTGAGAACAGGAAGTTAGAAAAAGGTCTTTGATTGCTCAAGACAGCGAGATTATTTTGAGTAAAGGGTTAACCAAAGCAGTTTTGAAAGCAGCTGGAACTATTTCAGTTGACAGAGATCTATTTATTATAGCAAGAACATTGTTACACAAATAACTAAATACATCTTTAAGGAATCTAGTTGGAATTGGATCGAAGGAACAGGTGGCAGATCTGCATCACCAACGTATTCAAATCCTTTAGTGCAATCAAAGAAACCAATTCCATAACGGATCCAATCAGTCTAGTGGGCACATTCAAATAAAAACCATCCCGAGGAATTTGAGGCCTAATATGAATCATTTTGTTTTGAAAACAGTTAAGAAACTCTTCACACTTACAGGGAGAGGCTTCAGTATCAGGAAGTGCAGCAGATGATGGATTTACTCATCTATCAATAGTTGAAAAAAGCAGTCGAGAGTTATTTTTATTAACATAAATAAGATTTGAGAAATAGCAATGTCAGTCAGTCCACAGGGCTTCATTGTACTTTAATAGATGCTGTTTCCAAATATCACAGTGAATGTTCAAGCTAGTAGACCCCCATCTATTTTTACTGCCCCTTTTCACACCCTACATAATTCCAGATACCTGCAGCAGAGTGAGTGGAATTGGAGATATGTGTAATAATGTACGTTAGTGTAATGGCAACCACAATGCAGACCTTTCCCATTGTCTTCCAGGCACGAGATTGTATCATGTCCATTAAAAAGGGCTCTGGAGAAGTGAGAACCATCATTAGTGCAGGTGCCATCTCCTCAAGTTCCACCCATAGCCACTGGCTAATCACACCGGCTCTTAATTCATCTTGTCAGAGCAAGACTGGAGATAACATTAAGAGATTAGCAGAGGGGATATCTGAGCACCACACTTTGGGAAACTCAGACACTTTCCAGACAATCGCTCATACGATCAAGCACCCTGTGGCACAAGAAAGCACTGTCGCTATTGAGGCCAGCAGGAACATATACAGGGAGACACCTGTGGGGCTGCTTAAGGCATTCAGCACTGTGTTAAAAGCTGAACAATTGGCTTTTGTGACTTAATTAAACGTAATTTAAAAACGCCAGTCAAACTTGTTCCACAATAGATGGCAATTTTCAAATACATAACAATTGAAGAACTGCAATACCAAACCTAAAATAACTTATCTTAATTGAAAACTGAAGCTGAAATATAAACCGATCACAGCTTGTGCACTCTGAAGCAAAGAGTTGAGTTTGCTACATACAGTATATTGAGTTAAATCCAGGCAAGGGACCAACAAACTGTCTTTAAAGGGGTGGAGACCTTACAAGAGACAGAGAATTTCGTGTGTCAATGTGTACAGCTGGTCCTGGTATAGGAGTGTCCCCTTGTGAGCACTTTGGGTTGTCAAGAGGACTGCGAAGCAAAACTGAGCACTTTGTCTCCCAAAGTGCAAACTGGACAGACTCAACTGTCCTTATTAACTTTTTATAAATAACGTTTAAGTTAAATAAAGAATAATAGAATGAGAAGCTAATGCTAAAATAATATAATGAGAAGCTAATGCTAAAATGATACAATGAGTAAGTAGATAATGCTAAAATAATACAATGAGTAAGTAGCTAATGCTAAAATAATAGAATGAGAAGCTAATGGTAAAATAATACAATGAGAAGCTAATTGTAAAATAATACAATGAGTAGCTAATGCTGTTATCAATTGTTGAGCACAAGACAACACTTCCAGTATGACAAAATAAGATGCTGAGTGCTCAAAATGTGTAGTATTGATTGGCCAGCCTCACACTGTACATCACTTTGCTGTTTTGCAGGCAGGTTTTGGGCTCCATGACAGTGGTCTGCAATGTCACCTGGTTTTCACAGAGGTTTATCATGTGAACTTGACCTGTTTACTAAACTTCAGAGGGTTCTGTTATTATGAGCAGAGGCAGACAGCCGAACCCACCATAGCTTTTTGCAAAGTGCAGTTATAAAAGCTAGATTTGTTTCATTATCTCTATTTTCTTGTTTGTTTTTATAATCATTCAAATCATGTGGGCCCTATGGCTCTCATTCAATACTGTATATCCAATGAACTCTTGGAAAAACAACTCTTAGCAGCATAATTGACCATTCCAGTTTAAAAGTAGATCCCTATAGAGAATAATAAGGATTTGGCCAACTGTTCTGGTGTGTAAAGAAACGTGTAAGATACCTCACACAGGTTTGTAAATACTGCAGGGCATCGGTATAAAACACACCAAAAAGAGAGATCAAAAGAAGGCCAGGCTGACTACTTGTCTTACCATCTCTTAGTATGAGGCAGCTCCTGTGATCAGCCCTGATAAAAAAAGACCTATCTTGTACCTTGTTCTACTTCCAAATGCAAAACACCCTAAAAATAGAAAACAGATTGGGCATGTTGTATATTCTTCATAATTGTCTACAAGATAAGCCTGTTACCTTTGTCTAACTATGACTTCCAGCCCCTGTAGAGTCCTCTTCTCAGGTTAACATGGAAGATGAACTTGTCTCAACCTGCGGTTACCCGGATTAATTTTCATCAAAATACCAAGAAAATAAAAGCAAGCAATATCAATGTAAACTGCAAACAGAGGTTGACTGATAAGATCTTGCCAACGCTTCCATTTAATGATGTGGAGCTCAATAGCACAGTAAGATATGGACACACACCAAAAGCCTGGATATATATGCTTCATTAAAACCACGTCTTGAGGGATGTTTTCAGATACATTTTTTGCTGGAATATTTTTTGCCCGGTGCTGTAAATGAGCACAGCAGTACAGAGCAGTAGCCAAATGCCTGCAATGCTCCACACTTCAACCCTCAACCAAAGAACGTTACAGTTTGCAACGATTCGTCCCTGCGTTTGCTGTTATAAGATGCTGCTGGGTCGGGTGCCTGTATGTTCCTCTTGTTTCATCTCTTCACAGAGTTTATATTGAGGGATTACTTTGACAAATCGATTATTGAACTGCGTTCTCTATTCTAGATGCAGTCATATTCAGTAAATATTATTTCTCATTATTTCCGTAATATCCCAAATTCATATGTCACACAGATAAAATGAAATTCAAAAAGATGTGCATGTTTTTTTTTAATTAACAAAATGAAAACTAAAAACACTCCATTTCAGGCTTTAAAAAACATTTTATTTTCAAATACAACTGGAAGTCCTGACTCTATTGCTGCTGGTTATTACCGGATAAGAACTTTTAAATTCCTTCAAATATTATTTCACTAATAATGACTTCCACCAGTGATGTTGAAATAATACATATCTAATAAATGCAGTATCTGTGTGTGTGTGAGAGAGATTAATATGACAAACCATTTTAACTATTACTCACCCATAAGCCAGCCATCTGCCCACCATCTAGTCTTTTCCTTGCTGAAATGAAAGATGTTAGTTCAGACCACACATACTTGTGTTATTACATACAATTATTTGCCTCATAAACAACTTGAACGTTTCTGGGCAGATGTTCAACGCGTGATCATGGATCTTTAATACAATTTGGTATCATCTACAATATGCCCTGCATTGGGAGTGTATGCAGAGACACAAATCTTCTTCAATTTATGTAATGAGTGCGACTCAATAGGGAATGTAATCTGATAAGTCATTTCTTTCCAGTCTAAACAGATGAATGAAAAATGTATTATGTGTCCATTATGTGTTTACCCAACATACAAGCACACCATCTAACTTTACAGATTTTGTATTATATTTTTTTAAATAAATAAATAAGAATAAGAGTTATTTTCGTACTCCCTCTCGCTCATTTTAAATATATCCCTGCAAACCTTCACCATCAAATGCATTTATAAGGCTGACCTCAATTAGAGCAAATATAAAACACATTGGCTCAATTAACTCATTAACTTTTTTATGAAAACCTACCACATTTTTGCCCTGTGCATATGGTAACATGTTTTAAACAAAGACCTGTTAACATGGCTAATGTGCATGATAAAAACAGGGATGAAACAGTTTGATCTGTAGAAAAATGATTTATTTAATGTCTAATGTGGTGAATTTTTTCATTATAATATCCAAAACTGAAAGTATTACAAATATACATAAATGTGACCACACTGAACACCGAACCCTGGTGTGAGGCTCCTTAAAAGCATACAGTCTTTATGGTCTGTCACAGTTTGTGGAAACGACTGCTTTGATGAAAGGGACTGCTTCTATACAATCACATGGATAAGACAGATGTGTAAACTTTTACTACACAGAAACTGGCCTTCTCCTCGTCAAGGTTCCTGAGGCCTGTCACGTCTAATAGAGCCTCCGAAGCTTTGACAGATGGGGAGTTTTCATTGGGTCATGGCTGACAACTTGCCTCCATAAATTAGATTTTTTAGATCATTCGGAATAGAGCATGTCATCTCCTTGTGTGCCATGTTTCATTAAAGCATTGGTTTGACTAAAAAACATCTGTACAGCGTGTACCTTTCCATTTTCAAGAACTAAAAACACCTCAGTTTCAACACCCTGAAAGTAAAATGTCACAATATACTGAAGATCACATAGACACAACAGTATTTTATGTTGTACCAGATACATGTGGATCAAACTTTTTTTTTTTTCTCATGTGCATTAATTACAAGAGTGCCCTGGAAAAAAAATATGAAATATACACAAGATAAATGTGAAAAATGTAAGTGTATAAAAAATGTATAATTTAAAATCTGCTGTTTACTGTAAAACACCATGACTGAGTAAACCAAGGGCTTCTAAAGAACTCCCTTCCAATCGCTGTGTCTCCCTCAAGTACTCCAATATTGATTCATGCAGTGTGTGTAGTCTGAGACTGCAGTGCTGGAGAGAATGAGACATTATCAACCTGCTTGGAAGAATCCTGCTCTCTGATTGGTTAACTGCATTCTATCAGCCATACATTAATCCCTTTAAAAAAAAAATGTCAGACTCAGAACTGTAATCTTTTTAATTGAAAATCTGTTGAAGAATGGTATGAAGATTAATATGCTGAACCAGACAAACTACCAGTAATTCAATTAAAAAAAAAAATAGAAAAACGGCACAGTGAAATAACGGAACCAGAAATGAATCAACTCGAACTTGACCGAAAAAACCCCCCCCACAATAAAGGCTTCGAATTGGGCTGTGAATATCCTACAAAACTGTCTCCAAGAAAAGGGCAGACTTCCATGTAATGTACTTTCTAAGGACGAGTTGAACAGTCTCCTCAGAATTTTATGTCTGTTCCGTGAGAAATAAAGATGGAGGGCAATACAGCATATCAGGCTTTATAAGTGTGCGAGCTGGTATTAATTTCTTTTTTAATGGCCCGCCATGCAGCAGAAAAGTGAATTTAGCGAAAGAAGCAGAATTTAACAATGCTAACAACATATTCTTAGCAGTAATTAAAAAACTACAAAACAAAAAACAAAACAACACACTTTCCCTCAGTAACACAACAGAGCTGGAGAAGCTAAAAAAAACAAAAAAACAATTCCAACAAGACACAAAGCGAGCATTCTCACACAGACACTGCTGCTTTCACCCACAGCTCCCCTGCTGGCAGATTTTCTAACTGCACAATATCTAACCATTTTCAAGAGAACATTTATTCCAAAAATCACTGATCTATAATTATAGTTTTATCGGATTTATTTATGTAATTTACAAAGTTTAAATCTGTATGTCCATTAATGAAATAGTAAATTAGCAAATACTATTTTAATATAATTGAACAAAAATGATTTACTTAACACATTTTAATCAATATTTATTATATTTACCAATAAACTGATGTTCATTTATTAAAATAAAACGCTTTTAAACAAACGTTGTTTACTTTTCACTTTAACTATTTTCTTGTGTGTAGCGATATTTACTGTTATTGGAAAGATGTTTTAAAATGTTCTGTGTTAATTAAAAAAGTAAATACATCTAATAATTTTAGAATTGTTTTATAATAGCATTAAGGCACTCCAGAGAGTTGACATGATATAATCGCGTTGTGCCTTATAACACCTTAAGTGTGCGGTTATATCATGTCAACCTACCCCCTGTCATGCTTTAATGCTTCAGTAACCACAGAGACTCAAATCCAGCATCAAGGTAGAAGAACAGAAAGAGTCTTCCCACTCTGTTGCTTTGCGAACCTGCATTTCAAAGGGCCAGTGCACAAGACTTTAAAATAACTACACCGCAGGGAAGCAAAACAAAAACATACATAAATAAAAAAGGAGGGTATTTTTTCCTAAATATTTTGAGTAAATTGTAAACATTTTTCAAGAAATAGGAATCTAGTATTTTCAACATGGGCCTATATGGTCTTAAATATGTAGAACTGTTTTTGAAACTGTTTGGGGCATGTTTACAAGGCTGGTAGAAGACTGAAAAATGACTTAACTATCCCTGCAGATAACAAACAGACAACGTGTCCGTATGAGAGCTGGATTACAGCCACTCAGTTATCTGTCCCTGAATAGGAGGTAAAAAGCAATGTTTTAGATGACAGGGGATTTGGAGCACAGTGCAAATGTGAGTGGCAATTTAATATTCATAACAATTCCTCTGCCATTTCCCCCATTTTTTTCCAAGCAACACATTCCTAAATTCGGCTACTTAAAACTCTTAACAACTGTACATAACAAAACGCAAAACGCATTTTCCTGTGGGAGTAAAATAATCTTCCTGAGAAGCACGAGTCACTGCGCTGTCTGCTTGACACCTGTCTGCTCTTCCTTGAAAGATTAATTCTTCAGGTTTTACACTTCTCTAAAACCGTCAAGAGTTCAGACAGGTATAATTTTACCAGCAGCATTGATGTCTCTTCTTAGGAGTAATGGGTATCTACTTTTACAAAGCTGCGTATACCATAACACTCATGCTATTTGCCCTGGGGGGAATAACTTGGTATAACAGTGATTGATCTTCAACTTGTGTATTGCTTGGCTGCTTCCGTTTCTTTGTATGTGTTAAAGGTAGAATAAATTGGGTGTACAATATTAAATCTTTCTCTCACCAGCGTTATTTGGTTTCCAATTCTTCTTTTGTTTCCATCTTTCATTACATCCTTGAAGCTTATTTTTAAAAAGCTCAGCATGGTTCATAGCAATATTTTCTCTACTAAAGACCATTCAAACATACTTCTAGTTCGTTCCACACAAGGGCTTTTTGCATCAAGGCGAGACTAAAGATAAGAGTAAGAATAGTTTGATTATTGGTCACTCTTCAACACCTGTGCAAGCTTCCCTGTAAGATAAAAACATGCACAATTAAGGGATTTGTTTTTCTAGTGTGGCTTATTTATACAACACCTGCAATATACTGCAAACGTATGCAATGGACTGTACCTCCCATGACTGATGACTTTGTTATGCAAATTGCATCCCTGACACAAATATTCTTACATGACTGGTGTGTGCATAGATTTAATGGGAGGTCATTAAAGACTGGAACCAAGGTGTCCTACACTAATCCTGGCAGTAGGGGTGCTATAGAGCAAACTAACACCAGGACTCGGAAATTCTTTATCACATGTTCAGATGGTTCAAAATACCACAGCAAGAGTGCTAACCAAGTCTGGGAAGTAAGATCCTGCTTTTAACCTTCTTACATTGGCTTCTGGTATGATTTAGAGCTGATTTTAAGATTCTATTCGTTACCTATATCTCCATTATACCTCACTGAATTATTATCTCCATACATCCCTGGCCGTACATGCTGTGACTTCCATGGTTTACAATGGGTGCCAGGGGTGAAAGGGCATTCTCTTACCTCACCCCGAGCCTTTGGAATTCCCTACCACCATCGGTCAGACAAGCACAGTCTATTCCTGCTTTTTAATCTTGTTTAAACATATCTTTTTGAAAAGGCATGTCTTGGTACATTGCCTTAAGGGTATGAATTGATTTTAAATAGCTGACTTGAAACTATTATTTGTAATCACATGTGCTCTGCTAAAATGTGCTGAACACAGGAGCTGATCTTGCAACGCATTATATACGTAAATGCATTGTGGTTGTTGTTGTGTTGTAGATATATTCTCATGATATAAGTACAGTGTTGTTGTGTTGTAGATATATTCTTGTTATATAAGTGCAGTGTGGTTGTGATGTAGAGATGTTCTCATTATATTGCTCTGGATTTACATCTAATTGAACTGTATTCTATGAAGAAAGACTTAAGACTATGAAATCTACTTGCTAATTATTGCATGCGCAGAGGTAGACTGATACTGCACACGCAGCACTAGACATAAATATGATCGTTGTGCTCTGGTGGTATTATATATTATGTTTTTATTTATTTAAAAAATTCTCCAGCCAGGAGAGACTCTTGTGTTGCAACAACTCATTTGACAGAGGGTCCCGGACACATCTAACACACACAGTTACCAACCGTCCTTGTGTAACGTTACTTTATTTGCATAGGTATATTTTTCTTGGGTGTGATTTTGTGTGCTCTTATTTTGTTTTATTTTATTTATTTTTATATTTTTCACTATTTAAATTATTGTGCGCTTTCGTTTCTTATAATGTAACCTTTGTTTATCACTACCTTGCTTCCCATGTTAAATGACGGTGAATTGGTTGCCCTGGAGACCTGACGCATTCTGTTTTGATTGGCTCTGTTCCACCAATCTCATGCTGAATCTGCTCCGCGGCTTCTTTTTAAAGGAGCTTTGTTTGGAAGGCAGGCCAAGGTGGCTGGGCATGCTGACTACTCTGTACAGGAGCCCTTGAGCTGCAAGAACGCACTTTTACTCTGGAACAAAGGCGGTCGACTTTGGATATCTATTTATTTTTGCAGTTTAACTGGAGACCATCTGCCGACCAAATCAGTAATACCTTTGCAGCACGGTATACTTTAGCAGTGAAAGTTACCAGGTTGATGAGTGTTTTTGGCACTATGTAACTGTCTGTATTATTGAAGTACTGTACGTATCCTCTTGTGTTTTATAAGGTCAGCCACTCTCCCACCACAGGTGCTCCTCAGGCACTGCCGTATCTATTTAGTTTTTTTATTTACATGTGCACGTGAACCATTTTCATTTTTTTAACTATATGATAACGAACTGGAAAGGTTCTTGTTTCAGTTAAATGCCTCTGTATTGATTCTTATAACTCTGAAAGTCCTGTATTTGGAATGTCACTAAAGTCACTAAAGTGTGCTAATGCTAATGAGACTAATTTTACTCCTGTTTTTATGTCTCCATTTCTAATGGGAAATATTTGGGCTCAAAAATGAAAAGATAGAAATTCTGAAGTTGGACTAGCTGAGTGGAAGGGTAATTTAAAGGTTATGCTTAGAACGTATAAAGGGCCTGAAAATACCCAAGTAGACCTAGTTATAAATGGCCTGGAAGGGGATGTAAATTCTCATTTTACCTGAGAGAGATAGGAGTACAGTTGATCACATTTTTGCTACTTTAGAAGACCTATATGGAGATAAATTACTTGCCTCAGTTCTTTGCTCCTCGTGTTTTAGTTGCAGACAGGAACCCCAAGAAACTGTCTCTGAGTTTGCGCTGAGACACCAAGAACTGTTTAAGAAGTTGCAGAAGAGAGATCCACGATTAATTAGAGGCCCCTCACCTGAGGGTGGCGTAGTAGAAACCTACAACTTTTAAATTAACCTGTTGGTAAATAAACAAACAAATAGTAGTGCCACGTTACACTTGTACACACCAGACAAGCCATAAACAATAAACAGTAAGACGTTACATAAAGTGTCTCTAATTACTGTGTATTTACATAGTAGTTACTTAGTAAATACATGTGTACTAATTACAATGCTATTATGCATAGTTACAATATATGTAACATGTAAATATTTGTGCATTATATATGTAAGTTCACAATTGTATCAGAAAAGAGTTAGGGTTAGAGGGGTTAGGGTTAGGGTTAGGTTTAGGTTTAGCATTAGGGTTAAGGTAAGGATTAGGGTTATATCATGCCAAAGAAATACACATTAAGTACATTGTAACTATTCATAATAACATTGTAATTGTGTACACATGTATTTACTAAGTAACTACCATATAAATACACAGTAATTGGAGACCCTTCATGAAAGTGTTTTTTGTGTACTTAAATATATACCCAATAAACTAGGATGAAAAATATCTGGCAACAAAAGCAACATTGGCAATAAACAAGAGCGGCAGCGAACAGAAAAAAAGCAAAGTGCTTCATCTTTGGCAAAGAGCCTTGGGGCAAACATCATGAGGTAAAACATTCCATAAAGTGGAAGATGAAAATGAGCAAAAATCCAAAACCTGCTTTAAAACAAAGAACAAAGTAAAGCTGTCCTCCGATCTTAAAGAATATGCTGTAATAAAACAGGAATAATATTGTGGAGAATGAGCACTTAAACATTTATATATCAGAAACCAACCAGTGACACCTTCATCTTACAGTCAGGAAGCAAAGCTAGACTGGAGAGACAGGAGCACACATCTGCATGGTCTGTTATAGACAACATGGTACATTGCAAAATATCAGGAGGGGCTGATTGGTCAACAGTATTCATGTTACATCGTTTCAGAAACCAAAAGCTAGAAACACACTTTCTACTTCTGTAAATGTAGTGGATAAATACCACTAAATACTTCTAGACTGTTTCTCTAAGCAGAGGTATCCAGGAGCACACACACATTATATGTGACCTGTCACGGGGATAGTGACTGATAGCAAAACTTCTCAGTAAAGAGTTTCATATCCAAGTTAGAGCTCACATACTAAGACACAAAGGTGGTCTTTCTTTCATTTGAATTACTTACAAATCAGGTAAATGTCTCATTTTGTGGAGTGACGCAGAGTGAGGCTGCCCATTCACCAACCTGGCGTTTCTCCTGTGCCAGCGGTACAGTGGCTGATTTTTATCAGATCTGACAGATTGAGACTGGCAGCTTGTCCTGGAAAGAAAACAAATACCTTTCAGATGCCATCAAAAACAAATGTGAATAACAAACAAGAGCATTACAGATCATTTAGAAAAGATAACACACTAAAGACACATTCTTTTCAAACCATGCAGGAAACAACATAAAGTAACGTCAATATTGGTTTTTTTTTACTGTCCCCTTAACATATTATGATATTTGAAATAATTATTGGAATTATTTGGATCCTGTTTTTATTGATTTTGCCAAGTCTGTGTTGAGGTGGTTTCGCCTGAGCTCAGGAGTTGGTTCTAGTTGCCCCCCATAGATACCCAGGTAAAAGCGTCTTTATAAAATGAAACCCAGCCCCATTGAGTGATCTGCCACTTTGGGTCAAGTCTACCTCTGCAATACACAGCAGCTAATATAAAGACACTGAACTGCAGCTAAAGAGCAGCTTCTGAACTAAAAAAATAAATAAAAAGAAGAAAATCTAATTTGTAGTTACTTACTCTTTTTTTGCAGTTACTTAAAATATATGCTGAAAATTTTCATGTTGATTTCAGTTACTGTGAAAACAACTTACTATGAAGACTGAAATTACAGGATGCAGTATTATTCAGATACCCAGATTTCAGATAGAATGCCTAATTGTTTTCCGTTTGAAGACAAGATTTTTTGAAATCCTCAGAGCCAATCCCTATCTTCGATCTGTCTTTACCACCAATGTATGTGTGTGAAATGAAGTTGTTTTTTGCAGGTTGCAGGGATGAATATGAACATTTAAACTCCTGCTGTGCATCTTTGTACGGTCGGCCTACTAGGCCTGACCAACAATTGGGTGACACGTGGAAAAAGCTGTTGCTAAAAACAACTTCTTCGCTGCAGCATTTCAGCATTTCCATGTTTCCTGACTGTGTACTTCCAGTATTTTGACAGCTTGTCCTGAAAGTGTGAGCATTCCTGCTTTACCAGGGCCTGACTTAGAGACGCACATCCTGGTTTATATCAGAAATAACTACATAAAAGGCTGGTGTACCGTGCAGTTCAGGGCACTCCTGCCACTGTGATAAGGTTGTCTCATCAGCGTGGCTCTCCTGCCCTCTGCCTGTCTATTCCGGCTGGAAGACAGCACTCTCTGTGTCATTGTAATACTTTCCAACACTAATCAGGCTTCTCTCGACAGGGGAAACTCTCTTCAACCACGCTCGTGTCAGGCGCTAAGCCTTCTGCTGCAGTGTGAGCATGTAAATCCAGCCGCTGCAATGGATAATTACCGAACCTTGTTCCACACATTATGTCATTTGTTCCTTTTTTCTATAGTGAGATTTCCCATGGGGGGTGGTGGTAATGTGTTATAAACCACAAGTCTTTAATCGTCGGTTTTCAAGCATATTTGTTGTTTTTCAGTTTTGACCACAGTTTTGAGTTAGGTGACCCAGGATTTCATAACACATTCCAGGAACACACAATAATCATGTTTGAATCTTCTGCAATGTGTGGCATTTTACTGGGCCACCAATAGCCATCAGCACCTGAACCCAAATCCATGTAGATAAGTACAGTTTGTCTGGAGATACTCCTGGAACCTGAATTGAATATTTACAAAGAATATTCCCACAGTACATGGTTATTTTTTTAAATTCAATTGGACAGGAAGACACCCAATTGTTTTTGAAGAAAAACTAAAATAAAGGAAAAAAAAACTTAATATCTAAGTCCTTAACTACCAGTATAAGGTAGAGACAATTTCCTCTCAAAAGCTTTTGACACAGACACATTTTGCTCTTCAGAGGTGATGAGACCCTAGCTACTTATCCATGCATTGCTGTTTATCAGATCTATGGCTGTGATGCCAGATCTCCCAATGAAATGAACAGGAGACTTGTTTGCAATGTTATAATACATAGTAAGCAACATGATTGTCACTTCTATACAGCATCGATGCTTGCCACTGGAGAGCAAATAGGCCAAACAGAAAAAAGAGTGTTACCTTGTTATAGGAATTGTATATGGTTTCGGTAACACCTTACATTAAGTGTCTCTAATTACTGTATATTTATATAGTAGTTACACAGTAAACACATGTATACTTGTTATTATGCTTAGTTACAATGTACTTAACATGTACATATTTTTGCACAATATATATAAGTACACAAAAAAGGGTCTGGGTTAGGTGTAGAGTTAGAGTTCGGAATTAGGGTTCGGGTTAGGGTTATATCATACAACAAAATGTACACATTAAATATATTATAACTATGCACAATAACATTGTAATTATGTGTAAGTACACATGGATTTACTAAGTAACTACTATGTAAATACACAGTAATTAGACAGACTTATTTGACTAGTCAAGAAAATGACCATTGTGAGCTGCTTTCCCTTCGCCGTGGCTCTGCACCTGCTAGGAATCCCTCCATGCCAAGTTTCCAGGCCTGCAACCAAGCACTACCCCTGGGGACCTGTCTCATTCAGGCTGGAAGCGAGGCACTCTCAGACCCTGACAAGAGGGATCACACAGCCACAGGCCTCGTTTGGATGAGCCAGGCCGAACATCAGGCAGGAAACACTTTTGGCCTCTGCAGCCAACATGTAGGCCCTGCCTGATTTTCTATATAAACCATACAAACTACCAGAGACGTCACACACGTTGGACCAGCTGACACAAGGATTGCAAGCACAGGCCTAAACTCCTAGTTGCTCTTGGCAACCAGAATGTTTACCAGGGCTGACGCTTTTTCTTTTTTTTGCGTTTCAATCTGCCCATGCAGCTGGCTTCCTGCCTGCTCTTTCAGTATGAAGTGGACTATGACTCTACAGCCTCATTCAACAGTCAACACGTGCTTGTGGTAGAGACAGAACACATCTTGTAGTTGTACTCCACTCAGTACAGCTAGCTCTTTGGGGCCAGTTTGTAAGTTTTAAATATTTGAATGGGTTTGTCATTTGTATCTAAGATTGTGGAGAATATGTTGTCATGTATGATTTTGGAACATTTAAATTGTTCAATGTGTTTGTTTTATAACTCATACTGAAAGTTTATAGAGTCACTGAGTTCAGAAGTGTGTATTTATTTTTAATGTATTGAAAAAGTCCCTAAAAAATGAGTTCTGCAATCTATGTGCATATTAGCTATAGGCCTGTTCCCATTTTCATAACGCAAGTGATATTATATAAAGGTTTAGTTCTAGTTAGATGCAGTCTGTACTGAAGACTCGACTAGATGAAGCTTGACAATATTTATCACACGGCAATAATATGTCTTGAATATATTACAGATTTCTGCATGGATGGACAGCATATGATCAATAATGACACTCAGGGTCATAACCAGTGAATCTGGGAGACAATTAATGTACCAGTTAGGGGGAGAACGACCAACAGTCGAGGCAAAAATATGAATACATTATGCATTTCATAATGTCTGGTGCTCTAGTTGGGAACATACAGTTTTGCTGTTAGTGCATTATGGGTTATATTTTCATATTGTTTGCTCAAGACTTTAACTTCTATTTGTTTTTAAAGATGGAAATTCAACAGTAACTTTCAAAACTGTGGAACAAATAGCTGGAGAGTGCTTAAGAGACCTCCAATTACATCCAATATACGTTTTGTAGAGTCAATACATGTTTTCACCTTTCAAAAAACAGGTGTTAATTAAAGAATGGAGTTAACACTTTAAAAATATGGCCCTATATGAAAACTGCTTGGCATTTAAAAAAAAACGGTATATTAATGTTCTTAAAAGATGATATCTGGTACGACACTTGGTTGCATAAATCTTTGCTTGCAAGCAATGATTTGCTTTGTCAAAATTGTCCTTACCCCTTCAAGGGATTATTTTCTGTTATTAACCAACCAGCTGCTGCCTTTATTGACTGACATGCTTTCAACCAGTAACATGCTTTAACCCAGAAGAAACTGCTGAAGTGCAACAGTGCAACAGATACCCTGAGAATAAGATAGGGTACCATATGTTTTATAAAGGACAATATATGTTTGCTATAACATGTGTTTCTTTCAAAACTGCACATCTGAGACCTATAGGCTAATGGAGTTGTTTTTTTTTAGCTGCAATCCCTTTAAATAGCAAGCTGCCATGAATTTTGACATGGAAGGAGAAATACTGTATATGTTTATTTCTTGAGGCAGGGCTTCACATCTCCTGCTCATCCGCTCCTGGCAGTGGGGCTCTCCCCAGTTTCCCCAGGCGTGGCTCGCTGCCTGCTCCCAGTGTCTTCCTGTTATCAGTGAGAGGGGAAAAGGGGTGTGGGAAGCTCTCAGTATTCCACAGGGCTGAGCCCAGTCAGACCTCCTCCCAACGTTACGTTCACTTGTTCCAAAGCCTCATAGATTCCTACACTTTTCCGATATCATGATAGTGTTTATACAGTAAAGCCCTTGTATGAGATACATGGTGAGTTCCAAAGAGAGCCAGCCTCATCTTGCTGGGAAGTCGGGTCCCGAGTGACTCTGGGAGCAGCTACTAAGCTGCTTCTCAATGAACCATTGAATAGAGGCCAGGGCGAGGTTTACAAGCGTTGCTCAGTGTCCAGTGAGCTGTGGAAAACCTTTACTGTACTTCACTGGAATTGTGGCAGGGGGGTTGTAAAGAAAGAAACAGGGCTATCAAGGGAGTCTGAGATGGTCAACAGATCATAAAACAGGTTGGCTTGCTTATTTTTGATGTTTTCTAGTTTAAGGAAATGCATGGTATTCCTGTGTAAGACAAGCACTTGCAAGCACTAGCCCTGAGTTTGCACCCCTGTCGATCCCCATGGTTGATTTCAGAACAGCGACTCCCACAGGTCATGTTAAGTATGACGGTGGGACAGCCTTTTGCACTATGTGTAGGGCTGTCTAAAAACAGGTATTTCAAAATATTTCACGATTAAACATAATGGGTCATATTCATAAAAGAAGGTGTCAATTTCCAGCCATTAAAAAACAATACATTGCAGTATTTAACAGGTGAGTTATAAAACTACTGCCTGGTTATTTTACTGGTCAGTAATGGAATGTGATTCACCATCACGGATTGTTGCCGATAGATTGTTTTGTAACTAACCAATTGTCAGAGGTATGCAAATGAGCTGTGTCCCCTTCTTAAGTCTTCAATGGCATACACTGTCTGTTTACACTGTCACATTATAGCTACGGGACATGTCTGGAGACAGGTTTCTGAAATATCAAGATGTCAGGTTAAAAAAAGTACAAAATAAATTGCACACAGAGGCACACATATGTTATAGTGCTCGGTTTATTTTAAATGTATACATCATTGCGCTGAAAATACATTAACATATTCTCCGTTCACATTACATTATGTACAAATATAAATCTGCACATTAGGCATATACAGCTATGGAATCACCCTAAGGAAGTAACTTATTTTGCTTCATAAAGTTGACCGAAACCTGCTGAATAATGTTACGTTAACATGAATTACATACCGCTTTGTAATTTTTCCATATAATAACGAAAACCTGACAAAAATGTTAAAATTTGACATTTCAAAATATAACGTGAAATCCTGTGACTATTATGGATTGACTTTTGTGATATAATTTTGTAATTTCTTTGGTTACATGATATTAAGAAAAGATCACAATTATGTTCATATCGTTTTTTTTTGTTTGTTTTTTAAAATTATGTCTCAATCCTACAATTCTAGGTGATGCAAAGCTTTCAAACTAGTGGAGTCCAGCAGCATTTCTGAAAGCTTCTTGCCCTTTTCCAAGCGATCGATCTCAGATTGTTTTAACGCTGTAGAGTATTTTATATGCCCTTTTTTAATCATGCTCTTCATTTTTAGCCATTTAGTTGGAAACTTGTATCTGTTGTGTGTTTATTTTCATCCAGTCAGTATAACAGTCGTTTTTTTTCAAAGGGTCTCTTTGGATAATGAAATTCCTAGTGTCACACTAAATTGGTTATGCTCAGGGACACATCAGGCAAGTGACTCCAGTACTAAAAGGTGCTGGACATGAGTGAGATGCTAAGGAAACCTACATTCACTCCCCAGTAACCCGCAGTATTAAGAGAATAAGTACTTGTCAACGCAGATCAGCTGTTTGGAAATACAAGGTTCTTTGGCTGAAAAAATATGTCAGGAGATAGCTGATGGGGTTAATGCAGGAGGTACTGTAAAAGGAAAGATCATATACTGCCAGAAGCGCTGGCAAGATGAACATCAGATTGGAAACAAAACTGCGAGGCCTTTTTCACTCTTTTGGACCATGTTCCAAGATATCTCCCTCCTCCTGATGTGCAGTCCACACAACCACACCGAAGCCTGGCATTTTCTTACAGCGAATAGGCTACAAACGTGATTTATAATGTTTTCCAACCAGACAAGTTAACAATGCCATTAATGTATGTGTTACAATAACAAAATGCTTAAATTACATAATTATTAGATAATTAAACACAGACTTTGTTATGACTGCTGTTGGCATTCATTCTCCACCTGGTCTGAGGCACACGTTAATTATGATGCCGTTATGGGTCAATTAAGGGCACAATACAGATTTATGAATCAGATGAATAATATGCTAATGAGAACATTGGTCTCTAAGGGTACGTTATTCTAACGTCGCAATGAGTGATGTTTTGACGGTAAATGGCATTTATGCATCATGTTAAACAGTATTACTGGTATGATAAAGGAAACTGTAAGTTTTATGAATATGGGTGTGACAGGGTGACTGAGTGGTCTGACGTCAGGCAGAAGCAGGAAGGAAAACTGACACCAGGGAAGTACTGCTGCTAAAGGCTGTGCCGTTTTTATTCAGCACAACAACATAAATAAAATATTTAAACAAAAAAACCACACTTTGCTCACCGAGCGAAATAAAAGGTTTAAACATAAACAACACAGAAATACACACGGAATAGGTCAGGCTGGGCTATCGCCTCCACTGTTCCTATCCGTTTTACCGTTTACTGTCTCTCTCTCTCTCTCTCTCTCTCTCAGTTCTCTCAGTTCTCTCAGTTCTCTCCACTCTCCACTCTCGCTCTCTCCGCTCCTACGACACCCACCCCTGTGCCGAAAGCTGCAGGCTTTTTATATCATGGCCGAGGGGTTTAACTAATTGGTAATCATCCTATTACCCCTCGGCCACAATCTGCACAAGTTTATTAATTGTGTTGTGGATGGGGCTTCCCATCCACGCTACTAAATAATAACAAAATAAACAAACGGCTACGCCGTCATATAAATACAATACAATAAACAAAACAAATACAAAATACACTGCACAGGGCGGAGGGGGAGACCCCGATCTAAAAGAAAACAAACAAAACAATGTACAGGGCACCTCGCCCTGTTACATATCCCCTTGTGCAACGCACACATGGCCCCAACGGCCACCTCCCCCCTCAGTCTCACAGTCCAGGAAGAGGGGGAAGCACAGTGTCCATGGGGGTGGCCATGGTGGGAGGTCCGGCACCCCCCAATTCTTCATGGCCGGCAGCTCCCTCTTCCCTCCCACACACTATCCTGCCGCGAAAGTGCGGCTGGGGGAGCTGGTCTCCTGACCCCCTCTTTCTTCATGTCCGCAGCTCCCTTCACGGAGCTCCGCCCAGTGTAGCGACCCCAGGCGACTGCAGCAGCAGCGGACCCTCGGGAGGCGACGGCAGCAGCAGCGACCCTCGGGAGGCGACGGCAGCAGCAGCGACCCTCGGGAGGCGCACGGCAGCAGCAGCGACCCTCGGGAGGTGACGGCAGCAGCGGACCCTCGGGAGGCGATGGCAGCAGCAGCGGACCCTCGGGAGCGAACTCGGGAGGGGAGCCCCTGGCCATGGAGGCGGCAGCGGGAGCTCCACTTCTCCCTTGTACCTTGTACCCTGTGTGGAGCAAAAGGCAGCCCCAGGCGATGCGGAGCAACAGGCAGCCCCAGGCGATGCGGAGCACCAGGCAGCCCCAGGCGATGCAAGGCAAGCATCCTTGGCGGCGAGACCGGCATCCTCGGCGGCGAGGCTGGCATCCTGGGCGGTGCGAGGCTGGCATCCTTGGGCGGTGCGAGGATGGCATCCTTGGGCGGTGCGAGGCTGGCATCCCCAAGCGATGGCGAACTGGCATCCCCGAGCGATGGCGAACTGGCCTCCCCGAGCGATGGCGAACTGGCCTCCTCGAGCGATGCACGACAGGGCGGCAGCGGTCCCTCAGGAGGCGATGGCGGCAGCGGACCCTCGGGAGGCGACTGCAGGAGGGGAACCAGGAACAGCGGCGGTGCTAGGGTTGGCCCTCTTCTCAGCCGCTGCGACCCGGCGGTTTTCCCCCTTGCTTGTTTTAGCAGCCTGTGCAAGGGCAGCTGTGGACCGCCAGCCTTCTGTTTCGGTCCATCCTGTCGTGAAGGGAGAGGCAGCTCCTGCTCCTCTCCCTCGGGTGGTGGTGTTGGAGAAAGAGGCAGCTCCTGCTGCTCTCCCTAGGGTGGTGGTGGTGGAGGCAGCTCCTGCTCCTCCCCTTCTGGCTGCGAAGGAGGCAGCTCCTGCTCCTCTCCTTCTGGCTGCGAAGGCGGCAGGGCCTCCTCCCCTTCTGGCTGCAGCCGTGAAACCAGCAGGCATGCTCCCACTGCTGGTGGCGGTGGGAGCGACAAGTCGTCCTCCCATGGAGGTGGAGGTGGCACCAGCAGGAACTCACCCTCTGCTGGCGGAGGTGGGAGCGACACACAGTCCTCCCAGCGTGGTGGAGGCGGAACCAGCAGGCATGCTCCCTCTGCTGGTGGCGGCGATGGAGGTGGAACCAGCAGGCATGCTCCCTCTGCTGGTGGCGGCGACGGAGGCGGAACCAGCAGGCACTCACCCTCTGCTGGCGGAGGTGGGAGCGACACACAGTCCTCCCAGTGCGGTGGATGCGGAACCAGCAGGAACTCTCCCTCTGCTGGCGGAGGTGGTAGCGATACGCAGTCCTCCCACGGAGGTGGAGGCGGAACCAGCAGGTATGCTCCCTCTGCTGGTGGCGGCGATGGAGGCGGAACCAGCAGACACTCACCCTCTGCTGGCGGAGGTGGGAGCGACACACAGTCCTCCCAGGGCGGTGGAAGTGGAACCAGCAGGAACTCTCCCTCTGCTGGCAAGTACCTGGGCTGTGGATGTTCGGCCTTCCCCCTTTTGGGCTGTGGACGCACCGACTCCCCCCTCTTGGGCTGTGGACGCACCGACTCCCCCTCTTGGGCTGTGGACGCTCGGGCTCCTCCCTTTAGGTGCAGGACGCTCGGCTCCTCCCTTTTAGGTGCAGGACGTTCGGGCTCCTCCCTTTTAGGCGCAGGACGTTCGGGCTCCTCCCTTTCAGGCGCAGGATGTTCGGGCTCCTCCCTCTTGGGTGCTGGAGATGACCGGGTCTGGTCCACTGCCCAGAACCACTGCCGCGTCCCCCACCAGACCCTGGTTCAACGCCTCTTCAAACTGGGGGTCCCCGTAAGGGCAGTCCTCCCTGACGTGCCCAAACTCTCCACAGGCGCCGCACATGGGAGCCCCCTCCTTCCTCCACTGCTCCTGTTCAGCTGCCCAGTCTGGGGGTCCAAACTTAGTTGGCACCCAGGACCACCACCTCTTGTTTAGCTGTTGTTGTGGCGGTGGGAGCAGCAGTCTACCTCCCCCTGCTGGTGGTGGAGACTGAGGCGACCCTTGCTCCCCCCTCTCCTGATGGACAGGGCAGCGGGCCACGTAGTGCCTACCTCCGCAGATGGGGCATAGTTGGGGTAGCTGTCCGAGGGGGTACCAGAGGCAGTTGGTTCTGGAATGCCCAGGCTTAGCGCAGCAGTAACACCCGGGCTGCTGTTCCTCCGGCTGGTGTTGTGGCTGCTACCTTCTCATCCTCCTCTTTCCTCCTATCCTTCTTCCTCCTCACTCCTTTTCTCCACACACAATGAAAAAAAAAAAACACGAAAAACTGCAGTACCCTACTTCTGCCTGCGTCTAGGAGGCGCTGGTGATCCCACTGCTGGACACCACGTGTGACAGGGTGACTGAGTGGTCTGACGTCAGGCAGAAGCAGGAAGGAAATCTGACACCAGGGAAGTACTGCAGGTAAAGGCTGTGCCGTTTTTATTCAGCACAACAACATAAATAAAATATTTAAACAAAAAAACCACACTTTGCTCACTGAGCGAAATAAAAGGTTTAAACATAAACAAATCACTAACACAGAAATACACACGGAATAGGTCAGGCTGGGCTATCGCCTTCACTGTTCCTACCTGTTTTACCGTTTACTGTCTCTCTCTCTCTCTCTCTCTCTCTCTCTCTCTCTCTCTCTCTCTCTCTCTCTCATCTCTCCACTCTCCACTCTCCTCTCCACTCTCTCTCTCTCTCGCTCCTCGACACCCACCCCTGTGCCGAGAGCTGCAGGCTTTTTATATCATGGCCGAGGGGTTTAACTAATTGGTAATCATCCTATTACCCCTCGGCCACAATCTGCATGGGTTTATTAATTGTGTTGTGGATGGGGCTACCCATCCACGCTACTAAATAATAACAAAATAAACAAATGGCTACGCCGTCATATAAATACAATACAATAAACAAAACAAATACAAAATACACTGCACAGGGCGGAGGGGGAGACCCCGATCTAAAAGAAAACAAACAAAACAATATACAAGGCACCTCGCCCTGTTACAATGAGCCATATTGAATCAGAAAAATATAGAATTGTCACATTTAATATTGATCATTGGACAACAAATGTTCCTACATATTTCAATGCTTACCTGAAGAACAGAACATGCTAAATGGTAGAATTTTTTTTTTTTATGTCCACCTTAAAGACATACCATTTTCACCATCCATGAATTATCAAACAAAATAAAAACATAAATGAATGTGAAAATAACAACAGACATGTGAAATGTCCCCTTCTTGTACTGGACAGAGTGATCTTTTAATAGAGGTTTTTCCAATCTTTGATGCAGCTGGTGTCTTTCTCGTTGAAGACGTTTTAAAGAAATCGTGCAGCTCTGTGCAGTGTTACCGGAAGTAAACTAAACCGTCTGCCAGGTTCCTAATGCAGTGTAACAGGTAGTTCGTCAATAAGGCAAATGTTTGCTGTATTTATTTTTAAGTGATAAAAATTATGTATATTTACAGTATTCTTTCAAAAATGGGAATTTTCAGAGGGAACTACATATTACATGGCAATAGGTACATTTCTCGGAAATTGTTAAATCCACGATCACCGTGAAAAAAATACAGCCTCAGCTATGTGTGTGGTGTGATGTTTGTCATATGTAATAAATAGTATAGATCAGTACACATAAGGAATGCATTGGACTGGCTGTGTCTCCACATGAAAAGCAAACACAAATACGTATCAATGCAATGTGACAGCTAAAATACTGTATATAGCATGCTGTGGATTTCATTTCACACTATTGCCAAGGGTAGGCTGGGCAGTCTGTGAAGATCCACAGCCACATCTTGATTTGAGCTGATCTTGTGCTCAGCGGATGTCTCCAAGCTTTTGTCCCGGCTATTTCAAAATAAAAATTAAAAACCAAAGTGCAACACTAAAACAGGCCTTACAAGCTAGTAAGTTTATTTTAAAAAGATGCTGGGCTTTTTCTAAAGAGGTGCAAAGGCAAGTTTTCAGGGAGGAATAAAATAATCCTTAAAGAGAAAATAGCTTCAAATGAAATATCATTTGAAGATATTTGCTCTTAAGGTTATAAAGCTACACAGAATAATAACCAAACTGCTCCTTCCTGTTTAAACTGGTACAATATTTTGATTCCCCCTACCCTGCTCATTAGCACATTTGGAGTGTACAGTATGCTGGTGTAAAAGCTGCTATCAGAGAGGTGGGTGTTGGCATGGAAAGTGCCAAGCGTTCTTTCAGGGTGGTTGCCCAGTGATGCCACCTTCGAAAGAGGAAGTTGCTTGATATCAGACTCAATCCCTCACCCCAGCCTATTTCTGAACTGTTCCCATGGCTCTTTCCTGTACAGTTTCAGGGTGGAACACCTTTTCCTGGGTGTGGATTTTCACGTTACTGCGTGAGTATCTAGTGATACAATACTTCTCATGACTGGGCAGTGCTATAATAAGGCTTATGAGAGAGTGTCTGGGCACAAGGTCCTTAATCTGTCAGCAGATTTGTCACTCAAGGGTGCCGGCTTGTAAACTTCAGTTTCAGTAATCCCTCTGCTGTGGACTGTAACACTTGAGAGTAATCATCACATAATATGGCCAGACACATATACATATTGTGCTGTATGTCCTTACCTTGAGCTCAGTATGTGTACATATACATCTCTATTCCTATGGTGATTGGCAGCAAGGGGACTGATGCATGTGTTTATAATGACCGCTAATAGACAGGGCCGGATTAGAGGAAGCAGGGGCCCTACACGAAGCCATATTGTGGGGGCCACCTACATACCAACTCTATCTACTGCTACTATTCATCCCCTTATTGCCTTATGCCACACGACAGAACAATTAGATCTCACGATTGTTAATAACATTACACTTCCAATGATTGATAATGATAATTATATTTTACACTCAAACATCTGTGGGAATATAGAACACGAAACTATAAAATGAAAACAAGCTCCAGTCCCAGGCAGTAAAATAGAACATAATGCATAAGAAACACGACACAAGAAAGAGAGCTTCACTAGCAGAAATAAAACAAGCTCCATTACCAGGCAGTACAGTACCAAACAATGCATAAGAAATACAATACCAAAAAGATAGCTTTACTTCAAGGCAGACGTGTAGAAGTTAGAATCGCTTCCTGCGTGATTTCCGTATGGCAAATGTGTCGACTGTACTTTCAGAACTAAGTGTCCTTGTTACATTGCTCTAAATAGAAAGTTTGGCAAAAGCGTTCAGCTGCTCCTGCATCAGTGTCGATCTCAGGCGGTTCTTTATTAAGCCCATTTTCAAAAAGGAACGCTCTGCCTCGCAGGCTGTGACTGGTAGAGTCAGGACTATTCTGTGAGTGACCGCTACTTTAGGAAAGGTCGATTCCACCAGGTCACTTTCTTTCATATAGCTCATCATAGCTTGCGCACTTCGCTTACAGTGAGCCTTGTCTCCACTGGTTCATCTTTGTCATCTGCCAGATTCATCAGTGTGTTGTAGCTATAGTTGCTATAGTTCAAAAACAAAGCCCTGACTGACTCTGCTTGACAATACCATTGTGTCGATGACAGGATCTTTAGGATATTTAACTGCTTCTAGGCAACAATTCACATTTACAGTAGCAATGCGATTCAATGGAAACTGAAATATGCAGGTTTGTAAAATGTCCCAAACAATCGTTGAACTTGCGTGGGCCCCAATTGTGCTAAGGTCCTACACTACTGCGTAATTAGCATATCAGTTTATCCGGCCCTGCTAATAGGTGGTCTCAAAGCATGTACTGTGTGAGGTCATGAGGCCAGTATAAGGGGTATTGTCCTCAGTGAGGCCTGCAGACATCCTTCTTGGTTACTGTCAGAACTATCATCCATAACTATTAAACAGTTGACAGCTCTGAATTTAGAAATACTGAAGGAAGATCAAATTCAATTACAATTTAAGTTTCTTTTAGTGTTTCTATATACACCCAGACAACCATAAGTGAAAATACATTCTTAGTAAACTGAAGCCGGTAACTTCAGCCAACAAAAGCAGTCCCAGCTGTGTTATAGACTGTATATACAGATTGACCACCTAAGTGTCCACTCTGAGAGCTTTAAGAGTATAGCAGTAAGAGCCAGTGCTATCGAGTAATCTCACACTTTGGAAACAAGTTTCCTTTTGTTTTGCTGGCAGTACAATGCTGTGCACTAGATGGTGCTGACATCACAACAAGGTAAGAACAACAAAAAACACAAAGAAAATGCTTCTTACTATCCTCATCAGATCCATGTGGTGGGGTTAATATCTCAGATCTTATTTATTTGATCATTAATACAGTGGTGTGTTCGAGGGGATTGTCTGGACGTTTGAAACAGTGGCATGCTTTTTGACTGAATCTAGCCCTACCTGCTGAAACAGTTCATTCAGATCACCTGAAAGGACTGAACCCAGCCCCCTGGCCCCCACTAGCAAGACTTCTACCTCTCAGTTCAGCAGATATTATTTTCACACCTGCTGGCCTTGTTCACATCTTCCAGCAGAGCTCCCTGCTCACAAGGGCACAGCCTTCCAAGAAATAACGATCCTGCAGAAATAAAGAAGTAGTCGTCAGCTGGCTTTCCCTGGCTGTTTACACCCCAGATTACACTTGTCTGCATGTTGTGAGAAAGGCAGTAAACAGAGCGTTTCAAGCCTCCTCCGTGTGGGCGGTGCAGAGCAAGTGGCTGAGGCGCTGTGAGGGGGGCTGTCCTGGGATCAGGCTTCATTACACAGCCAGACAGTGTAATGAGGCCAGGCTGGATAGGACAGGACCCTTTCCCCTCTCCCACTCTTTCTGGATTTCACACCTGGCAGGCGCTCCAGGCTTGGGCGAGCTGAATCCCCCACAAGGAGCAATAACATCTAATCAGCACAGCATAGCAGGTCCCGGCTTAAGCAGTGGCTCTGAAGTTGCTAGGGCTCAGTAGTTCTGTAAGGCCTCCTCATTTGGAACAACGATTCTTGTTTTTAACAGCCTGTAAGAAACTGTTAAACCTGACCACATTTAGATTCTGAGGGCCATAACTTCAGTTCTGTCTTCAATTAGCTTCTGTTTTTTGAAAGCGGTGAAACGTCTGTTAATTTTACAAAACTAGAACGGAACAATTAAGTAATATATTTCAAGTCGTCTTAAGTGCTCTCAAGCTGTTTTGTTTTGAATAAAGGATAGAGAAACCACTTTGAAAATATGGCCCTGAATCTTAAAAACAAGATTCATTTGTAGAAACTTCACTCGACGTTTACATAGCGATACTGTTCATGGTGCCATGCAATGGGCCACAAGATCTTTGTCAAAACTCTCCACGATTGGGGGGGCGAAGCTTACTTGTGCTATTTTTAGTGTTTCCACCGAAACACAATTTGTGAGTTAATATTGAAAATAATGAAGGCCCTACATCAGGGGTGTCCAATCCTGGTCCTGGAGGGCCGGTGTCCCTCCTGGGTTTAATCATTAATTGAACCAATTAAGCTTCTAATAAGCACTTAATTGGTCCAATTAAGTAATTTAGGGTATATTTGGAACAAAAACCAGGAGGGCAAAATCTTCAAAACATGCAGCTCAATTGTGACCAAAGCATGAAAAATCACAGAAATGTAGCTCTTGTGTCTTAATTATTAAAGTTAAAAAAGCCATAGAAACAGTATTTAATTTTCTTATTTCATAACAATACCGATCTGAAATGGCAGAAACGTGAACTAACTAGCATTCTTTTTTTTAATGGCAATGTTATATACATGAATAAGTAAAACTGTTTTACAGTAAAATCGCTCACAAAAAAACAAGTCCAGCAAACCTTGTAGAGTGGCCGGTGCATTTACAGTATTTCACAGTAAATAAAGTTGGAACACTAAAGCGAGCCCAGACATACCTGCATATTTGCAGTGTACAGGCATTCAATTTCAAACAAAAGCGCACTGTAAGTACAATAATCAATTACATTTTTTTTATTTTGCACTTTAAAGTACATACATTGTGTGTTTATGATCGGCTCTTTGCAGACCACTTGCTCTAAATTTCCATTCCGCTCTCTTGCACAAAAAGGTTGCCGACCCCTTCCTTTAAAAGACTCAGTTGGGGGGGAAACATATTTCCGCCCCTCTAACGTTTTCATTGAGGGTGCGAGCACCCCTGCGGTTCCGCTGCCAGTGGGTCAGGGAACAAAGCTCCCATTCCAGGCAGTGAAATTACCATAGTGCCTTTATATCATACATTGATCTGGAGTTGTTGATCCACGACAGAACCACAGTGCATTGACTTTAATGGGAGATTACGTGCTGCTGCTTATTGGCAGATCTCTGGTAACTCTCAATATAATTTTCAGATTATAGGTTTGGACAGCCTATAAGAAACACCAACCCATTTGGTGTAGGGACACCATGGGCAGCCGATGTGACACCAGGGTGCTTACATTGTTCTGGAGGGGTACAGGTCCTCAATTCACTTCTTCGAGGAATTGGGGGATGGGAATCTAGCGCAAAGTCTGTTCTGCTGTCTCCTGTTACTTCTCCTGTAGCCACTTCTGAGACACCAGCAATCTCTGTCATCTTGGGGAAAGAAGCACCTGCCAACTGAGTTCCCAACTATCAGCTCTCTATTCAATTCTATCCAACCTACTGTCGTAATTACCATGACTGAAACTGTAATGCAAAAGGGATATCTGTTTTATATATACGCCAGGCCATTGTCACAAACATGTGTGTGCTACCTATCAACATGTTGTAGTGGTCCAACTACCCTTATAAAAGTTAACCATAGTCATTTTGCAATTTTCCCATGGTTACACTATTTGCATTAGTTTGCCATGGTTTACCATGCTAATATGCTTTAAATGGGTTGTACAATGCTTACCTATGTTTTGCCATGCTTTCACTATGTGATATATTACACTTTGCTATGCTTTTACTATGGGGAACTTTTAACTGATAAATGTATTCTCTCCTTCAGTGTTTCTCATAAAACACAGATGGCTCTGAATGTCCTTAAAGGCTACCAGTGACATAAGATGTCTCAGATTATAACAGGCATTACAATTCCTACTTTGCTTCAAGGATTGTAACTAATACAGTACAAATGGTTCCATTCACATCTGTTAGGATGCTGTATTTCCAAAAAAAAGAAAGTTTAATTGAGCTATTATTGTTCTGTAATTCAGAGCAAAGCATTACATAGTGCAGTGTATTTACAGCCCCTTGGGGTTTTGATGACAGCCCTTTATAGAACACATTATTGCCACAAACCCTAATGGAACATTTCTTTGAGGTATCTCCAATAGTTTGTTTTCATTTTCTGGTAATGCCCCTCAATATATTATCAGCCATGCCCAGCTGAGGAGAATTAAACAGAGTTTGTGGTCAAGAATGAACCTTTTTTTCTCATTAACTCTTTATTTTAAACTTTTTACAAGGTTTACCTCTCAGTGAAACTTTTTCAATTGTCCCTTATTGTTTTGATGTTCAACACATTCCCAACCATATGCTTTCCCTCCCCATTCTCTTAAGAACTCCACATAGTTTCCTACATGCAGCATAGAACACAAGCACACAGCACAGATGGTGTTTATTTACCTGTAGCACACAGGAAGTGAACTGGAAAACCCTCAAATACATTTCAGAATGCGATTATCACAGAGAGCCCCTGAGTGGCTCACCTGGTATAAGCATGACTGTGTGGGGAGTCATACAAGTCAGGGGAGCCCGGGTTTGTGTTCTGGTTGTGCGAAGTTGGCCATCTTCGCTGGGGATTCCAATGAGAATGTCTCCTTGGCTCTGGCGCTCCCACGGGTTAGAGAAGTATAATGGACAGGGGCTGTTTCTCCTCACCACCCTACAGCGGACCCTGCTGGCCAGGCACCCGGTGAGCTCAAGTGGACCCCTGCAGAGCTGGCCTTGGTCCTCCAGGGGCCAGTAGCTCACCAAACTCCGCTCTCAAGCACCTTGGTGTAAAGAGGCAATTGGCTTGGTTGTTATTTGTTTATTTATTATTTGTTTATTTAGCAGACGCCTTTATCCAAGGCGACTTACAGAGACTAGGGTGTCTGAACTATGCATCAGCTGCAGAGTCACTTACAATTACGTCTCACCCGAAAGACGGAGCACAAGGAGGTTAAGTGACTTGCTGAGGGTCACACAATGAGTCAGTGGCTGAGGTGGGATTTGAACCGGGGACCTCCTAGTTACAAGTCCTTTTCTTTAACTACTGGACCACACAGCCTCCTGACCTTCAGTTCTCCTATGCTGTTGTGAGGATTAGCTGTGGTGAGGGGACATAATTGAATATTCTAAATTGGGAAGAAAACTGTGGGTAACAAAATTGTGCACGCAGATACAGGTGGTCTTCATAATCTTGTAATAATCGCACAGTTCCTGAAAGGTTACAAATATCTGAATAAAATCGAGAGTTTGACGGATTATAGCCAAATGCAATCTATAGCAGGCGAGAAGTGTGTTCACCAGAGTGTGACAGACGCAATCAGTGCAAAAGGGTCCCTACTTTATGCACAAGGTGTGTTGAGTCAGGTAACCTGTCTATCTTTAATGAAGCTTCACATACACACATGAGCTCAGGGCGGCGAAGCGGAGAAACCACAAGAAATATTGCAGGAAGCAAAGTCCTCCGACCTAGACTGCTCTTGAGAGTAAATATTCAAACATGTGACACTGTAATTGTTTGTTTTGTATTATTATCCAGCAGCTAAACCCAGACACATCATCAAACCTGTTGAATTCAAAACTGTACCAAAGACACCCTCTGCTGGATGGGAATAACTTTTCTTAAAGTCTCAGCAGTAATTCAACTAAGAATATCCAGTTTGTCAACAGCTTGCTACAGTCTATACTGTACATCACAGGTTCACATTTACAAAGATTTCACTCCAAGGTTTTACCTAAAAAGAAACTGTTTAAAAACTACAAAATACCAGTTAAGGGAGGTTTGAGACGTTAAATCTACATTAATGGTTATATTGGTGTGATGGGTGAAGATAATTAATTTATAATTTTCTCTAAACTCATAAACTTAGATATAGAGAAGTCCCAGTGAAATTAGCAGCTGCCTGGTTAATCTTCCCCAGTAAAGGCGTCAAAAGCGTGGGAAAGTATTCGTGCAATGTGCTGTTTACCAGCCGGGGCTCCTGACAAGCAGAAATTAGTGTCTGCAGGTGATTTAATCCAAACAGCACCAAGTAAAAAAGCTGCTAATGTTCAGTTTATGAAAACACTTAGCCATCAAGGACTCTAATTTAACGCTTCCCAAGGGAGCCGTGCCTCCAAAGGGGGGAAGAGAAATGCAGCTCTGTGTGAGAAGTCAACAAAAACACAGAGAAAACTCAACTAGGGGTTTGCACACATAACCCTCGAATTGCTGTTTAAGTTCCTACAGGGGACTTTTATTTCCATACAGCCACTCGAGACGGTCTTGACATTTATTATTTTACCATTATACCTAACTTTATAATAGTTCAAGGACAGCAGTAACCTGTCAGCTAATTACATGATAACACCAAGTAGATTCAATGTCATTCCAATTGCTTTTTCACATTTCCCTTAATAATTGTTGGTGTTTGCGAACCCTTCTCAGTGGGTCTGGGTTCTCATTCTCCAATACTGAGTTATTAACATTATTCTCTAAATCTGCTTTTACCTTCCTTTGAGCTTGTTTAGAAAGGCTGGGACTGAACAGGCTTCCTTATTAATTTAATGATAATATTATCTGGGCTTAGGTTTAGAGAAAGGGAAGCAGGTAGGTTAAGGCAATATTTAAACAGGAGATATTCCAGGAGCATCGGGAGAAAAAAGCTGCTGCCTTATTGGAGCTGATCAGGCTTTGTGTAGAACTGTTGTAAAGTAGATGATACCGGAAAAAGAAGTTTAAATACTGGGTAACACTTCACATTAAGTGGCCCTAATTACAGTGTATTTACATAGTAGTTACTTAGTAAATACATGTGTACTTACACATAATTACAATGTTATTAAGCTTAGTTACATTGTACTTAATATGTAAATTATTTTGCAGGCTATAACTCTAACCCTAACCCTTTTCTGATGCAATTGTGTACTTACATATATCGTGCTAAAATATGTACACATTCAGTACATTGTAACTGTGCATAATAACATTGTAATTTTGTGTAAAAACATATGCATTTACTAAGTAATTACTATGTAAATACACAGTAATTAGAGGCACTTCATGGAAAGTGTTACTGAACACTGACCTTGTGTGTAGATGTGAGCAGGTAGTTTATATCCTGACCCTGTGTTCAGTGTGTGGATGTGAGCAGGTAGTTTATATCCTGACCCTGTGTTCAGTGTGTAGATGTGAGCAGGTAGTTTATATCCTGACCCTGTGTTCAGTGTGTGGATGTGAGCAGGTAGTTTATATCCTGACCCTGTGTTCAGTGTGTGGATGTGAGCAGGTAGTTTATATCCTGACCCTGTGTTCAGTGTGTGGATGTGAGCAGGTAGTTTATATCCTGACCCTGTGTTCAGTGTGTGTGTAGATGTGAGCAGGTAGTTTATATCCTGACCCTGTGTTCAGTGTGTGTGGATGTGAGCAGGTAGTTTATATCCTGACCCTGTGTTCAGTGTGTGTGTAGATGTGAGCAGGTAGTTTATATCCTGACCCTGTGTTCAGTGTGTGGATGTGAGCAGGTAGTTTATATCCTGACCCTGTGTTCAGTGTGTGGATGTGAGCAGGTAGTTTATATCCTGACCCTGTGTTCAGTGTGTGGATGTGAGCAGGTAGTTTATATCCTGACCCTGTGTTCAGTGTGTGGATGTGAGCAGGTAGTTTATATCCTGACCCTGTGTTCAGTGTGTGGATGTGAGCAGGTAGTTTATATCCTGACCCTGTGTTCAGTGTGTGGATGTGAGCAGGTAGTTTATATCCTGACCCTGTGTTCAGTGTGTGGATGTGAGCAGGTAGTTTATATCCTGACCCTGTGTTCAGTGTGTGGATGTGAGCAGGTAGTTTATATCCTGACCCTGTGTTCAGTGTGTGGATGTGAGCAGGTAGTTTATATCCTGACCCTGTGTTCAGTGTGTGTGTAGATGTGAGCAGGTAGTTTATATCCTGACCCTGTGTTCAGTGTGTAGATGTGAGCAGGTAGTTTATATCCTGACCCTGTGTTCAGTGTGTAGATGTGAGCAGGTAGTTTATATCCTGACCCTGTGTTCAGTGTGTGGATGTGAGCAGGTAGTTTATATCCTGACCCTGTGTTCAGTGTGTGGATGTGAGCAGGTAGTTTATATCCTGACCCTGTGTTCAGTGTGTGGATGTGAGCAGGTAGTTTATATCCTGACCCTGTGTTCAGTGTGTAGATGTGAGCAGGTAGTTTATATCCTGACCCTGTGTTCAGTGTGTGGATGTGAGCAGGTAGTTTATATCCTGACCCTGTGTTCAGTGTGTGTGTAGATGTGAGCAGGTAGTTTATATCCTGACCCTGTGTTCAGTGTGTAGATGTGAGCAGGTAGTTTATATCCTGACCCTGTGTTCAGTGTGTAGATGTGAGCAGGTAGTTTATATCCTGACCCTGTGTTCAGTGTGTGTGTAGATGTGAGCAGGTAGTTTATATCCTGACCCTGTGTTCAGTGTGTAGATGTGAGCAGGTAGTTTATATCCTGACCCTGTGTTCAGTGTGTAGATGTGAGCAGGTAGTTTATATCCTGACCCTGTGTTCAGTGTGTGGATGTGAGCAGGTAGTTTATATCCTGACCCTGTGTTCAGTGTGTGGATGTGAGCAGGTAGTTTATATCCTGACCCTGTGTTCAGTGTGTGGATGTGAGCAGGTAGTTTATATCCTGACCCTGTGTTCAGTGTGTAGATGTGAGCAGGTAGTTTATATCCTGACCCTGTGTTCAGTGTATAGATGTGAGCAGGTAGTTTATATCCTGACCCTGTGTTCAGTGTGTAGATGTGAGCAGGTAGTTTATATCCTGACCCTGTGTTCAGTGTATAGATGTGAGCAGGTAGTTTATATCCTGACCCTGTGTTCAGTGTGTGTGTGGATGTGAGCAGGTAGTTTATATCCTGACCCTGTGTTCAGTGTGTGTGTGGATGTGAGCAGGTAGTTTATATCCTGACCCTGTGTTCAGTGTGTAGATGTGAGCAGGTAGTTTATATCCTGACCCTGTGTTCAGTGTATAGATGTGAGCAGGTAGTTTATATCCTGACCCTGTGTTCAGTGTGTAGATGTGAGCAGGTAGTTTATATCCTGACCCTGTGTTCAGTGTATAGATGTGAGCAGGTAGTTTATATCCTGACCCTGTGTTCAGTGTGTGTGTGGATGTGAGCAGGTAGTTTATATCCTGACCCTGTGTTCAGTGTGTGTGTGGATGTGAGCAGGTAGTTTATATCCTGACCCTGTGTTCAGTGTGTGGATGTGAGCAGGTAGTTTATATCCTGACCCTGTGTTCAGTGTGTAGATGTGAGCAGGTAGTTTATATCCTGACCCTGTGTTCAGTGTGTGTGTGGATGTGAGCAGGTAGTTTATATCCTGACCCTGTGTTCAGTGTGTAGATGTGAGCAGGTAGTTTATATCCTGACCCTGTGTTCAGTGTGTGTGTGGATGTGAGCAGGTAGTTTATATCCTGACCCTGTGTACAGGATACAGTGTATGTGGTGAAGGTGGTTTAAAACGGTTCCCAGAACATTTGTTACAGGACGAAAAGGCAATCTACACTTTATTAAAATGGCTGGTTTCACAGACCCCGATTACAACTAGTACCATTAAGTAGTCCAAGATCTGTACTAATGCGGGTCTGTGAAACCAGCCCTTGGTATCTTTATATATTAGGTATAGAAGAGGCTGTATCTATAGTAATAGCTGGAACAGCATTTACAAATGCTTCATACATATTGTGAAAGAACTCACCCACTCGGGTTCGCTGCCCCTTTAAAATCACGACCCACACAGGAATGGATTTTTTTTCCAAGCGCTGACGCGCTATTTTTAATAAACACTGACACAAAAACAAAACAAAACAAAATAAACACCTAGCTCTTAAATGAGCACTAACTGAACACACAGGAACCTAATCTAACTGGCAGGACGGCTAAGCCGTTTACCTGCTTAACACCACCAAAATACACTCTTCTTTGGACTTACTTTTAATGACTGCTTGGAAGCAGAGAACCCCTTCTGCCTCCTTCTACTGAGCAGCCCTGAGCAGACTAGCTGCCTCTCTTAAATACCCTGCACCTGGTTCTAATTTGACAATATTTACCAGGTGCAGGGGATAATTACTAATAAAAAAAATTAACAAATTAAATTCAACGATAATGCAAAACAATTAAACAATAAACCAAAACAAATGTGCATTGCGCACATGTTTTCCACGCAGGGCGGCTTTAACCCCCTCCCTGCTGTCTCACACATCCCGCTGTCTTACAATATCTTAAAATGATCATATTTGTGTCTGTGTTGTGGGTTTTTTGAACCCAACAATCCTCCACTAAATATTCAAAACAGAATGCACCAAAGGACACAAGCTGTCTACCGCTCCATCCTTGAGACCATGCACTCAAGGTACCTTTTCCTGGCTGATATGTTTGTGATATAAACTCTCCTACTGTATCTGTATACAGTGGAAATTGCCGGTGAGTATGTTCCAGTGTAACAAATAACTCGAGAGCCTTCAGAGAGCAAGTACACACTGCAGAGCTCCTGTTGCTAATCAAGCAAAATGACCACTGGGGTTACTCTTATGTCAATATTTTTGTTCCACTGTGTGCTGCACTGTATATTGTGTGTGTGTGTAATTTATTTATTAGCTCATTTCATTTTCCATATTCTCGTGGTTTAAAGCTGCTTCTAGTCTGTCAGGATATGAGCTCAGCTGGGGAGCTGTGTTTCCTGACCACTAGAATACAGGCAGCTAATTTTTTAAACAGGATAAATTGCACCAATCACAGTGCATCAAAGCACCAAACTTTCTTCCAGAATAATTGAACACCTTGTTGAAAACACACCCTATACAGGACCTCTGGCTCTGAACTCAGAGACCTGGAGCACAGTGTTTTCACTTGGCTTTGACGCTCGCTCTCGCTCTTCGGGGATTGCTTTGACATTTTGATTGACATCTCTCAGCCGGTGCTGAGAGATAGGCAGGGAGGCAGCTCCAGGAGGTAACCCCAAAGCACAGCACTGACTGCAAAGAGAGATAGGTTTCATTCATCTGGCTTGATTGCTATTGGTAGCTGCCACTGATTGAAAGTTGACATGTCTGCTTGCCTTTGTTGATGGTTACAAAGATGTTCCTGCCAATCATATGCTCATATTTGCAGGTGTATTTAGAGTTTGCTGCATGAAACTCTGCATAGCTTTCAGTTCTTCCTTTCAGTGCACTGAATTGAAATGCTGTCATTACGTGCCGTATATCGCTGTCTGCGTGCGTGAGTGCAAACCCTTGCCCCAGTATACCGCCATTAGGGAGCTGGCTCTGTGTGTCCTTATGGAGGGATACAGTCTGTGACCATGATTTGCCTTCCATCTGTTGCTCTTCAGACAAGTTGGAGAGAAAATCTGCAGGCAAGTTAGTCTCCAGTATAGCCTGGAAACCTGTATTGTCCAGTCTTGTATACAGAAGCCATTTCCAACCAATCGCTTACCTGTGCTATCTATCAAAGTCCATCAGACCTCCTCCATGACCCTCACAACTGATTTTAATAATAACTTAATCAATTATCTGAAGGAGAGTCCATTTACTTAGAGTGTGTGCTACAAATCCTATGGAGTTTGAAGTGTTTTGTCCCACCCCTCTATATCCCGAATGGTAGGAAGACGCTCTCTCAACTTCACTGTGCTGGTGTCTGTGAAGCAGCAGACATGGGCAGTAAACACAAAGACTCAGAGCTGCTTGTTTCCTCTTGTTTTTTATTTACTATTTTTTTCTACATTCATAAATATTGTGTTTAATCGTGAAATATTTTGAAATACCTATTTTTAGATTGTGAAATGCCGTGAAATAAGCCATTTTCTTACGATGAAATAAATACACCCCAACATATTAGGTAACATATTCTCTGGGCTTTACAGTGCTTCTCTTTGCTTTTACTGTGCTTCATCCCACTTTGCTACGCTTTTACCATAGTAATCTTTTATAAGGGTCCAGATATCATTTTTTAAAATAACATTTACTGTAGCTACAATTATTTTCAGGAATCTGACAAGCACTGATGGACCGAATACCCTTCTCTCATTGTCTTCTGCCCTTCTGTTCCCAGGAATGTCAGCATTTACTGTAGATAGTAATGCTGTCAACTGCCTCATATTTTCAAACTGAATCTATATTTTGTTTCTTTCTCTGTTTTGTTTTTTTAAATACGTTATTTAGCTAAGCTGGCGTCATTTGTTTTCTGTTTATTTTGCATCGCCACAGAAAATATTTACTTTAAAATGTGAGCATCTTAGTATCTAGAGGTACCTCTCACTGACTGTCGTAAATAATCCATCAGCAAAGCCTACACAGGAAATATTTACTGAGCACTCAAGGGCTTTATTCTAATAAATGAAAAACTATAATAAAATAAACATTCCAAAAGAAACTAGTGTGTAACTAGGTATATGTACATACAAAACTGTAAAAACGAAAGTAGTTTTTAATTTAAAATGAAAGTAACATATTTTTTCTCTTGCGTGTGTCAGTTGATGCAGCACTGAATCCAGGTTGCAGTTTTCTGTTCGAAATGTTTCTGCCGAAGAGCTGTGGCTAGCTTCAAGATGAAATCTCTTCTACTGATATTTTCCCCGGTGCATTCCTTGTACAAAACAAAGGAATTGATGGCTGCCAGGTCCAGTAGAGATAATAACAGACTTGTAAATAAAAATAAAATAGAATATTGTAGGTTATATTCAAAATAAAAACATCCTAAAAGACAGTCAAAATGACGACTTTGGCGGTTCTAGGTGGGTGGGATTATAACTTCCTTATTTTCGTGATCCTGCCTTTCAAATTCCGTCAGGGTATTTAATACATGTACTTAGGAAAAGTCATAAACGTACAACCGCATAACTTTCAGACACACGGCGTAATTTCAATCTGAAAACCTCAAACCGTCGAAATGAGTGTTAAAGAGTGTTTATATAGCAATACACACTCGGATAAAGATAAATGGACTTAAATAGACTTAGTTAGTAAGTGTGAAATTATGAAAATTGTGCAAATTATTTTACCCATGTTTTTTTTCCCTACGTTAGAATGTCTAATTATGTTGCCTGACCACAGCAATTCCCCACAACAGCTCAGAGAAGGTCAGTGGGCGTCCTCTACAGTCAATGTTGTTGAGCTACTGGCCCCTGGAGTATAAAAGCCAGCCCTACAGTCATCCATTTGAGCTCATCTAGCGCCCGGCCAGTAGAGTCTGCTGTAGTGCAGTGAGGAGAAACAGCACCTGCCGGTTTTGACTTGTTAACCCACAGGAGCGCCAGCTAATGTGACACCCTCCAGAACACCAGCGAAGACCGGCATCTTAACATAGCCAGGAACCTGCGCTCCCCTACTATAGAAATCACCCTGCTCGCCATGCAGTCATGCATTTACCTGGTGAGCCACTCAATTTTTTTTTTACTTTAATTTTCATCTTAGCTGCAACTACTTAATTACTTTCGTTGCTTTATTTACTGTCAAAGCAACTGATCAGGCCTTTTTGTAAATATATAGTTTACATCATTTTATATAAAGAATTGGATTATTCCACCACATGCAGCACCTGCTCAATTCACTTCAGATTGCATGGGTTCACTGGAAGAAGGGGACACTGTTTTCTGTACTAACGACTTGAATAGCGTAAAAGAGCTGCAAAGTGAAGGAGACCTTGAATTCCAAATCTCAGTAAACACCCTGAGTAAGAGTGTTTGAGTTGGCGGACGGGAGCTCTCCACACCACCAGCCTTGGCAGCAACCAAGCGACCTCAGAAAGAAAACGAGAAAGCACAGACTCGCTCTTTTTCAAAACGTCAAGTCAAAAAACAAACCCTTTAGAAAGATCCACAGTAATGGCACCCTACAACTGCAGTTACTGTGCTCAAAACAACACAAGTATAGAGTTGTACTGTAGTGAAATGATGTTCCCAAAGCTTCCTCCATCTGGTATTCTTACAGTAGCAGTCATCTGGATAACGCTTGGTTTTGATCGGCCCGGGCAGTTTGCAGACCTTCACAGCAGAGCTTTGTGTTGACTTGACAATACAGGGGATTTTGTTCAATGTAAAGTAAAAGCCAAATAAACTGGCAAAGTTTGTTGCACAAGCAATATGATCATGAAAAATAGAAACCTGCTCAGTAACACTTTATATGCATTGGACCCTATATAGCATTCCTAATACCTTCATAACGGATACATAAGATATATAAGTATGTGCATAATCCTCCACAATCACTTTGGAAATACAATGTTCCACTTAGCCATCTACATGTTCTGTAATTCTTGAGATATATTAAATAACATTGTTTTTGCACCATTTTAGTAACAAATTGTACTACATGCTTATATACATATTATGTCAGTTGTCAAAGTCATTATGATGGATTATGCACATGGATATACTGTTAGCTTTAATGAAGATGAATGCAACATAGAGTTCAATTCACAGCTTTAGCACCTGGTCTAATGGTAATTGAAGCAGTCAAAACAAATACAAGGGCTGTAGGGGCAACCCACCCCCTGCCTCAAGACCACTGCATGCTGCATTCATGGCAAGTAGGTACAGTGGGTTCCATGGAAATCGTCCAGCTTACTGCGGTTGGCCCGGTGTGTCGTACTGGGCCGCACTCCGGGTTACCGGTCAGTGGCCGCGGACACTCTTTTTCAAAATCATGCATCAACTACATTTGTGAAAAATTCCCCAGAAGAACCGGCAGATGGCACGTTAATTTAGAACTTAAAAAACACCCTTGCTGTGGCACTGCAACAGCAACTGGAGCTCACTCCTAGTTACGAAAAAAGAAAAAAATATATATACTGATGAGAGAAAGAAACGGTGAAAATGACATAAAATAGAAATGTAACATAAAAGCAACATTTAGATTTAGTCTTACTTTGGCTACAAAACAGAATTTATATTATCATGACTTCCTTTAAAATGTTGCTGGATGTTTTCTCACTGTCTTCGATGTGAGTGAAATTGCAGTGGCCGCTACCTGACAGAGATTTTGACTCTAAGGTGTTGCATCTCATTTTTGAGGGTGTCTCATAAAAACAACAGGACAAAAGACGCAACATTCAAGCACACTAATCGACTGCAACACACACTTATTCATTTGTAACAACAAACAAAAATATTCCAAAACACAATTGAACATTTTTTTTTTACTTGATATCAGGTATCTGTTTAAGACCAGTCGCCATCGCCAGCTTTTGTTACTATTTTTGCTAGGTTTGAAAGATCAATGTCAGTATTTTTTAGCATTTGTATTGTGTGTTTGTATCTGAAGGGATTTGAATGTGATTTGTACTCGGTTGTATTAGAGAGCTTGATGAATATGTGTTGTGTATGTATCAATTCACAGAGATTGCGTGTGTCTGTGCATTTTTGCTAATTTTGTAAATATTGTCTGCCTTTTAAAAAGCTATAGATTTTCATGCATGAAACTTTAATTGCATTTTGCAATAACCATCCATTTTTGTTCTGAGTTGCTCTTAAAGGGATTCATACCAGTAATCCATTAATCATATATCAAATGACAGTAAACCACTGACATCCTCAGATTGTTAATAATAAATACATCTAGTAGAGTCTGCTGTAAATGCTTCAATGACCAAGGAAACATATTTCCAGAAACATTTGGCTCTCGGCCAATCAGGAGATGTGACCAAAAATGTCAATTTTCCAATACAAGGTTAACATTACAGTTAATACTTAATCACCTGCTACAGCACAGTAAAGGAGTGCCCAAAAATAAAACATCTAACATGTTGCTTTAACCCTTTGCTGCTGGAGCGCTTTAAAATCGATCGTATAGTATCGATGACCTTTCATGTCATATCTCGGCCGTCCAATCACCAATAGCCATGGATCACAGCCATGACTATGGGCCATGTGTCCATACAATTGGTTTAGGGCTAGGATGGTGGACGTATAATATTATAATTACGAGGATGCGACGCTCACTGTGGATTCATATAAACACACGTCCATTTGAAACGCCTTTGTCTGTGGTTCTGCATGCCCCGTGTGCTGATCACAGCTCATTTGAAAGGTAAGTACTTGGACCAACTAGCCATCTTGTTATTTTTTTCGTTGTTCTTTATATCCTTTTTTAACAAAAACGTTTTTTTTTTGGGCAGGAGATGACTTTAGATAAATAGAGACAAGATTAACTATGTTAGCATTGATCATTTATTTTCTCCCTTTTTTGAAAACATTTCTCCTCAGGAGATGGACGGAGGCAAACTAAATACCTGCATCTGATGCCTAACAAGCTGTCTGGTAGTTTTTTTAAAGTTTATTATTATTATTAGCTATGTATTTTATTATTATTATTATTATTATTAGTATTATTATTATTATTATTATTATTGTTATTATTATTATTATTATCAGTTTACCTTTTCTATGTGTTCTTTGTTTCAGTGTGTGTGTATGTGTGTAAAAGGATGGAGAGTCATTATTTAGCTGTAGTCATTATTATTATTATTATTATTATTATTATTATTATTATTATTATTATTATTAGCTTAGTTTTTATTTGTTTCTGTGTGTGATTTATTTATTCTAGTTATTCTTAGGGTTGGTCTGCATTTGCCATTTCGGAGGTGGTTTTTCGTAAAATACCATGCATCATAAAACCTTGTGTTGCTCTGCAACTGTACAAGATATTTCAATTTTGATTTCTGATTTGAAATTCTTGGAAAATTATGCAGTTCCTATATACTCAAAGTTGTTTTCTATATAACTTGGAAAGAGGTCGAAATTGGCAGTTTTAAAAATATTATTCATTATTCTACATTTTTCAAAAAAAAAATTGGGAGGCTCGGCTTATAGGATAATACATTCCACAACAAAATACATTATATCATTAGAAACAGCTACTTAATGCCTTTCTATAGATATATTTAGTTTAAATTTCTGATTTAAGGTTGCCAAACTACAAGCGTTAAAACGCAAAGTGGTCATGCCCATATATTGTTATTCTGCTTAGGCAGCAAAGGGTTAAATGCTGTATACACTTCATCTGTGTATACATGAGCCCTTACCCTACCACAAATAGCAAGTTAATTCCCCAAATTCAACACATCACAGATGATTTCTCAGTACACTTTGTACTGAATTATTGCTTGCAACAGATACTCTATTGTACGTGTTACTCGGCACACCCATAGTATTTAATCTGTACAGCATGGGTAGTTTATGATCATAACTGTTTTTCACATACATTTGCAAAGGAAACAAATAACAAGCTAATGCTGTTCTCTTTCTCAGGAATGTGTTTTCCTAAAGAGACAGCAGGAACTTAAAACAGTCTCTGGGACTTTCAGTGTGTAGGAGATCATAGCTATTGTACTGTTCATGGTGAACTGACTGAAATCTCACTTTAGGAGTCAGTACTAAAAAGAAAGTATTTACATGAATCCCTCTAACATTCGCCCCAGTTTGTATCTTATTGGTACGGACAATAGTGGACTCCACCAAGAATACAGCATCAGTTTATTTCCCAGTTCGGTAACACTTTATGTGTACTTGCACAAAATTACAATGTTATTACACATAATTACAATGAACTTAACGTGTAAATGTTTTTGCATGTTGTTGTATCAGAAAAAGGCTTAGAGTTAGGGTTAGGTTTAGCGTTAGTTTTAGAGATAGGGTTAGGGTTAGGGTTATCGCATGCAAAAACAAAATTACACATTAAGTACATTGTAACTATGCATCATAACATTGTAATTATGTGTAAGTAACCCATGTATTTACATAGTAACTACAGTACTATGTAAATACAAAGTTTTACCCTCATTTATTTGGTAACATCCAATAATAGCTTTGCTATGGCCAGTTCTGTAATTAAAGGAATCCACTGTATACATTTTTCAGTTGCTAAAACAGTGGTGCGTTTGGGGTGTGTGTCACATATGAAGATGTGATCTGGAGGTTATGCACTGCCAGTATGGAGTCAGTGAGATTTAAAGTTCTATAACCACAAATGCAGACAAGCCTGGCTCTTGCATAGTGGTTAAGACGCTTGCTTGTGGTGTGTATGTTTGCCGGTTTGCACCCATACGGTCCCTCTACAGGGCATTTATAGAAACAAACATGGTATAAAAAAGACATTGAAACAGGTAGAAAATATTCCATGTTGTTTTATTTATTACATTCCTACAGTAGGATGCCCCCAGAGAGACAGGCTGTGTGAGAAACACACTTTTCTCAGTAAAAAGTACATTTCCTATAACCCTGCAGAGCACAGAGCACATTGTTTTCCATGGTGTATATCAAACAGTCACAGCATGTTCAATATGCTGTCAGAAATATCATGTTATAAAACACAGTGAGCACTTTTATTAAAGCCATATTACCTGTATTTTTTTTTTTTTTTTTACATGAACTAGGGACATGTACATCACTGGGATCCGGAATGAATCATCCACAGCTTCAGAGTGATTGCACTGGTATCTGCTCTGTAGAGAGGCTCCTCAGGTGAGAGCTTGGGGAGTGATTGCACTGGTATCTGCTCTGTAGAGAGGCTCCTCAGGTGAGAGCTTGGGGAGTGATTGCACTGGTATCTGCACTGCAGAGAGGCTACTTAGGTGAGAGCTTGGGGAGTGATTGCACTGGTATCTGCTCTGTAGAGAGGCTCCTCTCAGGTGAGAGCTTGGGGAGTGATTGCACTGGTATCTGCTCTCCAGAGAGGCTCCTCAGGTGAGAGCTTGGGGAGTGATTGCACTGGTATCTGCTCTCCAGAGAGGCTCCTCTCAGCTTGGCTGCAGACCATCACAAAGTTTGCATCTCTTCAACACCACTCTGGAATACTGTGGCCTTGTTTTACAGAGAGAATGCTCCTTCAAGACCAGTCCAACAAGATGGGATCAACGTTAATAAGAAAAACAAAGAGGAATTCATTATTTAAATAAATGTATTTGCTGAATGTAAAGTCATAGATTTTCTTGGTATAAAGTATTTTCACAGGCTTGAGCGGGCCTGATTTCAGGTAAAAGGCAGCTGCCTTCTCGTGTGCACTTTTGGGTGGGCAAGAAATCTGTGAAGCTCAGCTGAACTGTTCTGTCAACCGAAGTGTGATACAAGACAACACTCTTACCACGAGAGACAGGGCGACCTGTACAGAGTAACATATTATAAATCATGTTTTAATTTAAGGAACAAATGCATAGTTACTGCCGTTATCCATGGCTTTAGAATTGCTGCCAGTTTGTAGTCTACAGTGCTTGAGACGACACATACGGATGTGCTGGAATGTTCTGGAACCTGTTATTGTTTGAGAGTGACTTCATGATTTATTATATTGCAATATATTTCCTGTAGGGTTATTGATGAGAAGCAGACTGTCTGACTATGAGGGATATAGAGGTAGCTGATTCTGTTTGCTTATCGGGTTCAGAAAGATTCTTTTCTTTTGCCTTTGGAGAGGGGTCACTGCCTTTTGAAATGTCTCTAAATAGTTGAAATCACTGTGGTAATGTGATTGCTGCTGACGTTTCAAAGGCTGTAAATAATGTAATGCTTATGTTTCTCTGTTACTGCAGCACGGCTTTGGGAAAGAATGTCCTGCATTGTGTGTGTATTTATTACTGAGGGGCTGTGTAGCCCCTGGGAGGAATGATCTATGGTTTCTAGTGTGAGGTAGACCTCTAGGGCTGGAATGTAGCTGAAAAGGATTGGCAATGCTATGGTGCAACAATGCTAATGCTAATGTTCTGTACTAAGGGGCAACTGATACACAAGGGCAGCTACAATAGTACTAGCCATTTACACAATGATAAGATTGACATACTGTACTCTACCAATGGAATCATAATCCATGCAGTAATCTGTTGCAGTTACACTGTTCTACAGTATATTCCCCCTGTTCATTAGTAACCGTGTGTTTTAGGGATACATTTTGTAAAAACAGAAAATAGTCCGTTTCTTACCTGAAATCCCCTACTTATAATAAGTATGTTTTTTGAAAACATTGTCTTTTTGGAACAAAATGAATTACCTCATGTTGTCTTGAATTGCATATTCTAAGTGTAATGGTATGGAGTAACATAACATTTTCATATTTTGTAATAAAGTCACTGCAGTTTACTGTTCTTCTTGAAATTGTCTTGTCAGAAAAAAGGTTAACAAAAAATAACAAGTTTTGCGTGAACATTATGTTTAATGATTATTTATTGCAAGCTGGCGACAGGGATGTAGTGTAGGCGATCGTATGTGTGTAAGTGTGTCACACTTTACACTTTCCTATATTCCCTAAAACCCCTTATCCAATGGAGATGAAACTTGATATTAACACTATTTAGCAGAACACATTGTGAGTATCAGATCATGGATCTATATGGAGGTCTCTGCTTGTCTGTATAGCTGTCCGTCTGTCACCCACATTGTTTCATGTATTTTGAGGACACAATAAGTTATTCCATATACTGTCAATCAGCCATTTGAATATGCTTTACCATGATAGCAGCCCCTCATCTACTTACCTAATGACATCTAGGTCTTAAATACCACTTATCCAGTTTTCATTAAACTATTCATTGCCACTTCGGTAACACTTTATATTAAGGTGCTGCTTATTAATGTTTTACAAATGTTTTATACATATATAATATATGCTTAATAACTATGTTATAGAGTGTTAATAAAGCATTTATATGGTTTATAACCATGCAATAGCCATAAACAGAATTGCATTTTTATAAAGGGGACAGTTTTAGCCACCTATTGTACTTTGGGATATTTAAAAGGTGTCTATGGCTATTGCATGGTTATAAATCATTTATAATGCTTTATTAACACCCTATAACATAGTTATTCAGCACATATTATACATTTATAAGACATCAATAAGCAGCACCTTCATATAAGGTGTTACCCAAAATACTACAGAAACCCATCACACTTTCCAGCAGCATTGCCACTACAAAAAAATAAATAAACAACAAGAAACGGTCTGGTTCTACTACTGATGAAAAGAAATGGAATTTCAAATGTGTGGATGGAAGATAGAAATGGAGCCCAAGCCCTCATAAGAAAGTGCTTCCTGGAACTCAAGAGTCTGTCTGAACTACAAGTAGCTGAATCAACATGACAGCAGCTACTTGATCAGCCCCTGTTGGGTTATAATAGTTTTGATCCCCCTCTCGTCGCAGGTTCTCTTGCTTTTGTTGGCTGGTGTTCCCTCCCTCGTTAAAGCCAACAAAGTATTTTGGTCGGCTTTCAAAGCTTTCTTTCTTATTCGACTGCTGCCTGCGGGATTTGGCTTTTTCAGTACCTGCTTCATATACCAGGCTTGTTTCAGGACCTCTGATTGGGGAATGCAGATGTTTTCTGGCCAACCCAACGGCATGGTGCTTAGAGAGAAGTAACCTGTGGGCAGTGCTGACGAGAGCAGGGAAAAACTGTGCTGGGGCCCTGGAGCTCAGGATGGCCCCCCAAAATTACAAGATTTTTTGTTTTAAAATATACATGATACATTGATGAGTAAAATAATAAGCTGTCTACAGACCCGATTGACAGCAAATCTGCCAATCAGAAAAAACAAAAAAAGTACATTTTTTGAGGTGGTATTGCAAAGCCGTAACCACCTATCAATCACTCACAAATCGATGATGGTTTAATGCTATGTGTCAGGAAGACATACCTCTTATTAACCTATCATGGGTAGTTTTGGAGATATAGGGGTGGGAACAAGTGATGCGCTTTGAAGTTTGAGTGGCCCGTCTTGCCACAAGACTTGCTGCTCTGCCTCTGCAGCCAGTGTCTCAGGAGCAGCAGAGCGAGCGTGAGCCCAATGCACCGAGCAATCCAGAAAGCACCACCGTGGTGGTTTAGCTTTTTCAATATGGTAGAGCACAAGATAGGGATGAACAATCAAACATGAATCAAAGCGATATACATTGAATCTACAAATAAGTATAAACGACAGTCATAAGTATAAACGACAGGATGTCAAACAGGTCAGCATTTCATATTTGACTTGTTTATAAAAAAATAAACAATGATCAATATATAACGACTTTACTTAAATATGTATAAAATACTTTGTTATGTCTAATCTTATTGCACTTATTATTACACAAATTGAAGGGGAATAAAGTAACAATTGTGCTACTGTGTCTTTGTAACCTCCAAATAAATATTAATACAAATAAAATAGCATTTATAGTGTTGAAAGTAAGAGACACGTTAACATAAACATTTAAAGATCATATCCTGATATGTTGTGAACAAAACATTACCCTTTTAAAATGACTCCTACGCAGTTTACTGCAGTACGGACTTGGTGCACTGAAGCAGCTGCTCAGTCAGTGCTTTCCACGTTTGACAGGTGCTTTGCAGTGAGAGATGTGCTTTCCACGTTTGACAGGTGGTTTGCAGTGAGAGATGTGCTTTCCACATTTGACAGGTGCTTTGCAGTGAGAGATGTGCTTTCCACGTTTGACAGGTGCTTTGCAGTGAGAGATGTGCTATCCACGTTTGACAGGTAGTTTGCAGTGAGAGATGTGCTATCCACGTTTGACAGGTGATTTGCAGTGAGAGATGTGCTTTCCACGTTTGACAGGTGGTTTGCAGTGAGAAATGTGCTTTCCACGTTTGACAGGTGGTTTGCAGCGAGAGATGTGCTTTCCACATTTGACAGGTGGTTTGCAGTGAGAGATGTGCTTTCCACATTTGACAGGTGGTTTGCAGTGAGAGATGTGCTTTCCACGTTTGACAGGTGCTTTGCAGTGAGAGATGTGCTTTCCACGTTTGACAGGTGGTTTGCAGCGAGAGATGTGCTTTCCGCGTTTGACAGGTGGTTTGCAGTGAGATATGGTGTTTTTGGAGACACTTATTGTACAACCAAGTCGTCGATTTGCTATTTTAACAACCCAATGCAGCACAAGTTCACTTTTTAATTTAAATTGTGATGTTATTCTAATATAAACATTTACATTTTGAAAAACTCAAAGCTAGTTCAGCGTGCACAGTAAATCCAAGATGGATTTATATACGAGTTGATTTTTGTGCATTAAAAGGCTTTTTTAATGGTTTAAAAAACTTTTTATTTAATTTTTTTTTAAGTTTTTGGTTCAGATATGTTTAAGTTAGGTTAAAAGTGACAGCGTGACAACACACTTCGGACCTCTGCAAGGCTTTGTGATCCGTTGGGTGGTGGTGACGTGGGGGCCCCAAATTTCTCTCCACGGGTATGCCTGTGGGATGGCACTAAGAGATGTGTCAGATGACAGCTTTCGATCAACAGGAACGGGGTAGGTCTTTGTCTCATTTGAACTTCTGATTAGGGGAAACTGTTTAATTAGCATAGTGTGCATTTGTATTAGGCAGTGTGGTCCTGGAGGCAGTGTGGCCCAGTGGCTCCAGGGCTGGTAAACAGAAAGTCCCCGGTCCAAATCCCACCTCTGCCAGTGACTGACTCACTGCGTGACCCTGAGCAAGTCACTTAACCTCCTTGTGCTCCATACTGCGGATGAGATGTTAAATCAATGTCCTATTGTAAGTGATTCTGCATATAATGCACAGTTCACAGCCTGCCTCTGTAAAGCGCTTTGTGATGGTGGTCCACTATGAAAGGTGCTATATAAAGATATTATTATTAATGTTATTACAATGTGCAATGTCCAGCACAACACTGATAGAAAAAGTGAGGGAAATATTAAAGAGGAAGAATATTACATTATGTAGGAAAAAAAACATGAATGCACTGAAAAATACTTTTGCTGGCTCAGACTAATGATACCAGGCTGTGGTGGAAAAAAATGCAAAAACATAGCCTGACTAGCTCACTTCTGAGAGGTAATAATGCATCCAGTGCTTCACAGGTCAATATAAGTGAAGGAAACAGACAATCAATTTCTGGGACTGAGTCACTATACTTTACATGATCTCAAAGCATGTACTGTATAAAAATAAGTAATTCAAAAACTTGTGTAAGGCAATAAGTAAGTAACACTTACTACATTAAGTGTCTCTAATTACTGTGTATTTGCATAGTAGTTACTTAGTAAGTACAGGTGTACTCACACATCATTACAATGTTATTATGCATAGTTATGCATAGGGCAGAAGTGTGGAGTAGTGGTTAGGGCTCTGGACTCTTGGGTTCAATCCCAGGTGGGGGACACTGCTGCTGTACCCTTGAGCAAGTTACTTTACCTATATTGCTCCAGTAAAAATCCAACTGTATAAATGGGTAATTGTATGTAAAAATAATGTGATATCTTGTAAAAATTGAAAGTTGCCCTAGATTGCCCTGAATAATTGTTAGGCTGTGTGGTCCTCGGTTCAAATCCTACCTCAGCCACAGACTCATTGTGTGACCCTGAGCAAGTCACTTAACCTCCTTGTGCTCTGTCTTTCGGGTGAGACGTAGTTGTAAGTGACTCTGCAGCTGATGCATAGTTCACACACCCTAGTCTCTGTAAGTTGCCTTGGATAAAGGCGTCTGCTAAATAAATAAATAAATAAATAAATAAATAAATAATAATAATAATAATAATGTACCTAATGTGTATTTTGTTTGCATGATATAACCCTAACCCTTTTTCTGATACAATTGTCTACTTACATGTATCATGCAAAAATATGTACACATTAAGTACATTGTAACTATGCATAAACTATGTTTAAGCAAAATACAGATTATAAAGCGTTAACAACAGCGTATGCCAGTAGACTTAAAACAGGACTAGATCAGATTATAATTGAAACACAATCAGGATTCATCAAAGGAAGACACATTTTTAATAATATTAGGCTACTCTTGGACATATTAGATTATAATCAATCTGTGAATGACAGCTTTATCCTATTCCTTGATTTTTATAAAGAGTTCGATACAACTGAACATCCATTCTTAATTAAAGCTCTGCAATCGTTCGGATTTGGTTCTAAATGTATTCAAAAAATTGAAATGTTTTATACTGAAATTAATAGCTCTACGACTCCCAGATTTGATATCTCTCGTGGTGTTAGACAGGGGTGTCCTATTTCCCCACTTTTATTTTTAATAGCAATGGAACTTTGGGCCATTTGTATTATAACTGGTATTGAAGAGCAAGGAATTAGAATGTTCGAATTAGAATGTTCAAATTAGAATGTTCAATTCTTCATTAGCCAACTGGCTGATGATACAACCATTTTTCTTAAAAATAAGGACCAAATCCCCATGGTTATTAAAAAAATCTCTACATTTTCAAAAGTTTCTGGTTTAACTTTTTTTAAATAAATGTGAATTAATAGCAATGCACAACTGGCCTCTTGACTCTATTGCTGGCATTCCAATAAAAAAAAAAACAGGTGAAGTATTTGGGAATTGAAATATGTAAAGACTCTAAGATTAGAGAACCTTCTAATTTTGATAAGAGATGATCAACTATTAAACAAAAATTCAATCCATGGCTACAAAGAGATATATCCCTATTTGGAAAAATTCTTTTAAGCAAATCAGAAGGTATTTGTAGACTTACTTACTCAGCTAAATCACTAAGCATTTCTAACCAAACACTAAAGAGAATCAATCAAATTATTTTTAATTTCATATGGCGAAACAAAGTTCATTACATACAGTTAGAATGATTTCTTATTTGGAGGAAGGGGGAGCAAATGCTATTGACTTGCTATTGACAATGTTTAAATGGAACTCTTTAGCACTTCAACTTCAGATGAATGAAACCCCTTCCCAGGTACCACATTTTGAAAACCCTTTATGCTCCTGTGTACTACATACCCATGTTCAATATAGAGATAAAAACACGTTTTTTTTTTAAATTTTATTTTTAATTTTTTGTTTGAACAATGAAAACAAAAATGCTGCTAATAACAATAATACTCAGTAAATAGTAATTATCTAATAAAAATCAAACAACATCAAAACAGGTGCCATTATCGACTTGCTCTGTGCCATTTATTGAAATGTTCAATACAACAGGACCCGGGACTGCCTTCGCAACCACTGCACATTTTTCTTGTGTCCTTTCTTTTGTTTTTGTAGCAGACCCTGCACCTTTTTTGCGGTCTCTGCTTCCCTTGTGTTGGAGGGACAGTCACAAAAGCGTGTACAGGGCTACTTTGCGCAGGCATTGTGATGGATCTGGCTGCTGCAGACGCCTGCTTTATTGCCTGATTAATGATCAAATTTGCAGTTTTACAGTAAAACCTGTCTAATCCAGTCTCTTTGAAAAACGGATTTCCGTATAATTCGGCATGATTTTGGAGTCGCGATTTGCACATGAAGTGCATTGTAACTATGCATAATAGCATTGTAATTATGTTTAAGTGCACATGTATTTACTAGGTAACTACAATGTAAATATGCAGTAATGAGAGACACTTAATGTAAAGTGTTTGCAGCTGCCCAGCACATTTGTATTTTAGACCTCCCTTTTTACATTCCGGTTTGTTGTGACATCTAACAAGATTTCAACCTCTCAACAAGATCAGAAGTGGACACCAAGTGGCCAGATACTTACCTGTTTGTAGAATGGAAACTGTTGCAACATGCATTAGGAGGGACAGTAAAATGACCTCTCATCAGAGGTTCTAAAAGGTTAAATAAATAAATAACCACATAAATAAACATCTGGTTTAGCGATATTTCTTTTGGGATGTGATTCTGGGGCGATCCTAATAAAACAAGAAGTCTAAAAATACAAAGCCCTGAAAATCCACGCCTTGAGAAGCCCTTCTTATATTGGAAGTGGTTTCCCCCCATTGACAGTTATGGAACCATGACTAGAGCTACACTGAACCACAGCCTCTCTCCTCGAGACCAGGAAAGCTGTGTAAACACTGCAAAAATGAAGAGTTGCAGGAAGCCCATTTGGAAGTTATTAGGTGCACTCTATACCCTGTGTTTAAATCATTGCAGTCAAACCAACTATTTTGGCTCAACGAGGTGCCGTAACCAAAAGCAGTTAACCCCTAAGGTCAGGGATACTTGTAGTTTAGAAAGTTTATTTCTGCACAGGCCTAAAACTGTAATAAATGTTTTATACTGTATTTGACAAGTCTCTGTAATGGAATCAGGGTGAGGTATATTGCTTATGAAATAGACTGAATCTTACACCTCCCAAATCTTTGTTTTCAATGTTACTTTATACAGCATCGGGTTTACATCAATCTCCCAGCTGCTTGAAGTTATGACACGGCAGATTCACACTTCTAAGCTCCCTCTCACATTGGGAGCTTTTCAAGCAACCTCAAAGGGCCATGCTTTCAAATTCATGGTGCTTCAAAGATCTTGGACAAGATCATGAGGCAGATGTGCTTGATGAAAGCATGAAAATACAAACTGAAAAGAAAGAAACCTTTGGCATCCCTATTATAATGCCAGGGTATTACCCTGATAAAACTCAAGCAGAATATTTAGCGCCCCCCCACAGCAGGAATTTATATCTAAATTAAAAGCACAGAATCAGTGTTTTTTTAATATTCCCAGATCTTACTACGCCCATGCATTTAAACTCTCTGTGTAAAAAAAGTGCTTCCTACCTATCATCCAGTTTTACCTGCATACTTCCCTTAAGCATACTCCCATATTCTTCCCCTAAGTATACTCCAGAACACTTACGTAAAGCACAACTCCTCGGAGCACAGTACTCTGTTGCATGTTGTCCGATAGCATTTGGCATAATTCAGGATCATTACAGTATGTAGCCAAAAGCATTGCTTAAACTCCATATCATGCAAGCCCAGGCATGCAATCCGTGGTCTGATTTCAGAATGCTTATCTCCAGGTTTGTTTGTTCATGCAGCATTTGCAATCTGAATTTGAGCAGCCCGTAAGCACAGGCTATAAGCTACACATATATTAATGCATCAATGCAGCTTTATATACAGTATGGATTTTTAGTGTATTTTAATAAAAATAAATCATACACTGTCTGTGAATGAGAAATCATATTATGTTTGTGTTAGGAACATAAACCTTTCCGTTTTAATGAGCCGTGTGACCAGTAACAGACTGACGTAGGTTTGTACCGAAACAAAAATACATTTTCAGAAAACCAGAGCAAATGAAAATCCACATGAAAATAAGATGAACATAACTTAGCATATAACTTAGGTTAAACAAATGCAAGCTTTGGGGCTCCTGAGTGGCGCATCCAGCAAAGGCACTCCGCGTGGGGTGCAGGATGCGCCCTACAGCCTGGAGGTCGCCAGTTCAAGTCAAGGATATTCCACTGCAGACCGTGGACGGGAGCTCCCAGGGGCGGAGCACAATTGGCGAGTGCCGCCCGGGGTGGAGGGCTTAGGTCGGCCAGGGTGTCCTCGGATCACCGCACACCAGCGACCCCTGTAGACTGGCCGGGCGCCTGCGGGCTTGCCTGTAAGCTGCCCAGAGCTGCATTGTCCTCTGACGCTGTAGCTCTGGGTTGGCTGCATGGAAATAGATTGTTGTTCTCTAAATACAGTGGTGGGAGAATGCATTTCGTTGCTCTTTTATAATTATTATACTGTGAATAATGTTTGAGGGAGTAGTTTTTGATAATTTGGTTTTCATGTTTAACGGTGCACCAGCAACATACTGTACTACACTGTCACAATGCTGACCAATACTGTAGCCTATGTATCGCACTGTAACAAATCAGATTTCAAGCCAAAACCAAAATGATTGCTGAGGAGGGAAGGGAACCCTGCATCAAATTAGCAACTGTCCTTTGTAAATGTATCTTTGTTTTCAAATCTAGAGAAAGAAAATAATTTCACTTGCTTTTGGCCAATTCAGCAGCTGGTCTGTCGCCACAGCCCATAATTATGCCCCTTTAATTTCTCTGGCTAGCCCTGGAATTTCTGTTTTAATTTCCTTTGGTTTCAAACAGAGATTTCTTGGATGCTGTCAGCCCTGTGGAAGGGACAGTGCAGACTGATATCAGCCTTGTACTTATATATATGTTACGGTTCATGTGTAAAATTGGTAAATCTATAGATTAACCAGTAAATGTGTAGATTTACCAGCTCAACGGTCAATGTGTAAAATAAATAAGGAGATGGTAGTTATAATGCTACAGCATTTGAAGTGAATTTGTGAAATAAATAATCAAAAAATGTTCTGTAAGATCTGTTATGTACTTGGGTAAATTAAGTAATGTATTATTTATTTTTTCTTAAACTCTTTTTTGTATTGTTTGATTAATGTTTTTAAACTTTATTGCACCCCTTCTTGCAATATTATTATTATTATTATTATTATTATTATTATTATTATTATTATTATTATTAATAATGTATTAAATCATATGCATTAATTATTATTATTTATTTATTAGCAGATGCCCTTATCCAGAGCGACTTACAATTGTTACAAGATATCACATTATTTTTACATAGAATTACCCATTTATACAGTTGGGTTTTTACTGGAGCAATCTAGGTAAAGTACCTTGCTCAAGGGTACAGCAGCAGTGTCCCCCACCTGAGATTGAACCCAAGACCCTCCGGTCAAGAGTCCAGAGCCCTAACCACTACTCCACACTGCTGCCCTGTAGTAATGTTTTATCCTATATACAGACATGATTAGAGACAGATTTCTGGTTTTACTTCTAACGATTTTATCCCCCTCGTCTTTCGAGGTATTTAGTATTATTCAGTTGAACTCATTTAGAAAAAAGCATAAGTGCACACAGGTTTTGCATTTCAGTGAGAATCATACAGTGTGCTATGTCATTTTGCCAGAAAAACATTATGTGAATTGTTGCCAGACAGTGATCATGGATGTAAGTGAAAGAGATCATTTACTACCATCTCTTTAGTTATTTTATACGTTGACCGCTGAGCTGGTAAATCTACACATACACCGGTTAATCTATAGATTTACCAATTTTACACATGAACCGTAATATATAAACACACACACAGGTATATAAAACCGAAGGGACAGTGCAGACTGTATATCAGCCCTGTCTGTACTTTATATATATATATATATATATATATATATATATATATATATATATATATATATATATATAGTGGCCTTCTCAATTACAGAGGTGTTGGGTGATGCCATCACAACCTAGCTTGAAGACATCCAGACGATGGATGGAGTTTACAAAGGCTTTACAGAGGGTTTCTAACATATACACTTCACTGTTATTACAATATCTAACACTTTACAGGAAATCATTTGTAGACAGGACATGGGGAATCAGAAAGCGAGTAATTCCCAGATTGACTAATCCTACATCCAGAGGTAGTTCCAAAACTGTATGATTAACTTGGGGAGTAAAAAAAAAACAAATCTCAAAGTAGTGCCCCTTACAAAAAAGTACTATTGTAGTACTATAGTATACTACAGTACTTTATAGTAATACTATAGTCATTTGCAGTATTTTGTAATCATAGTATAGGACATGATAGTAGTGCTTTAGTGCATAGTAGTAATATATGCAAGCTAGTAATAGTGTGGCGTTTGATAGTATTTTGTAATAGTGCTATAGAACACCATGGTTCCACTATAAGCTAAAAATATACAGTAAAATGAAACAAAGTATGCATACACAGCACAATAGCACTATTATAGTGCATTACTATTGCATTCTCATTTCACTATAATGCAGTACTATAGCATTCTCATTTCACTATTGTGCATTACTATTGCATTCTCATTTCACTATAATGCAGTACTATAGCATTCTCATTTCACTATTGTGCAGTAATATTGCATTCTCATTTCACTATAGTGCATTACTATTGCATTCTCATTTCACTATAGTGCAGTACTATATTGTTTTTATAGTAACAGTAAAATGTCTGGGAGCCAGTATCAGCATTGCACACTATTGTTCCTAAGTTGCTGGAATGTAATGTCAAATGCAGTAATGTGTATACACATTATTTTAAAGTTCTTGACTACTTCTCTATTGTGAAGGCAACATGATTACTCATAAACGATTTCCACTGGCCATCTGAATATGTCACAATTATACAGTATTCCATTTCCTGGCCCGCATTTTCAATAATGCATGGCAGTAATGCAGAATGCATAGTTTGACCTTCATGATGATTTTTAAAGTAATAACTGACTTTTAATAAATAGTAAAACGGATCATGGATAAACCCATTCTTAAAGTGAACTGATGTTTACTACCAATGCAATGACAAGGCGCAAGCCTCTTTACAAATTAGGCTGACATTAAGGAAGTTATAGAAATATGTGTTCTTAGAAGATAGCATATTTCTGTAACAATCAGAGACAGGCTCATGATGTACATGCACATTAATATAACCCTTCAGTTATTTTTTGGAGGGAACACGGAACAGACTGTAAATCACAGGCTCCCTGGAATTAGAGGAGGGGATGGCATTTCTTTTAGAAAACACTTTTCTTCACACTCAGGGCTTCACACTGCCAGGGATAGACAGGTCGCCCTTAATTTAAGCTCAGGATTTGTCTGCCAGAACAGAGCTCGGCCTAGGCTCAAGGCTTCATAAATTGTCTGCAGTTTGGGCAGGAAAACATAACTTCTTGATTTATGTGTGTGTTAACCCTCAGGGCCATTGGGTTTAGCATTCTCATCTGCTGTGATGTATATGTCTTCCTGGGAAAGCCCTGGTTGCCATAGAGATGTCACCTGCCTGGAGCATCTTGTTGACAACCAACCAATCACATATCCTTCCTTGCTGCCCATCAGTCAGATTGGTGTTTGTTTATTCAACACAGTTGTACAGGGCCTTTCTTTTGCACAGATTTATTTCTGGCTGCTTTAGAAAGAGGAGCTTATGGTGTGAAAGCAGGAGGGTATGGTGTGAAAGCAGGAGGGTATGGTGTGAAAGCAGGAGGGTATGGTGTGAAAAAGCAGGAGGGTATGGTGTGAAAGCAGGAGGGTATGGTTGTGAAAGCAGGAGGGTATGGTGTGAAAGCAGGAGGGTATGGTGTGAAAGCAGGAGGGTGTGGTGTGAAAGCAGGAGGGTATGGTGTGAAAGCAGGAGGGTATGGTGTGAAAGCAGGACGGTATGGTGTGAAAGCAGGAGGGTATGGTTGTGAAAGCAGGAGGGTATGGTGTGAAAGCAGGAGGGTATGTGTGTGAAAGCAGGAGGGTATGGGTGTGAAAGCAGGAGGGTATGGTGTGAAAGCAGGAGGGTATGGTGTGAAAGCAGGAGGGTATGGTGTGAAAGCAGGAGGGTATGGTGTGTGAAAGCAGGAGGGTATGGTGTGAAAGCAGGAGGGTATGGTGTGAAAGCAGGAGGGTATGGTGTGAAAGCAGGAGGGTATGGTGTGTGAAAGCAGGAGGGTATGGTGTGAAAGCAGGAGGGTATGGTGTGAAAGCAGGAGGGTATGGTGTGTGAAAGCAGGAGGGTATGGTGTGAAAGCAGGAGGGTATGGTGTGAAAGCAGGAGGGTATGGTGTGAAAGCAGGAGGGTATGGTGTGAAAGCAGGAGGGTATGGTGTGAAAGCAGGAGGGTATGGTGTGAAAGCAGGAGGGTATGGTGTGAAAGCAGGAGGGTATGGTGTGAAAGCAGGAGGGTATGGTGTGAAAGCAGGAGGGTATGGTGTGAAAGCAGGAGGGTATGGTGTGAAAGCAGGAGGGTATGGTGTGAAAGCAGGAGGGTATGGTGTGAAAGCAGGAGGGTATGGTGTGAAAGCAGGAGGGTATGGTGTGAAAGCAGGAGGGTATGGTGTGAAAGCAGGAGGGTATGGTGTGAAAGCAGGAGGGTATGGTGTGAAAGCAGGAGGGTATGGTGGTGTGAAAGCAGGAGGGTATGGTGTGAAAGCAGGAGGGTATGGTGTGAAAGCAGGAGGGTATGGTGGTGTGAAAGCAGGAGGGTATGGTGTGAAAGCAGGAGGGTATGGTGTGAAAGCAGGAGGGTATGGTGTGAAAGCAGGAGGGTATGGTGTGAAAGCAGGAGGGTATGGTGGTGTGAAAGCAGGAGGGTATGGTGTGAAAGCAGGAGGGTATGGTGTGAAAGCAGGAGGGTATGGTGTGAAAGCAGGAGGGTATGGTGGTGTGAAAGCAGGAGGGTATGGTGTGAAAGCAGGAGGGTATGGTGGTGTGAAAGCAGGAGGGTATGGTGTGAAAGCAGGAGGGTATGGTGTGAAAGCAGGAGGGTATGGTGTGAAAGCAGGAGGGTATGGTGGTGTGAAAGCAGGAGGGTATGGTGGTGTGAAAGCAGGAGGGTATGGTGTGAAAGCAGGAGGGTATGGTGTGAAAGCAGGAGGGTATGGTGGTGTGAAAGCAGGAGGGTATGGTGTGAAAGCAGGAGGGTATGGTGTGAAAGCAGGAGGGTATGGTGTGAAAGCAGGAGGGTATGGTGGTGTGAAAGCAGGAGGGTATGGTGTGAAAGCAGGAGGGTATGGTGTGAAAGCAGGAGGGTATGGTGTGAAAGCAGGAGGGTATGGTGTGAAAGCAGGAGGGTATGGTGTGAAAGCAGGAGGGTATGGTGTGAAAGCAGGAGGGTATGGTGTGAAAGCAGGAGGGTATGGTGTGAAAGCAGGAGGGTATGGTGTGAAAGCAGGAGGGTATGGTGTGAAAGCAGGAGGGTATGGTGTGAAAGCAGGAGGGTATGGTGTGAAAGCAGGAGGGTATGGTGTGAAAGCAGGAGGGTATGGTGTGTGAAAGCAGGAGGGTATGGTGTGAAAGCAGGAGGGTATGGTGTGAAAGCAGGAGGGTATGGTGTGAAAGCAGGAGGGTATGGTGGTGTGAAAGCAGGAGGGTATGGTGTGAAAGCAGGAGGGTATGGTGTGAAAGCAGGAGGGTATGGTGGTGTGAAAGCAGGAGGGTATGGTGTGAAAGCAGGAGGGTATGGTGTGAAAGCAGGAGGGTATGGTGTGAAAGCAGGAGGGTATGGTGTGAAAGCAGGAGGGTATGGTGTGAAAGCAGGAGGGTATGGTGTGAAAGCAGGAGGGTATGGTGTGAAAGCAGGAGGGTATGGTGTGAAAGCAGGAGGGTATGGTGGTGTGAAAGCAGGAGGGTATGGTGTGAAAGCAGGAGGGTATGGTGTGAAAGCAGGAGGGTATGGTGTGAAAGCAGGAGGGTATGGTGTGAAAGCAGGAGGGTATGGTGTGAAAGCAGGAGGGTATGGTGTGTGAAAGCAGGAGGGTATGGTGTGAAAGCAGGAGGGTATGGTGTGAAAGCAGGAGGGTATGGTGTGAAAGCAGGAGGGTATGGTGTGAAAGCAGGAGGGTATGGTGTGAAAGCAGGAGGGTATGGTGTGAAAGCAGGAGGGTATGGTGTGAAAGCAGGAGGGTATGGTGTGAAAGCAGGAGGGTATGGTGTGAAAGCAGGAGGGTATGGTGTGAAAGCAGGAGGGTATGGTGGTGTGAAAGCAGGAGGGTATGGTGTGAAAGCAGGAGGGTATGGTGTGAAAGCAGGAGGGTATGGTGTGTGAAAGCAGGAGGGTATGGTGTGAAAGCAGGAGGGTATGGTGTGAAAGCAGGAGGGTATGGTGTGTGAAAGCAGGAGGGTATGGTGTGAAAGCAGGAGGGTATGGTGTGAAAGCAGGAGGGTATGGTGTGAAAGCAGGAGGGTATGGTGTGAAAGCAGGAGGGTATGGTGTGAAAGCAGGAGGGTATGGTGTGTGAAAGCAGGAGGGTATGGTGTGAAAGCAGGAGGGTATGGTGTGAAAGCAGGAGGGTATGGTGTGAAAGCAGGAGGGTATGGTGTGAAAGCAGGAGGGTATGGTGTGAAAGCAGGAGGGTATGGTGTGAAAGCAGGAGGGTATGGTGTGAAAGCAGGAGGGTATGGTGTGAAAGCAGGAGGGTATGGTGTGAAAGCAGGAGGGTATGGTGTGAAAGCAGGAGGGTATGGTGTGAAAGCAGGAGGGTATGGTGTGAAAGCAGGAGGGTATGGTGTGAAAGCAGGAGGGTATGGTGTGAAAGCAGGAGGGTATGGTGTGAAAGCAGGAGGGTATGGTGTGAAAGCAGGAGGGTATGGTGTGAAAGCAGGAGGGTATGGTGGTGAAAGCAGGAGGGTATGGTGTGAAAGCAGGAGGGTATGGTGTGAAAGCAGGAGGGTATGGTGTGAAAGCAGGAGGGTATGGTGTGAAAGCAGGAGGGTATGGTGGTGTGAAAGCAGGAGGGTATGGTGTGTGAAAGCAGGAGGGTATGGTGTGAAAGCAGGAGGGTATGGTGTGAAAGCAGAAGGGTATGGTGTGAAAGCAGGAGGGTATGGTGTGAGGAGGGTATGGTGTGTGAAAGCAGGAGGGTATGGTGTGAAAGCAGGAGGGTGTGGTGGTGTGAAAGCAGGAGGGTATGGTGTGAAAGCAGGAGGGTATGGTGTGAAAGCAGGAGGGTATGGTGTGAAAGCTGAAGGGTATGGTGTGAAAGCTGAAGGGTATGGTGTGAAAGCAGGAGGGTATGGTGTGAAAGCAGGAGGGTATGGTGTGAAAGCAGGAGGGTATGGTGTGAAAGCAGGAGGGTATGGTGGTGTGAAAGCAGGAGGATATGGTGTGAAAGCATGAGGGTATGATGTGAAAGCAGGAGGGTATGGTGTGAAAACAGGAGGGTGTGGTGTGAAAGCAGGAGGGTATGGTGGTGTGAAAGCAGGAGGGTGTGGTGTGAAAGCAGGAGGGTATGGTGTGAAAGCTGAAGGGTATGGTGTGAAAGCTGAAGGGTATGGTGTGAAAGCAGGAGGGTATGGTGTGAAAGCAGGAGGGTATGGTGTGAAAGCAGGAGGGTATGGTGTGAAAGCTGAAGGGTATGGTGCTGTGAAAGCAGGAGGGTATGGTGGTGTGAAAGCAGGAGAGTATGGTGTGAAAGCAGGAGGGTATGGCGTGAAAGCAGGAGGGTATGGTGGTGTGAAAGCAGGAGGGTATGGCGTGAAAGCAGGAGGGTGTGGTGGTGTGAAAGCAGGAGGGTATAGTGTGAAAGCAGGACGGTATGGTATGAAAGCAGGAGGGTGTGGTGTGAAAGCTGAAGGGTATGGTGTGAAAGCAGGAGGGTATGGAGCTGTGAAAGCAGGAGGGTATGGTGTGAAAGCAGGAGGGTATGGTGTGAAAGCAGGAGGGTGTGGTGTGAAAGCTGAAGGGTATGGTGTGAAAGAAGGAGGGTATGGTGTGAAAAAACCCTTTGTTAGAGTGTGAAAGTTCGCTTCTGAGCATAAATATCTATACATAAATACTATAATAAATGTTCATGGAATCGTGAGGGATGTAATTAGTTTGAAATATGTAACATCACTGATCATTTCTGGATTAAGTAATAATCTGACAGTGTTTAATAAAATGAATCATCAACAATGAGCAATTTACAGTTATTTATCTCTAGCTGTTTTTGTATAATGCTGCAAGTAATATAGTGGCAAAATGGCATTCAGGTGCATTTAGCATAGGGTTTGTTCTTCTAAACATCGCAGTGTATCCAGTTCATGCTCCCTCCTGCAACAATGCTGGTGCTCTGATTGAAATGAGTGGCGTACTGTGGGAACAGAAAACCGGAATGGAGCATGATCTGGATACACTGCAATCCTTAGAAGACATTTTCTTTCTTCTGGCGAATGTTCCTGAGTAAATGTTGAAAAATGTATTGCCCAGTTGATTTATGACCCATGATTACAATTTTTAAAAGATTTGGTTATATGTTTAAAAATATAACAATGCGATACGGACAACACATGACACAGCAAAGGTAATTGTGTCAGGGTGAGGGTTATTAAAAGGAGTGAAGTGTGGCCTTCTGACAGACAGAAGTGCTATTGAGACTAACTTTCAGGCCCTTATCAAGATGGAACTGGCAACCGGCCTAGAGTCAGGTTGTGGCGGCCATCTTGTTGAGGGCAGCTGTACAGGTGCGCCAGGTTCCACTCTGTCAATACCCTGATTAAGAAGTAGACCAATCGACTATATATTGGCTCCTGCGGGATTGATGGGGCAGAGCCTGGAGCATATAGGGACTGTGTTAACTAGAGAGAAGAAGTTGATGGTGGGGAGAAGGACGGAGGGAACGAGAACCGCTGGTCGTGTAAAATATGACCAGGACAAGTATTAAAGCATTATTTTGATGTGTGACTTTTAAAACTCTCAGGTGTTACTGTATATTTAAGTGTTTGTAAAGAGAGGCAAACATTTGAATCCTCAAAAGAGCCTGGGGAAAGATAGACACACCATAAATACTTTTTTATGATTATGGTGTTTTATTTTTCTACAAATTATGATACCCAAACCTCTCTTAACCTCTGTGAAATGTACTGTTCAGCCCCCCAGCATCCTGAGCAGCAGCTCCCAGCTTCCGTTATTACCTGCGCAATATTTCATAGCGGGCTTTCATTGTGTGACCATGTCCCCCAGGGCTGCTATCGCTCAGAGAGGAAACTGCACTTTGAGAGCCTCGTTCATAAAGTGTGACCATGTGGGAAATGGAGTTTCCTGATCTATGCCCAGCTCCTAATAAAGGAAGAATTTATGGGCCATGCTGAAGTACAGTATTTGCAGGGAACATTTCATAGCGGGGCTCTGTATTTTACAATACATCAGGTTGAGAGAGCTGATAGATTGCACTGGAAGACCTGACATTGCTCCCAACTCTCATGATTTCATCACCTGGCTAAAAAGGTTTAGTTTTGTTTTTGCTGAAACTGAGGTGCTAAACCTCATCTCCAGTGGAGGTCCATCTGGGAGGCCTGACTAAGATGCCACTGGAGTGTGGGTTACAGTGTGGACCCCCTTTGATGGATCTAAATAAGATGCCACTGGAGTCCCAGGTTACAGAGTGGACCCCCTTTGATGGATCTCAATAAGAAGTGTTACAGAACATCCTGCACAGTTTACAAGAAACACGTTTCCGTATGGCAGCGTTATATTTTTTTAACATGTTGCTGACTTGTTTGAAATGTTTAATCTTTGTGGGAAAAGAAAACTAGCATTGTTGCTGGAGTGAGCATGCACTGGACACACTGTGATGTGTAGAAGAAAAAATCTCTTTCACCTGGTGAACATTTCAGAGTAAACGTAATTCTGCAGGTGATTTACCTATGATGTGTGAATACAAAAAATAGCCAAACAATCGGGAACATGTTGAAAAACTGTGATAAGGACAGCAAGGGTACAGTAGTGTGTCTCTTGTAAACACTGCAGGGGGGTCTGTAACACTGAGGCTCCCAGTAAAATAATTGGGCACTCTATTATGCAGAAGTAGCACAGTGTCCACCTCGACTGTTTCATGAAAAATTAGAATGAGGGGATGTTTTGACATGACAATGTTTACAACAATAAACAATGAACAATAAAGAGTTTATTAAGATTTCAGAAGTGCTAGTCAAACTGGACTTATGCAACATTCAATACCAAAACATTGAGCCATGATGAATATTCCCTTCCAAAAAAATATCATTTTTAAAATTTCAGTAGGTTTTGTTTTCAGAGCATCCAGGGACATGACAAACAAGATAGCTTTGACAGGAGAGTTAAGGGCAGGAGAGCTTCCTTAGCCAGCGCAAACAGCCAGTGAATAAGTTCTCATTCATGGGGTCCCACCAGGTCAGGCTTGAAGTGCGTGAAACAGCATCTGACCTGCACCCAAACTCTGAATAAACAGAGCTAGGCATTAACCAACACTATCAATCCATCATCTTTCACATTTCCTAACTTCGGCACAAAAAATAAATCAACATATTGAACAAGAAAACATTTCCAATAAATCCTCTTTGTTTTCTTACTTCTCCCTGGAGTGTTTTATATTATAGTTAATGGAGGGAACACTTTAATAGCACTCAAGCACCAATGAAGAAGAGCCATTGAGAACCTTTCACTCTGCAGAGAGACGATCCAACAATAAATGGGGCTGATTGGAAAGTGATACAAACGGATTCATGTGTTTCAGTTTTAGGTGTATAAGTGCCATGTCTCACACCTTAATCAGAGAAAACCACAGCCAATCTGTACCCTGATACCAGCATAGCCCAGCACCTGTGCAAACAGGAGTCTGTGCAGTATATGAATGCTATGGTCTCATACTGTATATATGCACACAAACAGTCTGTGCTGAAATGTAGCTCTTGTCTTGTGTACACGTGGGTATTCAAAGTCCTTGGGGTGAACTTTAACCTCTGGCTTTAAAGAGGGAAGCCCATGATAACCATTCCTCTCCATTCAGGTTGTCTCAGAAGGCCTCACTGTTTGTTTTTGTTGCATGAATCACAGATGAAGTATCCATTGCAAGCACTAGTACAAAGAGAGACCTAAATAGTCCATAGTCAATCAAATATAATAACAATACAACATTAAAATAATTCCAAACAGTAACGGCATGGTGCACATTCTAAGGTTTCAGCACAGAGGGATTGTACCGCTGGGTTCTTATCCCTGTGGTTTCTGTCAGAGATCAAGTTAAGAGACCTTTGCAAACCTATGGGATGAGTGTGTAGATCATATTCTTAAATAAAGTTTGTTATGAATTACTGCAGGATTAGAGGTGCCGTGTTGTTCCCGGAATGTGTGTCTGTCTCTACAAGAATCTAAGCAACCATTCCAAAAAAAACAAAAAAAAAACAGTGAGACATCTTCAGCTTCAAACAGTGTATTCACATGTAAAGCAGTTTTGACATACCGACAGATGGGCAGATATCTTCATATACCCCCAGGTTCTAATACTCTCAATACTGTGCCTTATACTAAAATATGTCCAGATCATATTTCATTGTAATAATTAAATAAATGCTTCTCTAGCTGTATAGCAGACAGACCGATAACATACCCCTATATGCTAATACTCTTAACAACTTGTGATAAAGCAGCAGTTGGACAAGCCTTTCAATATACGATGTACAGATGTTGGATGGACAGACACCGAGATTAAGATATTGTCAATGATGTGTACTAAAGAAGATCCTTAGCAAGTTTCATTACAATTGGACAAGCTGTTCAATAGATACATGCAAAACTTTAAAATGACTGACAGAAAGACTGTTGGACGAAGTGCCGTAACTTTGGTTTCAAAAGTGTGTGTGTGGGGGGGGGTGACAGTTTCTGTAGCTGGGGCCTGCATGCAGATTATTCCATCTGAACAAACAAGCATAATATAACGCTGCATCCCTTGTATATCTAATTAAAAGATCCAAAGACGTTCCTGTGGCAATCATTATTATTATTATTATTATTATTATTATTATTATTATTATTATTATTATTATTATTATTTATTAGCAAATGCCCTTAACCAGGGCGACTTACAGTTGTATACAAAATAAAATACATATCAAGAATTACAGTACAATTAAGAACAAGATACAAAATACAAAGACTTCAGTCCTGTGTCCCAGTCATAGCAATACATTGTTTGCACAATGTTGTCATTAGTGATGAGTGTAGCAAATAGCTATATTATTCAGTCGCCTCTGGGTCATAGAATTACAAAGCCATGACTTTAGTCTTTGAAGAGCACCGAAGCTCCATCAGATCCTTTTAGCACAACCGGCCCCTGAGGCAGAGTTGAACGCTGGATGGCATAATGCAAATTGGGAGGTATGAGAAATGCCCTTAAAATATACTGCTAGAAACAGTGAGGTTTCCCCACAATTTAAATACTTAAGATGAATACAATTTTACTACTAAAATGATACTAGTAATGTATTGGTATAAGAAAAGGGTGTTTTTAAAAAGTATTTTTAGCTTCCACTTCCATTTAAAAGATGCAGATGTAGCTTGAACCTCAAACCGCAGTGTATAGGTGATAGTGTAAACAATACCAAGCTACAGACTTTAAACGTGTTTCTGTTTACAGGTAAGAACCCAACATTACTATGAATACAATACTGTTCCTTATGGTAATTGTTTATTTATTAGTTTTAAAATGTTTAGTAAATTATGACCTAGAGTGAGTTTTTGGAACATTGATAAATGTTCAGAATGAGATGAAATAGAGATGTGAGAGTCTGCGCAATGTATTTAAAAACCCAAGATAATTTAGAATAAGTAAAATATCGTGATTAATTTGAAATACAAATTGTACAAAGTTTTTATTTATATTTATTTGCACAAAGGTCATTTTGCTGTGACGTATTAAGTTTACTGTTTCAATTTAAAAGGAAAAGTTAAACTGTAAGAAACCTCAGTGTGATGACATTACTAAATAACACAGAGCTATGGTGAATTACAAACTTAAACCATTTTCCTAATTAAATAAAATAAAGTGTTTTTGACACAGCAACATAGTGCATCCTTGTGACAGGCTGGCTTGCAGTGGTGATGTGTGATGACGTCACGGACCAGGAAGTACAGAAACCAAAACAATGGAGGGGCGGGTGAAGCTGAATGCTACTGCATTCAGCGTATTTAATTAATCAAATAAACAAAAACAAAAGATTTAAACAATGAACAAAACACAAAACAAAAAGGCACAAGGGCCAAACGAATAAACAGACAAACAAGTAAGTGGCGTGCTGGCTAAACCAGCACCTTTTAGCAATTGTTTTTATGTCTTCTACGCGCTCTCTCTCCGCTCTCCCATACTCTCTACTCCAACACTCCACCTGCAGAACGGACAACTGCTGGTTCTTATACTCTGGCCGAGGGGTTAACTAGTTGTTAATTATCTTATTACCCCTCGGCCAGAGTCTGCATGCGTTTGGTAAGGATGCATGACTGTCAGCTAGTTAAATAATCAGTAGCTGATCAGTCATGCATCCTCAAGGGGTTTTTAAATATAACTATAAAAACAATAACAAAAAGACGTGGCGCTTTTATCCGCGCATAAACAAATACAAATAATAATAAATAGGGCGGGACACTCCCACACATGCCCCCTTGTGCGCAGCACACATGGCCTTTCGCCACCTCTCCCCTTATTCCCTAAAGTCCCGACTAGCAGTCCCGGCGCAGGAACAGGGGCAGCAACGGGCCAAAGGTGGCGGCCACGGTGGGATGTCCTCCTCCCACCCAAACAGCCGAAGCGTTCCAATGGCCAGCGCACAGGCCGGCTCCTCTGGCCAAAAATTTTTGGGGTGGTCTCCAGACCTGCCTCCCTCTTCATGGCCGGCAGCTCCCTCCGTGGGGCTCCGCCACCCTCTCCTGCAGCGAAATTGCTGCGGGGAGCTGGTCTCCTGACCTCCCCCTTCTTCATGGCTGGCAGCTGCCCTTCATGGGGCTCCAGCCACAGTATTCCTGCCGCGAAGTGCGGCTGGGGAGCTGGTCTTCTGACCCCCCCCCCTTTTCCGTGGCCGGCAGCTCCCCTTCATGGGACTCCAGCCACAGTATTTCCTGCCGCGTGGGAGGCGACGGCAGCAGCAGCGGACCCTCGGGAGGCGACGGCAGCAGCAGCGGACCCTCCGGAGGCGACGGTAGCAGCAGCGGACCCTCGGGAGGCGACGGCAGCAGCAGCAGCGGACCCTCGGGAGGCGACGGCAGCAGCAGCAGTAGCGGACCCTCCGGAGGCGAACTCGAGAGGGGAGCCCCTGGCCATTGAGGCGGCAGCGGGAGCTCCACTTCTCCCTCGTTCCCTGTAACTGGTGGCTCTCCAGGCGATGCGGAGCAACAGGCAGCCCCAGGCGATGCGGGGCAGGGCAGGAGCAGTCCTTCCCATGACGGTGGATGTGGAACCAGCAGGTATTCACCCTCTGCTGGTGGAGCTGGGAGTGGCAAGCAATCCTCCCACGGCGGTTGAGGCGGAACCAGCAGGAATTCACCCTCTGCTGGTGGAGGTGGGAGGGGCAAGCAATCCTCCCACGGCGGTTGAGGCGGAACCAGCAGGTGTTCACCCTCTGCTGGTGGAGCTGGGAGAGGCAAGCAGTCCTCCCACGGCGGTTGAGGCGGAACCAGCAGGAATTCACCCTCTGCTGGTGGAGCTGGGAGCGGTAAGCAGTCCTCCCACGGCGCTTGAGACGGAAGCAGCAGGCATTCACCCACTGCTGGTGGAGGTGGGAGGGTCAAGCAATCCTCCCACAGCGGTTGAGGTGAAACCAGCAGGAATTCACCCTCTGCTGGTGGAGCTGGGAGCGGTAAGCAGTACTCCCACGGTGGTTGAGGCAGAACCAGCAGGCATTCACCCTCTGCTGGTGGAGGTGGCGGAGGCAGAGACAGCTCTTGCTGCTCTGCTCCTGGCGGTGGTGGAGACAGAAGCAGCTCCTGCTGTTCTGCTCCTGGCGGTGGTGGAGACAGAGGCAGCTCCTGCTGCTCTGCTCCTGGCGGTGGTGGAGACAGAGGCAGCTCCTGCTGCTCTGCTCCTGGCGGTGGTGGAGAACGAGGCAGCTCCTGCTGCTCTGCTCCTGGCGGTGGTGGAGACCGAGGCAGCTCCTGCTGCTCTGCTCCTGGCGGTGGTGGAGACAGAGGCAGCTCCTGCTGCTCTGTTCCTGGTGGTGGTGGAGACAGAGGCAGCTCCTGCTGCTCTGCTCCTGGTGGTGGTGGAGACAGAGGCAGCTCCTGCTGCTCTGCTCCTAGTGCTGGAGACAGTGGCGAGGGCTCCTCACCCTCTAACGCTGGAGACGGCAGCAATGGCTCCTCTCCCTCTGGCGTTGGAGACGGCAGCGACGGCTCCTCTCCCTCTGGCGCTGGAGACGGCAGCGACGGCTCCTCTCCCCCTGGCGCTGGAGACGGCAGCGACGGCTCCTCTCCCCCTGGCGCTGGAGAAGGCAGCGATGACTCCTCTCCTCTGGCGCTGGAGAAGGCAGCGATGACTCCTCTCCCTCTGGCGCTGGAGAAGGCAGCGATGACTCCTCTCCCTCTGGCGCTGGAGAAGGCAGCGATGACTCCTCTCCCTCTGGCGCTGGAGAAGGCAGCGATGACTCCTCTCCCTCTGGCGGTGGAGAAGGCAGCGATGACTCCTCTCCCTCTGGCGGTGGAGAAGGCAGCGATGACTCCTCTCCCTCTGGCGCTGGAGATGACAGCAATGGCTCCTCTCCCTTTGGCGTTGGAGACAGCAGCACTGGCTCCTCTCCCTCGGGCGTTGGAGATGGCAGCACTGGCTCCTCTCCCTCGGGCGTTGGAGACGGCAGCAATGGCTCCTCTCCCTCTGGCACTGGAGATGGCAGTGATGGCTCCTCTCCCTCTGGCGCTGGAAACAGCAGCGGGGCCCCTCCCATATCTGCAGCCAGGTAGTTGAGCACCATGGCTGCGATGTCTGGGAGGGATGCTGGTTGGTGTTTCTGTTCCCAGGCCTCCCAGCGCTCCCCATCTCTCGCCCACAGGAGGTTGATCACAGCAGGGAGGGCGACCATTATATCCCTCTCAGGCTCCTCCAGCCAGTCCCAGATCCCCTCAGAGGAGACGGGATTCTTCCGCCTCGGAGGATGCGGGTCCTGTCTCACCCTTGCTGGATGCTCAGGCTCCTTCCTCTCCTGCCATGGAGGAGGTTGGTCCGGTGCCACGTGCCCAACCTCACCAACCGCTGGCACCACTCCTCACCCTTCAGGCAGGTGAGGCAGACGTCCAGCGTGGTAAGGACCCGCTGCTGTTGCTGCCTCCTGCTGCTGTTGTTGTTGCTGCTGCTTTCTCCTCCGCTACTCTTCCCATTTTTTTATTTATTTTTTTTTCCAAAAACACAAAAATACTTTTGAAAAACAAAAAACGTCCTTTTTCTATTCCTGGTCCGGCTCGTGGAGGCGTTGTTTGTCCCACGCAGGACACCATATGTGACAGGCTGGCTTGCAGTGGTGATGTGTGATGACGTCACGGACCAGGAAGTACAGAAACCAAAACAATGGATGGGCGGGTGAAGCTGAATGCTACTGCATTCAGCGTATTTAATCAAATATACAAAACAAAAGATTTAAACAATGAACAAAATGAACAATGAACAAAACACAAAACAAAAAGGCACAAGGGCCAAACGAATAAACAGACAAACAAGTAAGTGGCGTGCTGGCTAAACCAGCACGTTTTAGCAATTGTTTTTATGTCTTCTACGCGCTCTCTCTCCGCTCTCCCGTACTCTCTACTCCAACACTCCACCTGCAGAACGGACAACTGCTGGTTCTTATACTCTGGCCGAGGGGTTAACTAGTTGTTAATTATCTTATTACCCCTCGGCCAGAGTCTGCATCGTTGGTAAGGATGCATGACTGTCAGCTAGTTAAATAATCAGTAGCTGATCAGTCATGCATCCTCACGGGGTTTTTAAATATAACTATAAAAAAACAATAACAAAAGACGCGGCGCTTTTATCCGCGCCGCAAACAAATACAAATAATAATAAATAGGGGCGGGACACTCCGCCACAATCCTCCTCTATCTCTGTCCATCCGTTTGCCATTTCCTCAACATTACTGTGATCTCAGGCTGTATACAAATGTGTCAACCGGGGTCTTTAAACTACATGCCACGTTCTCATTGGTCAGTTTCCCCAGTTACAGCATACACAGCTCCAGGATCGAATCAACATTACGGATCAGTGGAGTATACTAAAACACCAGTGATCCTGGATCCAATGCCATTTTTTGATCTCATATTAATTATTGAGAAATAAAAGTTTGAGTGCTCCTGTAATGTGAGGGGGACATTTCCCTGTCATTGAAAAAGTGAGGGGGACATGTCCCCTGTGTAAATTACCCCTATGGTTGGATAGACAGACAGCCTCCATATACCCTGTAATTATGATGACATAATATATTAGAAAATTATGAGAATTATGCAAGACTGGGAAATGTGTGTGTGTGTGTGTGTGTGTGTGTGTGTGTGTGTGTGTGTGTGTGTGTGTGTGTGTGTGTGTGTGTGTGTGTGTGTGTGTGTGTGTGTGTGTGTGTGTGTGTGTGTGTGTGTGTGTGTGTGTGTGTGTGTGTGTGTGTGTGTGTGTGTGGGTGTGGGTGTGTGTGTGTGGGTGTGTGTGTGTACGTGCGGGCGTTTGTGTGTGTGTGTGTGTGTACGTTTGCACAGATGTACAGTTAGACTGTCTGCCCCATATCACCCCGTGGAGGTGGAACCAATCAGCTGCAGTGGTAAAACATCTCATGAAGAACTCCATTCACCCAGGCAATGCTATGCCCTTTGGTAATACACAATCCTGTTAGGTCCTAACCACTGCTCAGCCCTGTACAGCCCTGTGTCCACAAACCACGCTTGATCAAATGTTTTTGGCATGAAATCTAAAGTCTTACTTGTGACCATTGTTCTCTGCTTCTCAACATATTCCAGGCCTGATGCTATAGAAATCCAATACTGTATTGTCCAGTGGAGCACCAGAGCTATCCTTGACTAATGTTTAAAATTATTTATTCAATTGAAGCCCTCCAGGTATAAATTTGAACTGCCTCTGTTGGTTGCAGTGAGACTGCATGCCTGTGTTATGACAAGGCTGTAATAATTGCATTCCCATTAGCACCTGTCCAGATTTTACTGGAGACAGCTGGAGAACTGGGTTGACAGTGGCTGAAGTTTGTCAGCGCTGTGTAATAAATACCATTCAAATCACATCCAAGTATGTTGAAAGAAGGAATAAACTTCAACGACTGTTTAGAACAGCTAGGAGTTTAATGAATAGCAAGCCTTATATAGGTAATGAACATGGGTTACATCCTCTATACTGCAGAGGCACTATGGGTTTTTCACTACACTGTGGGCCAAATTCACAGTATCTAGGTATTTAGACAAATTGAATCTGTTACAAAACTGTTAACACACACTGCAGTCTCTTGCTTGACTCCCTAAATGAGTTAGTATTTTTTTTACATTAACAGTTTGATTTTCCTTTCAGAAAAATATACAAGGCCCGTGTCCAAGGCAACGTTAAAAAGCATATTAACAACATCCATTCCCTGTCACTCTGTAAATACAAAACTAGAACTGTGTATAACATGAAACATCGCCATGAACTACACCCACTGTATGCACATTTAAAAATGTTACGATACTTTCAATACCTTGTGCTGAAGAACGTCCCTAGCAAGTTTTATGAGACTGGGACAACCGGTTCTCTAGATATACATAAAAATGTGATGAGACATACAGAAAGAAGGTCTAGGAAAGACAGTGGCCATGTACACCCTGGTACACCCAATGACACATGCTAACGTTTCATCACAACTAGACTAGGTGTTCTATATGTACAGCTATATGTACTGACATCGGGATCTGCATACACCAGCCTATCCACATCACCAGGAATATGCAATAATAATATTAGCTTTAACCGAGACTCAGTTATAGGAGGCTATCAGTCTAGATCTGGCTTTTCAGTGCGGTCCCCTGCGGTGAGCCATTCCTCTGCCCCTGAGCTCCATGGTTCTCCATCCCAGTGCGGTCCCCTGCGGTGAGCCCTACCTTGGCCCCACAGCCCCATGCGTCTCCACTCAACAGTCTCTTTATGGCTCTACCCCTGTCCCTGGCTGAAATGTTTACATATTTACACAGCCTGACACTCTGGGCATCAGGGAAACCATCCCCCTCTAAATCACGTGTGTGCATAAATGCTGTATTGTTTGCGTGTTGAGGTGCTAATGAAGTAATGACCCAGTTTGTTTTGCGTTCTTTCAGAGGCTGGCAGGCCTGCTCAGACCAGGCCTCCAGAAGCTGTGTAGACCTTCAACCAGCACAGCCTCCCTTTGGGAAAGTAGAATTCACCTCTCCCAGGGGTGAGCTTGAACTTTCTCTGGCTGGGCCTCACTTTCCGTTGAGTACTTCACTTTAAAGAGGTGTTGTACATTTAGTTGTATTTTTAATGGATTTTAATATAATTCATGTTTAGAGTTTTGGAGCCATTACTGTTCAGACTTTTGGTTGCTATATAAACCACTCCTTGGATAGTATTTTACAACCAAGGGCGCGTTAAATATAAAAATAAAGCAGTCAGTGGTAGGACCCAGACCTTTTCTTTAATAAAATAAAACTGCATTGACCTGACTCGACAGGTCATAATTTAAAGTTACAGTTATCATTTAAATTCATGCTCATTACATAAGCAGCAAAAATGTGCCCTGGGAGCCCATACCATACTGTACACTCACCAACCACTGTGTGAAAAGTTGTCTCCTATCCTCTGTCCTCTGGTACTGGTCTCTCTTCTGCACTTACAAAAGTGGCAAAAGTCACGTCTCTGTTCTTAGCTAAATGGATTCGGTTCACCCAAGCTTCATAACTCTCTTATCCCTGGGATTAGTCTAGTGGCTCTGTGCTAGAATCTTCAAAACTAAAATGTTTTTTTTTTGTACTGAGGTGACCATGATTATAATGTCCCTTGGTTTATACTCTACACAATATTACTACATAACCAAGATCTGCCTGTCTTCTGTAACACCAGGGTCTTATTCATAGCTTGCCTGTTCTACTTTAGTACTGTCCCTTTGGTAATTGAGTTCCACTTTGGACTGGCATGCAACACTATATTTACCAGAATCCTCTGCTTGAAACACGGAAGCAAAGTTAATATCTGGTGGATCGTCCTTTAGCTGTATGTGCCCCTTAGATAAGTTTCCAATAGTGAAAGCATAGTGAAAGCATAGTAAAGCACAGGTAAGCATTGTAAAGCATATTGAAAACCATGCCAAACTGTATTTAAATATGGTAAGTGCAGAGTATAGCCATGGGAAAAGCACAGGAAAACGGCAAAATTACAGTGCAAATTCACCATAGTAAACTTTCCTAGGGGCCCCTATGAATCCCCTGGTCTCTTTCATGTGGGTCACTGCATGTGCTCTGTATGCTGGTGCATTACCCACGAACAGTGCAGTCTAGTGCATGAGCTGCCATTGAAGGTAGCAGAGCTGTAGTCAACAGCTGGATGTTTCCTGCTGCTGTTACCAGTCCGTTGCAGAAAACAACACTTCAATACCAGCGGGTCAAATTGCTCCCCACAACATCACATCAAGTCTCCCGTGTTTTAATGTGGCCTGCAGATGTGTTGGGGAACTCCTCCGAGTGCCTATTCCAGACCCACAAACAGAACAAAGAGCAGTGGGGATAGTGCAGCGTCTGCAATGCCCATTGCTTCCATTAGATAACTCCATCTTAAAGAAGTGGTTTATGGCTTGCAGCTCTTCATGTTGCGATGGTAACTTTTCACTGCTGAGATGGACCATGTTCTACGAAGGGGGTGTCGGTTTACGTGCCACAAATGTTATCTGTTTACTGCCAATACAGAATGACTCTTCATATTCCTCATAAACTTGTTTTTGTAATGGTAACTGAAGACAGGTATTGCAGTGAAAGTTGTATCAGACTTGGCAGTTATCATTGCAGAGGCTAACTAAAATGGAGAACAGACATCTCGCCCATTGCTAGTAAATCAATAACATTTTGTTAAATCATTTTTTTTACCTATTTCTGGGGATGACTATCTATTCAGGAACACCAAGACATTAAGTAAGCCAGGGATCTAAGTGGGCTTAAATGGCAAGAAATGGATAATACTTTACATGAAGTGCCTCTAATTACTGTGTATTTACATAGTAATTACTTAGTAAATATATGTGTACTTACACATAATTACAATGCTATTATGCAGTTAAAATGTACTTAATGTGTAAAAAATGTTGCATGACATAACCCTAACCCCAACAAGGAGGCTATGTGGTCCAGTGGTTAAAGAAAAGGGCTTGTAACCAGGAGGTCCCCGGTTCAAATCCACCTCAGCCACTGACTGTTATTATGCATAGTTACAATGTACTTAATGTGTACATTTTTTGAATGAAATAATCCTAGCCCATTCTAAACCTAACTTCAAACCTAACCCTAACTCTTTTCTGATCCAATTGTGTACTTACACATATCTTGCAAAAAGATTAACATGTTAAGTACATTGTAAATATGCATACTAACATTGTAAGTATGTGTAAGTACACATGCATTTACTAAGTAACTACTATGCAAATACACAGTAATTAGGGACACCATGTCAAGTGTTACCAAAATAATTTGTTTTGAAAGGCAGACAATTATACAGGAATACCAAGATACTGTAGAAAGTGGTCTTAGTAGGTTAAAAAAGACAACAAACTTCCCACAAGTGCCACAAACCACAGGGGCGGTCCAACACTGTTTCTAGGACGCTGTGTATAGGAATATACTCTGTTTTCGTTACATAAATAAAAGTGGAATTGACTTGAACTGGAGTGTGCCATGCATGTGCTGTCGTTCTCTTGAACTCTCCGTGATAAGTAAGGGCCGCATCAGTCACCTGACACCCCTCACCCCTGAAGCAGTCCCACCCTCTTCACACCATCATATAAACAGCATGTCAAGAGGCACCTGGTGTTCTCCCATTAGCAACAGCAGCATGAAGGCAACTCTCCGCAGAGATCTCTGCAGTGTTTAATGTGTCCGATGTTAGCAATTGGTGCGTCCTGTCAGGAGGAGTCTGGTGTGATGTTCTAGAGTTAGAATAATAAACATCTTGGCCTCTTTAGTAATGTGTGGTAATAGCATTGTAATGTCTTACCAATGAGTTCCCGATGAAGTTTAAAAATACTACTGCCTGTTTCAGTCTAAACACTGTGCATATGAGCAATAGCTTTTAATCTGAAGGGTTTTTTTTTTGGATGCTCTGAACCAGAGCTGTTGGTTACATGCTGTGAATCTAGAAGATACATTATATTACTATAACTGGTTTGTTATGCAATACTGTTATATGTAAACTGTGTTCATTAGTTGATACTGTGTAATAAACATTGAAATAATTTTACTTACCTGTCTGGTGGTTCCTGTTCATCTGTATGCGGTTTGCAGTGGTAAAAAAGAATCTAAAAATTACCTGTGCAAAGGAAAAGAGAAAGAAAATAAGGTTAATAGTATATTACAATATACTAGCTGGAGTTGTCCTGAAGTCATAAATGCTAATAGTGGTGACATATCTGTATGTGCTTCTGTATAATGTAGATCTACAGATTCTCAGTCCTCAGCTCTTACCAGTAGGCCACCCCTCTCTTCATTTCTCACCCATGTCTAGCTGTCCGGAACCACTCAATAAATCACTCTCTGGCCTGTGGAGATGGTGTGGAGTACATTCAAAAGGAAATGTAACCCAAGAGTTTGGCCTTCTCGTGAATTGTCCAGGGTAACTGGACTCTGCATCATTCGCTCTGTGGAAATCTATATCCATTTCCATTTTCTTGTTTCGCTTCGTTTCCCATGCACTGGTCTTGTGATTTGAGAAGAGCATCTGCAGTGGAACAGCGAAGGGGACAGTTTGTTTTAAGAGGCTTTCCTGAGGCGAGCCTCCCACAGAGCACAGGGTCAGTGTTGATATTCATAAAACTTTATTGTCAGGCCTTTTTGGCTTTCAAAAAGAAATTCTAGATACTTTAACCCTAAACTCCTGTGACAAGAAAGAAGAGTTGTAATATTGCCAGGAATAGCATATTTAATATTTATATAGCATATTTAATATTTGTATTAGTATTAGTATTAGTAGTAGTGTTAGTATTAGTATTATAGTAATCCTAATAATACTATTGTAACACCAGCTTTGCAGAGCAGACATTTTGAAAAGAGCTTGAAAAGAGCTTTGAAACAAACTTTAAAGTGTAAAAAGTTGTCAGGATGTTAACAATGATAAGAAAAATTACATGTATTTTATTTAAACAGTTGTAACAACACGTGGGGACGTGTAGCGCTATATTTGTCAGAACCTCACAACTTACTCTTTAATAGATTAACTTAAATAGCGTAAAATATGTCATTATTGGTGAATTGTAATACCCATCTATCTTCATGTGTCCTGTATACAGTACCAGTACATAATTAATCTGCAGGCAGAAACATTATATTCAAAACATTATGGTCAAATGACATAGGCCAACTGGTACATGGAATTGCTGGTGTCCTGTGTTTCTCAGTTATTGTAACTGTAGAGCCTGAAACACAACTGCTGCGAAACTTGTTATTGTAACTGTAGGGCCTAAAACTGCGGTGAAATTTGATTTGTTTTGTTTTGTTTTTGCACAGTAGAATCAGGCCTACCCTGTATCTGTGCTTGTGCTATAGAATCTGCTCTTCTCGTTCACTGCAGTGGACCTTAGATATTCTGTCTGGGTTCCCCTTAAACTGGGCTGTTCTTTCATAGCTTTTATAACCCGTGTCAGAGTGAGCTTTGGTGAAACTGTTGTGACCAAAATATCGGTTTTAATTAAGATGCGTTTTTATAGAAAATAATAACAAATATGGGAGTAGGATTCAATCCTAGATCAGAGACAAGTTCCCTAGCCGTTGGGCTACAGCAAACAACTCAGCAGGACAATCAGATTGGCTATTGAGTGCCAGCCCCTGCAGTGTCACTGTTGTATGTAAACTAGCCTGCCCTGCCAGCTGCCCCCCAGAGACTTGGAGCTGCTGTGTTATTTGGCAGTGCTAGTGAATGTTATCCTCCCAGAGCCCTGGTTTGTAAACTTCACCAGTTTCAGCCACAGCACCGTGGGGATCCACCGGCGAGCCAAGAGCAGTCTTCCCTGCTGAAAGGGCTCAGCAGTGATTTCAGGAAGCAAGCCCAGATGCTGTACCCGGCGCATGATTAATGACAACATCACTATGATATGTGGACTTTATTAGAGTGTGAGGAGAAAAGCTCACGGAGCGTTTAGACATCAATTTACTCAAGCCAGTGTCTCTACAGCAAGTGGGGACTCGTAATTTAATTACAGTGTATTACGATGAATATATATTTTTAGCGGTGGTAGGGTGGGGGTCTTGATTTATTAAATAATTTTAAGCAACGTTAAATATAGATGAAATATAATAAACAGATATCAGCTTACTAAACATTTAATGATTTACATGTGTAACCTTTTGTCAGGGAGACATGGTTTATAAAGCCTGTGTCTAGGACACCATATATTACTAATTTGTTTGAGAAGACATGTTTTACAGGGTACAGAGGAAGATTAATTGGAATAAGGTTAATAAAATGCCTCAGTGCTTGGCTCCGGTTTTCTTTCGAGAAGACGTTCAAGTATTCTTTGGGTCTTTCTTTAGCTGAGGCCTGTGTAGCAGAACAGTGTTGAGAAGAGGTCATCTGAGACATGAGGGTGCAAAACCTTAAAGGAACAGTACACACTGTCACAGGACAGACTTTTAACCTGTAGTCATACCACCCTGTATTGTCAGCTCATCAAGTTAGGCAAGATTAATAGATGATTGATCGCCATGGGTTGTACTTTGCGTCAATTAAACAGCCATTGATTGATTAATACAACCTCCAAACAAGATCAAAGTGGGGCCCTACCTGACCAGAAAGAGACTCTTTTGAAATGATTGTTTCATGTTTTAATTTTAGTGCACCCAATTACTTTACCCCAATTTAGAACGACAAATGAGGTCCCTACACTGCAGTAATCCCCACAACAGCTCAGGAGCACTGAAGGTCAGCTGACATTCTCCGACCAACCAAATCGCCTCTTCACCAGAGCCATTTGTGGACCGTCCCCCCCCCAGCTTATTTTTTTTTAAAGCGAGCTCAGTTATTTTCTTTTAGTTTTTTTAGTTACAGTGTTTAATTAACTCCTAGTATATGAAAGGAGAAAAAAAACACCTGTTAATTTCACAAAACTAAAATGAAACAACTTAGTAGTATAATTCAAGGTCCCTTAAGTTTCTCATTTTGTACGTGGAATGTATTTCTTTCAAAACATAGGAGTTGATGTTTTGAAAAAAGAACCCTTATTTTTAAATATGTTTGTGTCAAGACGTCTTGCAATTGGTATATCAAGATAACTGTAAAATGACGAGTTCTCATCATGGGCATTGACAAGGTTGAGGGCTGTAGTGAATGCAGTCTCTTCAATAGCATGATGGAGTGCTTGCTGTGTGTTTGTTCATTTATCATGGTCGATAATGCCATGACTTGAACACACAGAGCTGTGCTCTCCAGATTTAGCCTTAGTACTGTGCTTGTGCACTGTGTCTGTTAGAAAGCCTTGCTTTCAGATGCTCTTACACTTCCTTGGTCGTCAGGAGGGTGACGTTGTCCTGTGCAATTTGTGTTCTGCCTTATAACAAGAATCCAAGTGCTTATAGAACAGTATTATGAGGTTAATGGGAACCTGTGGCAAAGTGCCCCCCCGTGTGTATTTTGTGTTACGTGTTGTGTGTAAATGTTGGTGTATAGTCATCGGTACACGGGATATAAACGGGTCTGTGTTTCACTTGTGATTTAAAAATGTAGATTTATATTTAGGCACGGAGGGCACAAATCACTTCACGTGCTAGTTAAAATGTAATGTGTGGTCACGGGAGTGCACTTAATTAATTCACGTGCAGTTGTACCGAGATTCCAATTGAATGATTGACTAGCAATCGAGTCTCGGTACAACTGCATAAAACAGCATGTTTTCACTCACTCGGGTTGTGTGTTCGTTGAGTGGAGAACGGGTGGAGAGGAGAGTAGAAGATAGAAGAGATAGTTGTAAACACATATTGCGTATCTGCGTGCTCGTGTGTGTCTAGTATTCGATACGTTTTGTTTATCTGTTTATTTTGGCTCAAGTGCCGTGTCTTGTGTGTTTGTTGTTACAACCGTTTATTTTTCTGTTCTGTTTATTCATTAAATGCTGAGCGAAAGCATTCGCTCAGCTTCACCAAACTCCACCTCTCTGTTGTTTTTGTTCCTGCTTCTGACGTGACGTCACCGCTCAGTCGCCTTTGTGACACGTGGTGTCAGAACTGGGAGCTACAGCGCCTCCAGGACTCAGGCCAGAGCAGGAACCGCAATTTGGGGTTTAAAAAAAAAAACAACAACAACAACAACAACAACAAAAAAAAAAAAAAAAAAAAAAATGGAAGGCTGGAACTGGAGAGATGGCTGCCAGGATCTGGAGGTCCTCCTCGGTGGTCTAGAGGACCAAGGCTGGTGCCTTGCCTGTGGGGAGTTCGGGCACCCGGTGGTGCGCTGTCCCTACCAAGAGGGAGAGGAGGAACTGGCCCAGGAGAGGAAGGTGAGGAGGAGGCAGAGAAGGGGAAAGGGGAAGAGGAAGGCTGAGTGTCCACAGCCCAAGTGGGAGGAGCCTGAGTGTCCACAGCCCAAGCGGGAGGAGCCCGAACGTCCTACGCCTGAGTGGGAGGAGCCCGAACGTCCTACGCCTGAATGGGAGGAGCCGGTGCGTCCACAGCCCAAGAGGGAGGAGTCGGTGCGTCCACAGCCCAAGAGGGAGGAGTCGGTGCGTCCACAGCCCAAGAGGGAGGAGTCGGTGCGTCCACAGCCCAAAAGGGAGGAGTCGGTGTGTCCACAGCCCAAGAGGGAGGAGTCGGTGCGCCCACGGCCCAAGAAGGGAAGGTAGAGCGTCCACAGCCCCAGTCTCCACCAGCAGAGGGTGAATTCCTGCTGGGTCCACCTCCATTGCCATGGGAGGACTGCTTGCAGCTCCCACCTCCACCAGCAGAAGGTGAATTCCTGCTGGTCCCGCCTCCGCCACCTCCATTGGCAGGAGCAGAGCAGCAGGAGCTGCCTCTGCCTCCGCCACTTCCATCGGCAGAGCAGCAGGAGCTGCCTCTGCCTCCGCCACCTCCATCGGCAGGAGCAGAGCAGCAGGAGCTGCCTCTGCCTCCGCCACCTCCATCTGCAGGAGCAGAGCAGCAGGAGCTGCCTCTGCCTCCGCCACCTCCATCGGCAGGAGCAGAGCAGCAGGAGCTGCCTCTGCCTCCGCCACCTCCATTGGAGGGAGCAGAGCAGCAGGAGCTGCCTCTGCCTCCGCCAACCCCACCAGCAGAGGATGAATGCCTGCTGGTAACACTTCCCCACCAGCAGAGGATGAATGCCTGCTGGTATCACTTCCCCACCAGCAGAGGAGGAATGCCTGCTGGTAACACTTCCCCACCAGCAGAGGATGAATGCCTGCTGGTATCACTTCCCCACCAGCAGAGGAGGAATGCCTGCTGGTATTACTTCCCCACCAGCAGAGGATGAATGCCTGCTGGTAACACTTCCCCACCAGCAGAGGAGGAATGCCTGCTGGTATCATTTCCCCACCGCCACGAGGAGAGGAGCAGGAGCTGCCTCTCCCTTCACCAGAAGGACCAGGGCTAGATGCTGGCGGTCCTCAGCAGCCCTTGCATAGGCTGCTGAGGGAAGCACGGGAAGAACCGCCCGGCCGCAGAGGCCGAGAAGAGGGCCAACACCTGCACCCCAGCTAGTCCTGACTCCTGCCTCGCTTCGCCCAAGGATGCTTGCCTCGCTTCGCCCAAGGATGCCTGCCTCGCCGCCCAAGGATGCCTGCCTCGCCGCCCAAGGATGCCTGCCTCGCCGCCCAAGGATGCCTGCCTCGCCGCCCAAGGATGCCTGCCTCGCCGCCCAAGGATGCCTGCCTCGCCGCCCAAGGATGCCTGCCTCGCATCGCCTGAGGATGCCTGCCTTGCATCGCCTGGGGTTGCCAGCCGCTCCGCATCGCCTGGGGTTGCCAGCCGCTCCGCATCGCCTGGGGTTGCCAGCCGCTCCGCATCGCCTGGGGTTGCCAGCCGCTCCGCATCGCCTGGGGTTGCCAGCCGCTCCGCATCGCCTGGGGTTGCCAGCCGCTCCGCATCGCCTGGGGTTGCCAGCCGCTCCGCATCGCCTGGGGCTGCCTGTCGCTCCGCATCGCCTGGGGCTGCCTTTGCTCCACACAGGGTACAGGGTACGAGGCAGAAGTGGAGCTCCCGCTGCCGCCTCTATGGCCAGGGGCTCCCCTCCCGAGTTCGCCTCCCGAGGGTCCGCTGCTGCTGCCGCCGCCTCCCGAGGGTCCGCTGCTGCTGCCGCCGCCTCCCGAGGGTCCGCTGCTGCTGCCGCCGCCTCCCGAGGGTCCGCTGCCGCCGCCTGGGGTCGCCAGGGATCCTGCTTCGCCTGGGGTAGTCGAGGGTCCTGCTTCGCCTGGGGTCGCTACACTATGGCCAGAACCCCATGAAGGGGAGCTGTCGGCCATGAAGAAAGGGGAGGTCAGGAGACCAGCTCCCCAGCCGCATTTCCGTGGCAGGAAACACGGTGGCCAGAGCCCCACGGAGGGGAGCTAGCGGCCACGGAGGAGGGGAGGTCAGGAGACCCGCTCCTCGCAGCAGTTTCGCTGCCGGAATGGGTGGCCGGCGCCCACGGAGGGGAACTGCCGGCCATGAAGAAGGGGGAGGTCAGGAGACCAGCTTCCCCGCAGCAGTTTCGCTGCGGAGATTGTGTGGTCGGAGCCCCACGGAGGGGAACTGCCGGCCATGAAGAAGGGGGGAGGTCAGGAGACCAGCTCCCCAGCTGCACTTTCGGCAGGAGATAGTGTGGCTGAAGCCCCGGAAGAGGGAGCTGCCAGCCACGAAGAATTGGGGGTGCCAGACATTTCACCATGGCCACCCCCAGAAACAACTTGCTTCCCCTCTTCCGGGACTTTGGGACTGAGGGGGAGGTGGCCATTGAGGCCATGTGTGCTTTGCACAAGGGGGTATATGTGGCAAAGTGCCCCCGTGTGTATTTTGTGTTACGTGTTGTGTGTAAATGTTGGTGTATAGTCATCGGTACACGGGATATAAACGGGTCTGTGTTTCACTTGTGATTTAAAAATGTAGATTTATATTTAGGCACGGAGGGCACAAATCACTTCACGTGCTAGTTAAAATGTAATGTGTGGTCACGGGAGTGCACTTAATTAATTCACGTGCAGTTGTACCGAGATTCCAATTGAATGATTGACTAGCAATCGAGTCTCGGTACAACTGCATAAAAACAGCATGTTTTCACTCACTCGGGGTTGTGTGTTCGTTGAGTGGAGAACGGGAGAGAGAGAGAGAGAGGAGAGTATATTAAAACAAGATAGTTGTCTACTCGCCGTGCTGGACTGTGACCAGTCACGATACTTGTTTATCTGTTTATTTACTCAAGTGCCGTGTCTTGTGTGTTTGTTGTTACAACCGTTTATTTTTCTGTTCTGTTTATTCATTAAATGCTGAGCGAAAGCATTCGCTCAGCTTCACCAAACTCCTCTCTGTTGTTTTTGTTCCTGCTTCTGACGTGACGTCACCGCTCAGTCGTCTTTGTGACAGAACCACACGACACTATCGCCTTATAACCTGTTCCACTGTATAAAGGGCTGTCTTATAATGAGGGAGCACTACACTTGTGTTTTGTCTCTATACTGTAAATCCATCTCTTTAAAACAGCGTCAAGAACATTTGGAGATTTAAAAAAAGTTGATATGCTTTATTGATGGAATGTATTCCATTACTTGAATGTAAATATGTCCAGGCTTTGTAACAATTGCAGAACAAGAATACTTTGATTGTAAGAACAGTAAATCAGCAGTTATTAAAACAGCACTGCATCTGCCTGCACAAGCGCTCCAGAACTCCTGGGTTATAACAATAGCTATAAATCTCAGGGGATTCTGGCTGTAAAATCTCATTATAGATTTGTGTGCATTTGGGAAGGGGAAGCACATGTTGGCTGTGCGATGGAAGGAGAGGAGTCTCACTGCAGCCTGGCTCGAGGCTCCTGCAATCAATCAGACCCTAATGGGAGGCTTTGGCGCGCGGGACACTGAGGATCCACAGACTGCAGGAGAGATAAACAGCGGTGAAACAGAATTAATTAAAACAGATCTGCATTACACTGTGGAGGCAAAGCACAGGCCTCCAGTTACTTTGGTCTGATAGACCCTGATGCACTCAACCCATCACAACTAAGTGAAAGCACTTCAGTGGATTGTGTATTGGTCCATACTATTGCACTACCTTTGAAAGCAATCTGAACCGTGCGGCAGGGTGCTCATATTCTGAACTGTGCTGCAGGGTGCTCAGATTCTGAAGCGTGCGGCAGGGTGCTCAGATTCTGAAGCGTGCGGCAGGGTGCTCAGATTCTGAAGCGTGCGGCAGGGTGCTCAGATTCTGAAGCGTGCGGCAGGGTGCTCAGATTCTGAACCGTGCGGCAGGGTGCTCAGATTCTGAAGCATGCGGCAGGGTGCTCAGATTCTGAACCGTGCGGCAGGGTGCTCAGATTCTGAAGCGTGCGGCAGGGTGCTCAGATTCTGAACCGTGCGGCAGGGTGCTCAGATTCTGAACCGTGCGGCAGGGTGCTCAGATTCTGAACCGTGCGGCAGGGTGCTCAGATTCTGAACCGTGCGGCAGGGTGCTCAGATTCTGAACCGTGCTGCAGGGTGCTCAGATTCTGAACCGTGCTGCAGGGTGCTCAGATTCTGAAGCGTGCGGCAGGGTGCTCAGATTCTGAAGCGTGCGGCAGGGTGCTCAGATTCTGAAGCGTGCGGCAGGGTGCTCAGATTCTGAACCGTGCGGCAAGGTGCTCAGATTCTGAACCGTGCTGCAGGGTGCTCAGATTCTGAAGCGTGCGACAGGGTGCTCAGATTCTGAAGCGTGCGGCAGGGTGCTCAGATTCTGAACCGTGCGGCACGGTGCTCAGATTCTGAACCGTGCGGCACGGTGCTCAGATTCTGAACCGTGCGGCAGGGTGCTCAGATTCTGAACCGTGCGGCACGGTGCTAAGATTCTGAACTATGCTCTGTTGTCAAAACTGCCGTCTTTTTCCGATAGCAATTTCATCCAGTGCTAAAATATGTACGCGTCTGAGTTGTGGCTTATTACTAATACTAATACTGTACTTGTATTACTATTACGCATGTAGTGTATGGAAAAAGGCAAAGGATGTATACTTTTAGATGCTTTTAAATGCGTCTACCTTTAATTTTAGTCTCTAAATACATATTTCAAAATTACAGAGTCTGAGGCTAGATATAGCGCATATTTCAACACATATCAACGAAAAGTAGGCCTAATAGCAGAACGGAAAGTTATTTTCTCCCACACCCGACCCATGCTTTATGCTTCTTAAAGATTGGCATGTGTGACCAGAAATGGGGTGTGGCTAGGGTTCCGCTTGTTTTGGGCTTTATTTGAAGAACAAGGTCGCTGTTTTTCTGTCAGAAATCTGGCAAACCTGGAAGCCATTTTGAGGTTAGGCTCACCTTTGTTTGTTTCGATCTTTTACTTGCTATATCTTTCTTTTATTTTCTAATTTATAGAAAAGTATACCAAAGATATTTGTTGGAAGCAGAGCTAACATTTTAAGGCTGTATTTCTAACCCACATTCCCCTGCAAGTTTTTGGATGGGGTTCCTTGTCAGTTTGTTTGCATCCAAGGATTTTACAAACTGCCAGCTACAATGAAAAGGGCACCTGGAGTTATTGGAGCAGTCTGGGTGAGATCAACTTCATCCTTTTCTATTGGGATTTACAGTTTTTGAATGGCTATTTGTATTTTGTTTTTTGTCAATTTTGTCTCTGTGTTTTTTGGATTTTATTTTTATTTTTGAGAACTTTGGCAATTGGATACATTCCATGACTGTGCTTTTGATTTATTGATACTGTATATATATATATATATATATATATATATATATATATATATATATATTCTTGAATATTTTTGTCTGGACTATTATAAGTATTTTTTGTCATTACTAGTTATTTTACTAGTTCTTTTTCACTATTGCCATCCTGAATTATCTTTGTTTCATTTTAGTTTTGGCTTTGAATCCCTCTCTGGTACCATTAGTGGCAATAAACACACTTTGGTAACTTCTGTTTTGGCCCTTTTAAAATGTTCTATTCCCCTGTGACACTAATTACATATTAAAATGACTGATTCACAGTATGTGGAACAACTTCTTGTGTTCTCAAAACACTTATAAAAATCTGACATTCAGATGCCTCCATATACCCCAATAACTTATGCTAAATAATGTTAATGCCTTGTTTCAAGGCAATTGGATAAGCAGTTCTCCAAATATATCTGTATGCAAAAACATAATGTGACAATAATTCCCATATAGTACGGCTTCCTCTTTAAGCAGATGAGAGAAAAGGATGATGGGAGCTCTCCCTCTCCCTAGACAGGGCGTAGTATGCATTTTCTCCTATTGAAGCAAAAGCACAGGCTACTGGCCTCCCAGGTGTACCCTTTAAATAACCCAGTAGGAAAACTTAACATATCAGATAAGAATCGGTTTGGCCACATTGCCCCAGGTAAGTAACCAACTTAACCTGGTTACATGTTGTTGCATTTCTGTGACATTTGAGTTATAGATCTCTTTAAGGCTAATTAAATCTGAATTTTACGCCTATTTCCCTTGGTAAGAACTGCTGACTTTTCAATTGGGTGTGAACCGAGGCATACCAAAGTTCAGCCAAACCAAACAGTTCACAAACAACCATACAGTATGTAATTAGATTTATTTAGGGTTGAGCCCTGTAAACAGGAAAGTTAACCGGAGCAGTGTCTATGTGGGACATTGCCATGGTAGTTAAGACCATAAGAACATAAGAAAGTTTACAAACAAGAGGAGGCCATTTGGCCCATCTTGCTCATTTGGTTGTTAGTAGCTTATTGATCCCAGAATCTCATCAAGCAGCTTCTTATCAAGCAGAAGGATCAGGGTGTCAGCTTCAACAACATTACTGGGGAGTTGGTTCCAGACCACAATTCTGTGTAAAGTCTCTCCTATTTTCTGTTCTGAATGCCCCTTTGTCTAATCAACAAACGTCTTTTTGATGGTGTCGGACAGGGTTCCGACATCGGACCGGAAAGGGAAAATTGTAATGTCGAACTTGGTCTGACATAGGACCGCAAAGGGTTAAACCAACCTTTATGACTAGAAACTGTGTATGAAAATAAACTAACATTAGATATTGAACTTCTAAATAGATCAAATCCTATGGATATCATTTGCTACAAAAAAAATCCATGTACCATCACCTTTTTAAAAGTTTACCATAGTAAAAGCATAGCAAAGTGTATTAAATCACAATGTGTGTCTGGTAAAACACTTAAAAACATGGCAAACATTGATAAATGCAGTATAACTGTATAACCATCGGGAAACTGCACAATTACTGTGCAGATTTATAAGGGCCAGTAGTAAGGACACCCTACTATTAAGGTCAGGTTTTGTTGGTTCCTTGACTGGTCTTAATAGTAAGTTTTTTCTGTAGTGAAATTGGTAATTACATACATAGACTGATCATAACAACTTAAAGCAAACCAAAAGCTGTCCCAGCCCTAGTGCAGGAACCCTAGTGTTCATATCCAGTATAACATGCTCCCTTGTCTCCCCACCTCATTGGTCACCCATGGGTCAACAAGGTTGCCACTGGAAGGACACAAAGTTCTGACCACAATCCGACACCCTGCCCTGACATTTCGCATTCGAAACCCCGTCGGTCCTTGGCCTGGCACCATGCCGCTGCTGGTGAAAAAATCCATGTCTGGTGAACAAACTGTCACTGTGGTTACGCTTGAATGACACCACTTTCTATTTTTTCAATCTTGTCAGAAGGTTGTGTGGTTAATTTTACTGCAAAATTCAGCTGGGAGCCAACACGCTCTGGTCTGTAAGTTTTATTTGAATAGTAGTAAAAATGCTCACCGTTTTCTTAAATTACACAGTAAGTGCTTATCTGGTGCTGAGCTGAGATTGCTGCGTCACAGCGTGTAACTGCCAGTACCCAGCATAGCGTTCCGGAGGTCAGGCAGAGGCTATGGCTGTGAACTTGTTTTTCAAATGAACCTGTCAGTGTGTTTCAGCCAGGATAGATTTATTCAGATGCTGCCTCAGACTTGCTGTAAAAATTAATCTTCATGCACTGTTGCCATCAAGAATTGACATTACTAACACATCAAACTTTCCCTCAGAGACTTGAGGTCCACCTTACACGTTTTTTGAACTGAACAGATCATTTCTGCATGAGGGGACACAGTAAAGCTATTGTGAATGTGTGCTGTTTTACAGTTAACCGCTGTGTCAACATCACATATTACCAGTGCCTTGGGATGGCTCTTACATAGCGCTCTAGGTCACTTCAACCTATCGGAGCACAGATAGCAGCTGGCAGAGATTTTTACGCAGCAGTAACCACCCAGTAAAGCACTGATACCTGCCAAAGTATTTATTTATGTCCCGTTGCAAATGTAGACAAGGTCTTACACAAGATTCTCAATGTTATTACAGTTTTATTTCTAAATTAATTAACAGGAGACCAGGCAGGTATTCCACTCCCGAAGCAGGCTATGACACCGCCAATGTCCCAGGCTGTAGCAAGTGCAGGAATCGATGTACGCTGTTGCTTTCTATACTTTTTTTTTTTTTTTTTTTTTTTAAATTTACTCATCGCCAATTTTTTACCTCGGTTTTCTCCCCAATTTGGTATGCCCAATTATTATCTGTATCCTCGGCTCACCGCCGCAACCCCCGCCGACTCGGGAAACGGCGGCTGGAACGCGTCCTCCGAAACGTGCTCCTGCCAAGCCGTCATTTTTCACACTGCAGATCCACAGCAATGCCACCAGACCTATAGTGCTGGAGGACAACACAGATCTGGCGGCTCCACTGCAGAACCACAGGCGCCCTATCGGCCACAGGGGTCGCTGATGCGTGGTGAGCCGTGGATTCCCCTGCCGACCTAAGCCCTCCCTACCCGGGCAGCACTCAGCCAATTGTGCGCCGACCCCTAGGAACTCCCGGTCACGGTCGGCTGTGACATAGCCTGGATTCGAACCTGCGATCTCCAGGCTATAGGGCACATCCTGCACTCCACGCGGAGCGCCTTTACTGGATGCGCCACTCAGGAGCCCTGTTGCTTTCTATACCGGCGTCCAAGTTGCACAAAGCTCCAGCAATCAGCATTAATGGTGAAATATATTAAATTGACTTATTTACAGTGTGTTCCCAAATTAACCCCACAATCTGATATTCTCAATAAATAATGTTAAAGTTTCAGCACAATTTAATAAGCGGTTGTCTAGATATGTGTAAAAATATCAGTGTGGCATATAGACGGACAAATGTACGAACAAACAGACACCTCCATACATCCCCAGTAATCTAATATTCTCAATAACTTGGTAAATAATATTAATACCAATACTCATCACAGCTGGAAAAGCGGTTTTCCAGATGTATGGAAAGTGGGACATATGGAAATACTGTACAGGCAGATAATACAAAACTGCCAATGCTACCATGCTACCCATGTGCTCCAGTATCAAGACCACTGTTCTATATTTGTGATGCCATTGCTGGTATTGCTGTGGTCTGATGATGATCGGCTATGGTACTGTAATGATCCCTTTAAGACCTGTCTAGGGCTCCTACCTTTTAATAAATGCCCCTTATTAGGGTCCTTTAGATTGTTCTGGACTGGCTGGTTGTGACAGGATGACTGGGCGGTGACGTCACGGCAGAAGCAGGAACAATAAACTACAGAGAGAGGTGGAGTTTGGTGGAGCTGAGCGAATGCTTTCGCTCAGCATTTAATGAATAAACAGACAGAAAATAAACAGTTGTAACACAAAACCACAGGACACGGCACTTGCGCCAAAATAAATAGACAAACAAAACGAACTACACAGACAAACACGGTGAGCTTCTACTTTAACTTTACAATTAACAATTACCTCCGTCTCCACACCCGTTCTCCACTCACCGAACACACAACCCCGAGTGAGTGAAAACATGCTGTTTTATGCAGTTGTACCGAGACTCGATTGCTAGTCAATCATTCAATTGGAATCTCGGTACAACTGCACGTGAATTAATTAAGTGCACTCCGTGACCACACATTACATTTTAACCAGCACGTGAAGTGATTTGTGCCCTCCTCGTGCCTAAATACAAATCTACATTTTAAATCACACGTGAAACACAGACCCGTTTATATCCCGTGTACCGATGACTATACACCAACATTTACACACAACACGTAACATATAACATACACAGGGGGGCACTTTGCCACATATACCCCCTTGTGCAAAGCACACATGGCCTCAATGGCCACCTCCCCTCAGTCCCAAAGTCCCGGAAGAGGGGAAGCAAGTTGTTTCTGGGGTGGCCATGGTGGAATGTCTGGCACCCCCAATTCTTCGTGGCTGGCAGCTCCCTCTTCCGGGGCTTCAGCCACACTATCTCCTGCCGAAAGTGCAGCTGGGGAGCTGGTCTCCTGACCTCCCCCTTCTTCATGGCCGGCAGTTCCCCTCCGTGGGGCTCCGACCACACAATCTCCGGCAGCGAAACTGCTGCGGGGAAGCTAGGCTCCTGACCTCCCCCTTCTTCATGGCCGGCAGTTCCCCTCCGTGGGGCTCCGCCACCCACCTCCGCAGCGAAACTGCTGCGGGGGAGCTGGTCTCCTGACCTCCCCCACTTCTTTGTGGCCGCCAGCTCCCCTCCGTGGGGCTCCGGCCACCGTGTTTCCTGCCACGGAAATGCGGCTGGGGAGCTGGTCTCCTGACCTCCCCCTTTCTTCATGGCCGGCAGCTCCCTTCATGGAGCTCCGGCCACAGTGTAGCGACCGAGGCAAAGCAGAGGCCCGGCGACCCCAGGCGAAGTAGGACCCTCGGCGACCCCAGGCGAAGCAGGATCCCTGGCGACCCCAGGTGACGGCAGCAGCAGCGACCCTCGGGAGGCGACGGCAGCAGCAGCGGACCCTCGGGAGGCGACGGCAGCAGCAGCGGACCCTCGGGAGGCGAACTCGGGAGGGAGCCCCTGGCCATAGAGGCGGCAGCGGGAGCTCCACTTCTCCCTCGCACCCTGCACCCTGTGTGGAGCAAAAGGCAGCCCCAGGCGATGCGGAGCGACAGGCAGCCCCAGGCGATGCGGAGCGGCTGGCAACCCCAGGCGATGCGGAGCGGCTGGCAACCCCAGGCGATGCAAGGCAAGCATCCTTGGGTGAAGCGAGGCAGGCATCCTTGGGCGAAGCGAGGCAGGCATCCTTGGGCGAAGCGAGGCAGGCATCCTTGGTCGAAGCGAGGCAGGCATCCTTGGGCGAAGTGAGGCAGGCATCCTTGGGCGAAGCGAGGCAGGCAGTCAGGACAAGCTGGGGTGCGGGTGTTGGCCCTCTTCTCGGCCTCTGCGGCCGGGCGGTTCTTCCCCGTGCTTCCCTCAGCAGCCTATGCAAGGGCTGCTGAGGACCGCCAGCATCTAGTCCTGGTCCTTCTGGTGAAGGGAGAGGCAGCTCCTGCTCCTCTCCTCGTGACGGTGGGGGAAGTGATACCAGCAGGCATTCATCCTCTGCTGGTGGGGGAAATGATACCAGCAGGCATTCATCCTCTGCTGGTGGAGGAAGTGATACCTGCTGGTGGGGTTGGCGGAGGCAGAGGCAGCTCCTGCTGCTCTGCTCCTGCCGATGGAGGTGGCGGAGGCAGAGGCAGCTCCTGCTGCTCTGCTCCTGCCAGTGAAGCTGGCGGAGGCAGAGGCAGCTCCTGCTGCTCTGCTCCTGCCGGTGGAGGTGGCGGAGGCAGAGGCAGCTCCTGCTGCTCTGCTCCTGCCGGTGGAGGTGGCGGAGGCAGAGGCAGCTCCTGCTGCTCTGCTCCTGCCAGTGGAGGTGGGAGCGGCATGTAGTCTCCTGGCGGCGGAGGTGGGAGCGTGTAGTCTACCCTTGTTTCAGGGGACTGGTGCGGCCCTCCCTCTCTTGTAGGGGACTGGTGCGGCTCTGCCTCGGAAGGGGAGACCAGCAGGCATTTTCCCTCTGCTGGTGGGGGACCCAGCAGGCCTCACCCTCTGCTGGTGGACAGGGACCCAGCAGGCATTCACCCTCTGCTGGTGGACAGGGACCCAGCAGGCATTCACCCTCTGCTGGTGGACAGGGACCCAGCAGGCATTCACCCTCTGCTGGTGGACAGGGACCCAGCAGGATTTCACCCTCTGCTGGTGGACAGGGACCCAGCAGGCATTCACCCTCTGCTGGTGGACAGGGACCCAGCAGGATTTCACCCTCTGCTGGTGGACAGGGACCCAGCAGGCATTCACCCTCTGCTGGTGGAGGAGGCAGAGGCAGCTCCTGCTGCTCTGCTCCTGGCGGTGGAGGTGGCGGAGGCAGAGACAGCTCCTGCTGCTCTGCTCCTGCCGATGGAGGTGGCGAAGGTGGGACCAGCAGGAATTCACCCTCTGCTGGTGGAGGTGGGAGCTGCAAGCAGTCCTCCCATGGCAATGGAGGTGGAACCAGCAGGAATTCACCCTCTGCTGGTGGAGACTGGGGCTATGGACGCTCTACCTTCCCCTTTTTGGGCCGTGGACGCACCGACTCCTCCCTCTTGGGCTGTGGACGCACCGACTCCTCCCTCTTGGGCTGTGGACGCACCGACTCCTCCCTCTTGGGCTGTGGACGCACCGACTCCTCCCTCTTGGGCTGTGGACGCACCGACTCCTCCCTTTGGGCTGTGGGACGCACCGGCTCCTCCCATTCAGGCTGTGGGACGTTCGGGCTCCTCCCACTCAGGCGTAGGGACGCTCGGGCTCCTCCCACTCAGGCGTAGGGACGTTCGGCTCCTCCCACTCAGGCGTAGGGACGTTTGGGCTCCTCCCACTCAGGCGTAGGGACGTTCGGGCTCCTCCCACTCAGGCGTAGGGACGTTCGGGCTCCTCCCACTTGGGCTGTGGAGGCAAAACCAGCAGGCATTCTTCCTCTGCTGGTGGAGACTTGGGCTGTGGACACTCCGCTTTCCTCTTCCCCTTCCCCTTCTCTGCCTCCTCCTCACCTTCCTCTCCTGGGCCAGTTCCTCCTCTCCCTCTTGGTAGGGGCAGCGCACCACCGGGTGCCCGAACTCCCCACAGGCAAGGCACCAGCCTTGGTCCTCTAAACCACCGAGGAAGACCTCCAGATCCTGGCAGCCATCTCTCCAGTTCCAGCCTTCCATTTTTTTTTTTTTTTTTTTTTATTGTTGTTTTTGTTGTTGTTTGTTGTTGTTTTTTTTTTTTTTAAACAACAAATTGCGGTTCCTGTTCTGGCCTGAGTCCTGGAGGCGCTGTAGATCCCTCTTCTGACACCATGTGTGACAAGATGACTGGGCGGTGACGTCACGGCAGAAGCAGGAACAAAAACAACAGAGAGAGGTGGAGTTTGGTGGAGCTGAGCGAATGTGTTCGCTCAGCATTTAATAAATAAACAGAAAATAAACGGTTGTACCAAAAACACACAAAACACAGGACATGGCACTTACCACAAAATAAATAGATAAACAAAACGAACTACACAGACAAACACGGTGAGCTTCTACTTTAACTTTACAATTAACAATTACCTCCGTCTCCACACCCGTTCTCCACTCACCGAACACACAACCCCGAGTGAGTGAAAACATGCTGTTTTTATGCAGTTGTACCGAGACTCGATTGCTAGTCAATCATTCAATTGGAATCTCGGTACAACTGCATGTGAATTAATTAAGTGCACTCCCGTGACCACACATTACATTTTAACCAGCACGTGAAGTGATTTGTGCCCTCCTCGTGCCTAAATACAAATCTACATTTTTAAATCACACGTGAAACACAGACCCGTTTATATCCCGTGTACCGATGACTATACACCAACATTTACACACAACACGTAACATATAACATACACAGGGGGGGCACTTTGCCACACTGGTACAGGGGCTTAGTGGGAGAGAGTGAGAGCATGTAGAAGCATTGCTACAATACTACACCCTGGCGAGAACGGAGGAGAAGAGTAAAGCAACGACTGTACTGTAATGAGCCTTGTTGGGTTTAGGGTTATGTGCTGGACTAGCCTGGACTATGTGTAGTTTGGACGAAGTTAAATAAATGTTACACAAATAGTGATTCTGAGTGATTATACTGGGGATTGCCGTACAGTCAAGCCTACCATTGTACCTCCACCCATGGGAACAAGACAACATTCAAATGGCATCCAAGGTGGGCCACCACAGTAATGGTTAGGCATCTCAGCCTATTGAATTGAATGGAGAGGCAAGGGCTGGGCATGAACCGCTGACCTCGCAGTTCAAAGAAGAACGTCCTGCCATTCAACTAAAGAGCAAGCTGTGTAGTGGAGAGGGAAGAATGTATCTCATACTCGTATTGCATTGTTGAACCTTACTTTAATATAAGACTTGGTGTAAGTGTATGGATTGATATACAGCATGGAAATACACCCCCTGACTAGGTGGGCAGATAAACAATCTGAAGTAGCAAAGTTGAACTAGGCACTGCGTTATTACATTCTTTTTGTTAATAAAATACATACTCTCCCCCAGACCAATTTTACTGCTCAGTTTTTAACATTTGGATGGAGATATGGATAGCATCCAAACATTGGAATCTGGGGTGTAAATAGCATGGCTGCCCTTGCTTTACTTCCTTTAATAAGTTCTATTCATTCTGCTTATCAGGGGTCTTTGCATCATGCTTTGACAGGCCTTGTTTAGACAGCTCGGTTTAGCCCTCAATCAGTTATAATGGGAGGGAGCAATAACATTTTAGTTAAAATATACCAACAAACAAAAAGAAAAAACAATGGACGAAACAAAAGTGAAATTCTTGATTGCATTTTAAATAAACTGACTGATTTGTCACACTAGTTAATGTCACTCACATGTATTTGACATACAGCTGATTTACAGCACATAAATAATATTTTAAAGATTAAAAGACACTTGAATTGCACAATGATAAGGGAAGCATGGAAAATGTAAAAATGGGACTGAAGTTTAAAAAAACAGAATTTAAAAGTATAATTTTAATATTGCAGCAGCAGCAGAACCTGGATTCCACACTTTAAATGGAAATCATGTAGCCCACATGTACACACAGAGCACTATAACTCCCTGAAATCATACACATACTGTACCCACTAATGCACTCACAAGCCCACACATACACACACGAGCAATGCAGCTCTAATTCACACAGGCAGCCGAGTGAAAGAGGTTAAGGATCCTTTCCTGCTTTTTCAGCATGTTTATTTTGCAAAACAGCCATTCGTTTCCTAACCCCTAATTACTCTGCAGCAGCTCCCTGTCACATTGGTCCTGAATAGCAAAGCTTTTCTGACCGTCGAGGAGGGCTTGTGTGGCGGGGTTTTAACTTTCCGACTGTTTTTCATGTTCTGAGCAAAAATCAAAAGTGGCCAAGAAGGATGAGACAAGTCGTAAAAGCCCAGTTCTGACAGTATGAGGAATGTTTTGCAAATAAAGTGGGTACCTAATTAACATACCTAAAATCTGATATTCTTATTTGGGTCATTTTCAATAACCATTCTACTGTATGTATGCAAGCTTCTGACACCTGTACACAGTGACTTCTGACTGTCCTTGTCTGCAAAGACTACTGTACAAAATGCAACTGTTCAACCTGTTCTTACAAGTAAACATTTCTGAATTGCAGTGTTTAAGTGGATCAGAACAGTATATGCTACTTTTTGATTGGTTTGCTCTAAACGTTTATGGCAAGCATGTTGTAAACATTGTAGGAATGACTGTGGCAAGGGTAGCGGTGGTGGGGGTGGGGGTAGGGGGAGTGGGCTTGGGTGGGCTGAAGCCACCCAAAGTTTACCTTAGCCCCCCTGTAGCCCCGAAACCGAAAAATGAAAAAGGGATATCTCAAATTTTCGGAATTATCAACGTGATTTAAAGCTGTGTAAGACTTTTGGGAGACTTTATGTGGGTTTTCCAGGTATCGTCTTCAACAAGGCGACTTTAATCAGGGACTGAGAGGGGGGGGTGTGGGGGGCTGCGTTACTACTAAACATTCTCACACACTCGTGTGTTGATTCCATTTCAGTACAAACAAAAGTTCCTACTAGTTTATATATAAAGAACACATTTAGCAACTCTTATTGGTTTACTTTTAAACAGGGCAGAACTGTGTTACTCTCAAACATTCCCTCAAGGAAACACTATCTCAAAAACTCTTGTGTCGATTCCATTTCAATATATTCAAAAGTTCCTATTAGTTTCTATTTAAAAAAAAACACATTTAGCAATTTTCATTGGTTTACTTTTAAACATTATATTTAGTTTGGGAAAACTTCGAAATTAATGTGCCAATGCTTACAAGGGCAACTCCCTTTGTTGTTGCTCTGCTAATATATATAACGTGATTATTGCTGAATAGTTGCACACAATTCTCACACAGCAGATCTAGGTCTAGTGGGTCACGTGACTGCATACATGTGCATACATTGCTGGTATTTTGTAATAAAGACTTGTGGACTAACCTGTAGCAAAGGTTTATCTAAACTCAGGCTGGCAGTCCCTGCTCCTCCTGTGTTTAATTTAAGCCCATTTATCACACCTGTAATCACAGAATCAACACGCACATCATATTTCAAGATTCTCATCAGTCTGCTGAGGTATGCAGTGTTAAACTGAGGTATTTCATTTACTTTAATAAGAGTACTATCCTGGTGTTTATGTACAAGCCATTTCCAATGACATGTTAGTGTCAGTGATAACTAATGATAATAAACGTCTGTCTTTAACTTCATAGGTGGTGTATAAACTTTTTCCAAGTGGTGGGAATTACCATTGAAATCGTAACACAATGCAGCTTAGTTTGTATGAATTACTGCAATCAAATTACCAGACAACATTACCAGACATTGTAACCCCCGAAAAATATACATAAATATCATGCATTCCTATACGGGTCAAGTCCTCAATATAAGTTGCCATGCGACTGTAATAAACTAAAGCTTCAGTACATTTAGTGAAGCTGTTGTAATGGTAAGCGATAGATTACATTTTTGTAAAAATCATTTTTTTAAAGCTAGATGTTCTTTCTGAAAGGTCTACGGTCAGTTTACAGTGTGGCCGTGCTCTGTAATTAAGCTTCCTGATTGGTGGATGAACGTTCTGAAGGTTCTGATGTACATTATTTCATTACATTAGATACAACATCAGTATGGTTATACTTATATATCACTGTGGCGAAGTGTCCCGCCCCTATTTATTATTATTTGTATTTGTTTGCGGCGCGGATAAAAGCGCCGCGTCTTTTGTTATTGTTTTTTTATAGTTATATTTAAAAACCTCGTGAGGATGCATGACTGATTAGCTACTGATTATTTAACTAGCTGACAGTCATGCATCCTTACCAAACGCGTGCAGACTCTGGCCGAGGGGTAATAAGATAATTAACAACTAGTTAACCCCTCGGCCAGAGTATAAGAACCAGCAGTTGTCCGTTCTGCAAGTGGAGTGTTGGAGTAGAGAGTACGGGAGAGTGGAGAGAGAGCGCGTAGAAGACATAAAAACAATTGCTAAAACGTGCTGGTTTAGCCAGCACGCCACTTATTTGTTTGTCTGTTTATTCGTTTGGCCCTCGTGCCCTTTGCTTTGGTTTGTTGTTTTGTTTAAATCTTTTGTTTCTGTTGTATTTATTAATAAATACGCTGAGTGCCGTTGCGCTCAGCTTCACCCGCCCATCCATTGTTTTGGTTTCAGTTACTTCCTGGTCCGTGACGTCATCACAATTCACCACTGCGAGCCAGCCTGCCACATATGGTGTCCTGCGTGGGACAAAACAACGCCTCCAACAGTCGGACCAGGAAGGAAAAGGACGTTTTTTTTTTGTTTTTCAAAAGTATTTTTTTTGTGTTTTTTGAAAAAAAAAAAAAAAAATGGGGAAGAGTAGCCGGAGGAGAAAGCAGCAGCAACAACAACAGCAGCAGGAGGCGCAGCAACAGCAGCGGGTCCTTACCACGCTGGACGTCTGCCTCACCTGCCTGAAGGGTGAGGAGTGGTGCTTCGCGGTTGGTGAGGTTGGGCACGTGGCACGGACCAACCCCTCCATGGCAGGAGAGGAAGGAGCCTGAGCATCCAGCAAGGGTGAGAGAGGACCCGCATCCTCCGAGGCGGAAGAATCCCGTCTCCTCTGAGGGGATCTGGGACTGGCTGGCGGAGCCTGAGAGGGATATAATGGTCGTCCTCCCTGCTGTGATCAACCTCCTGTGGGCGAGAGATGGGGAGCGCTGGGAGGCCTGGGAACAGAGACACCAACCAGCATCCCTCCCAGACATTGCAGCCATGGTGCTCAACTACCTGGCTGCAGATATGGAAGGGGCCCCACTGCTGTTTCCAGCGCCAGAGGGAGAGGAGCCATCACTGCCATCTCCAGTGCCAGAGGGAGAGGAGCCATTGCTGCCGTCTCCAACGCCCGAGGGAGAGGAGCCATTGCTGTCATCTCCAACGCCCAAGGGAGAGGAGCCAGTGCTGCCGTCTCCAACGCCAAAGGGAGACGAGCCATTGCTGTCATCTCCAGCGCCAGAGGGAGAGGAGCCAGTGCTGCCTTCTCCAGCGCCAGAGGGAGAGGAGTCATCGCTGCCTTCTCCAGCGCCAGAGGGAGAGGAGTCATCGCTGCCTTCTCCAGCGCCAGAGGGAGAGGAGTCATCGCTGCCTTCTCCAGCGCCAGAGGGAGAGGAGTCATCGCTGCCTTCTCCAGCGCCAGAGGGAGAGGAGTCATCGCTGCCTTCTCCAGCGCCAGAGGGAGAGGAGTCATCGCTGCCGTCTCCAGCGCCAGAGGGAGAGGAGCCATTGCTGCCGTCTCCAGCGCCAGAGGGAGAGGAGCCATTGCTGCCGTCTCCAGCGCCAGAGGGAGAGGAGCCATTGCTGCCGTCTCCAGCACTAGAGGAGCAGCAGGAGCTGCCTCTGTCTCCAGCCACCAGGAGCAGAGCAGCAGGAGCTGCCTCTGTCTCCACCACCACCAGGAGCAGAGCAGCAGGAGCTGCCTCTGTCTCCACCACCACCAGGAGCAGAGCAGCAGGAGCTGCCTCTGTCTCCACCACCACCAGGAGCAGAGCAGCAGGAGCTGCCTCTGTCTCCACCACCACCAGGAGCAGAGCAGCAGGAGCTGCCTCTGTCTCCACCACCACCAGGAGCAGAGCAGCAGGAGCTGCCTCTGCCTCCGCCACCTCCACCAGCAGAGGGTGAATGCCTGCTGGTTCTGCCTCAACCGCCGTGGGAGGACTGCTTGCCCCTCCCACCTCCACCAGCAGAGGGTGAATGCCTGCTGGTTCCGTCTCAAGCGCCGTGGGAGGACTGCTTACCGCTCCCAGCTCCACCAGCAGAGGGTGAATTCCTGCTGGTTCCGCCTCAACCGCTGTGGGAGGATTGCTTGACCCTCCCACCTCCACCAGCAGAGGGTGAATACCTGCTGGTTCCGCCTCAACCGCCGTGGGAGAACAGCTTGCCGCTCCCAGCTCCACCAGCAGAGGGTGAATGCCTGCTGGTTCCGCCTCAACCGCCGTGGGAGGACTGCTTGCTGCTCCCAGCTCCACCAGCAGAGGGTGAATGCCTGCTGGTTCCACCTCCACTGTCATGGGAAGGACTGCTCCTGCCCTGCCTCGCACCGCCCAAGGATGCCTGCCTCGCACCGCCCAAGGATGCCTGCCTCGCACCGCCCAAGGATGCCTGCTTCGCATCGCCTGGGGCTGCCTGTTGCTCCGCATCGCCTGGGGCTGCCTGTTGCTCCGCATCGCCTGGAGAACCACCAGTTATAGGGTACGAGGGAGAAGTGGAGCTCCCGCTGCCGCCTCCATGGCCAGGGGCTCCCCTCCCGAGTTCGCCTCCGGAGGGTCCGCTACTGCTGCTGCTGCCGTCGCCTCCCGAGGGTCCGCTGCTGCTGCCGTCGCCTCCCAAGGGTCCGCTGCTGCTGCCGTCACCACCCGAGGGTCCGCTGCTGCTACCGTCGCCTCCCGAGGGTCATGTTTTGCCTGGGGTCGCTACCAGTCCTGCCACGCGGCAGGAAATACTGTGGCTGGAGCCCCATGAAGGGGAGCTGCCGGCCACGGAAAAGGGGGGGGAGGTCAGGAGACCAGCTCCCCAGCCGCACTTTGCGGCAGGAAATACTGTGGCTGGAGCCCCATGAAGGGGAGCTGCCGGCCACGGAAAAGGGGGAGGTCAGGAGACCAGCTCCCCAGCCGCACTTCGCGGCAGGAAATACTGTGGCTGGAGCCCCATGAAGGGCAGCTGCCGGCCACGAAGAAGGGGGAGGTCAGAAGACCAGCTCCCCAGCCGCACTTCGCGGCAGGAAATACTGTGGCTGGAGCCCCATGAAGGGCAGCTGCCAGCCATGAAGAAGGGGGGTCAGGAGACCAGCTCCCCGCAGCAATTCGCTGCAGGAGAGGGTGGCGGAGCCCCACGGAGGAGCTGCCGGCCATGAAGAAGGGGCAGGTCTGGAGACCACCCCAAAAATTTTTGGCCAGAGGAGCCGGCCTGTGCGCGGGCCATTGGAACGCTACGGCTGTTTGGGTGGGAGGAGGACATCCCACCGTGGCCGCCACCTTTGGCCCGTTGCTGCCCCTGTTCCTGCGCCGGGACTGCTAGCCGGGACTTTAGGGAATAAGGGGAGAGGTGGCGAAAAGGCCATGTGTGCTGCGCACAAGGGGGCATGTGTGGCGGAGTGTCCCGCCCTATTTATTATTATTTGTATTTGTTTGCGGCGGATAAAAGCGCCGCGTCTTTTGTTATTGTTTTTATAGTTATATTTAAAAACCCGTGAGGATGCATGACTGATCAGCTACTGATTATTTAACTAGCTGACAGTCATGCATCCTTACTAACGATGCAGACTCTGGCCGAGGGGTAATAAGATAATTAACAACTAGTTAACCCCTCGGCCAGAGTATAAGAACCAGCAGTTGTCCGTTCTGCAAGTGGAGTGTTGGAGTAGAGAGTACGGGAGAGTGGAGAGAGAGCGCGTAGAAGACATAAAAACAATTGCTAAAACGTGCTGGTTCAGCCAGCACGCCACTTATTTGTTTGTCTGTTTATTCGTTTGGCCCTCGTGCCCTTTGCTTTGGTTTGTTGTTTTGTTTAAATCTTTTGTTTCTGTTGTATTTATTAATAAATACGCTGAGTGCCGTTGCGCTCAGCTTCACCCGCCCATCCATTGTTTTGGTTTCAGTTACTTCCTGGTCCGTGACGTCATCACAATTCACCACTGCGAGCCAGCCTGCCACAATCACTTTTCAGTGTCTCCCTTGGTAAAAGCCAGTCAGGGGAATGCAGGCTGCGCAAAGTCCAGAGGGAGCAGTGCAGAGTCCTGGCTGTGTGAAGTCACCAGTCTTCACTGGGGATTCCAGAGGGACAGTGCAGAGTCCTGGCTGTGTGATGTCACAACGTAAAGAGCATAACAATACGAACTGTTAAAAGAGTAAAATACATCACTGGTTAAAAAATAAACTGCCAAACTATTGGTAAGTACAATTATTATCTGTCACAGTTATATGTCAACTCAATTAAATAGTGTAGGTCTTCAGACAAAACCAAAAAGAGAGTCTCTGAATCTCTAGTGGCCTGAGCAAGAGTTTTCCAGAGCTTTGGGGCTCAGCAGCTAATCGCTCTGTGTCCATGTGTACAGCTCTGAGCTCTGGAGTCTCTGTGTCCATGTTCACAGCTCTGAGCTCTGGGATCTCTGTGTCCATGTGTACCGCTCTGAGCTCTGGGGTCTCTGTGTCCATGTTCACAGCTCTGCTCTGGGGTCTCTGTGTCCATGTGTACAGCTCTGAGCTCTGGGGTCTCTGTGTCCATGTGTATAGCTCTGAGCTCTGGAGTCTCTGTGTCCATGTTCACAACTCTGCCCTGGAGTCTCTGTGTCCATGTGTACAGCTCTGAGCTCTGTGGTCTCTGTGTCCATGTGTACAGCTCTGAGCTCTGGGGTCTCTGTGTCCATGTGCACAGCTCTGAACTCTGGGATCTTCCCACTTACCTTCGTAACACATACTGTACCAGTTTCATCCTGGCATTTCAAACAACGCAGTTTAAGATTTTTTTTTCTTCTCAGTCAGACGGCTTGGGACATATTTCATATCATTTTCAAATTTCCTATAGAAATGGCACAACTCCAGCAAACCCTCCTTAAACTGAAATGTTATTAAATCCATGAAAAGCCTTAATTCAGAGACAGTGTTCAGTCTTGCCTAAAACTACCTTTAGCCAAAGCCATACAAAGGCAGTATTCTGTGGTGCTCTGAGAAAGTGCCCTTGTGTATTGTGGCAATATTGGGGGTGCTTGTTATGGTGGCAATCCCACATCCTGTAATTTTGACCAACACATCCCTGTGAAAACATGTTGATTACAGCCAGAGTCACTGATATAGTACTACAGTTCTGAAAGCGTCCTGATTTTAGAAATCCTTCGGAAGCTTTCACAATACAAAACAAGAACCTACAGTATTCACAGCTCTGACTGTCTGTGCTGTCCATAAACCCAGACCAAATAAAGCACCATCTGAACCCCATCGATCAAATACCACTGCGAACGTGAACAAGAAAGGTCCAGTTTCAACTTTAACTGTCAAGTCAGTGCATAACAAACAGGTATTTCAACAGAGTGACCTTATAAACTGAACGGCAATTAGCTTGTGTTTGTCTGCAATGCAGGTGGTACACAAGAGCCCAGGACGCATAGATATATTGTAGACTGGCCTAAAGATTCATTGTAATAGTATTAGTCATATAAGTTTGCAACAATATCTCCCCTCTGTCTAGATTTTACTATATTGTACTTCTCAATAATAAACCTGACATTTCTTAAACAGTTTTCTATGACTTATTAAATATAATTGATCAATCTGTGATGGAATTACAGCCTTAAGTGTATAGTAGGGTGGACTTCATTTGTTATAACTAAGGAAACGATTGTAGTTTATACAGATGTAGATGTTTACTACAAATTAGATACACTAAATCCTTGTATTGTATTGTTAATTATGTTTCTTAATTGTTTATTATGTTTAAATACATAGAAATAAGCAAGAAAAGCGGAAAATGAATAAATAAGCTGCACTGTCCCCTAATAATGTTCAGTTTTACACTTAAATATAATTAATTGGTGTCTGTTAACTATATTCTTCCACAGTCTAGTCCTCCATGCATTCACCTTCATGATGAACCCTGTCACATAGACCACTTGCAGCAGTTGCAAGGTATAAAATACTTCTTCATTCTCTAATATACAGAAATGAAAGGGTGTTGCTGTTTTTTTTTTAACTTACAGAAAACCCAATTCCCTGATCGACTCGGTAAGTTCAGCTCATGTTCATTGGAAAGTATCCATGCTTCTCAAGAGACACTCCCTCATCTCCACTGGTATCCATGCTTCTCAAGAGACACTCCCTCATCCCCACTGGTATCCATGCTTCTCAAGAGACACTCCCTCATCCCCACTGGTATCCATGCTTCTCAAGAGACACTCCCTCATCCCCACTGGTATCCATGCTTCTCAAGAGACACTCCCCCATCCCCACTGGTATCCATGCTTCTCAAGAGACACTCCCTCATCCCCACTGGTATCCATGCTTCTCAAGAGACACTCCCTCATCCCCACTGGTATCCATGCTTCTCAAGAGACACTCCCTCATCCCCACTGGTATCCATGCTTCTCAAGAGACACTCCCTCATCCCCACTGGTATCCATGCTTCTCAAGAGACACTCCCTCATCTCCACTGGTATCCATGCTTCTGAAGAGACACTCCCTCATCCCCACTGGTATCCATGCTTCTCAAGAGACACTCCCTCATCCCCACTGGTATCCATGCTTCTCAAGAGACACTCCCTCATCCCCACTGGTATCCATGCTTCTCAAGAGACACTCCCTCATTCCCACTGGTATCCATGCTTCTCAAGAGACACTCCCTCATCCCCACTGGTATCCATGCTTCTCAAGAGACACTCCCTCATCCCCACTGGTATCCATGCTTCTCAAGAGACACTCCCTCATCCCCACTGGTATCCATGCTTCTCAAGAGACACTCCCTCATCCCCACTGGTATCCATGCTTCTGAAGAGACACTCCCTCATTCCCACTGGTATCCATGCTTCTCAAGAGACACTCCCTCATCCCCACTGGTATCCATGCTTCTCAAGAGACACTCCCTCATCCCCACTGGTATCCATGCTTCTCAAGAGACACTCCCTCATCCCCACTGGTATCCATGCTTCTCAAGAGACACTCCCTCATCCCCACTGGTATCCATGCTTCTCAAGAGACACTCCCTCATCCCCACTGGTATCCATGCTTCTCAAGAGACACTCCCTCATCCCCACTGGTATCCATGCTTCTCAAGAGACACTCCCTCATTCCCACTGGTATCCATGCTTCTCAAGAGACACTCCCTCATCCCCACTGGTATCCATGCTTCTCAAGAGACACTCCCTCATCCCCACTGGTATCCATGCTTCTCAAGAGACACTCCCTCATTCCCACTGGTATCCATGCTTCTCAAGAGACACTCCCTCATCCCCACTGGTATCCATGCTTCTCAAGAGACACTCCCTCATCCCCACTGGTATCCATGCTTCTCAAGAGACACTCCCTCATCCCCACTGGTATCCATGCTTCTCAAGAGACACTCCCTCATTCCCACTGGTATCCATGCTTCTCAAGAGACACTCCCTCATCCCCACTGGTATCCATGCTTCTCAAGAGACACTCCCTCATCCCCACTGGTATCCATGCTTCTCAAGAGACACTCCCTCATCCCCACTGGTATCCATGCTTCTGAAGAGACACTCCCTCATTCCCACTGGTATCCATGCTTCTGAAGAGACACTCCCTCATTCCCACTGGTATCCATGCTTCTCAAGAGACACTCCCTCATCTCCACTGGTATCCATGCTTCTGAAGAGACACTCCCTCATTCCCACTGGTATCCATGCTTCTCAAGAGACACTCCCTCATCCCCACTGGTATCCATGCTTCTCAAGAGACACTCCCTCATCCCCACTGGTATCCATGCTTCTGAAGAGACACGCCCTCATTTCCATTGGTATTTGCAATTAAGAGCCACCAATCTTAAAACAGCAGTTCTTTCAGGCTGAAAAAATGTGCAACTAGACACAATTGATTATGAAAATGTTATTTATTTGTACAGGGGTGAGTAATATGACACTTGCAGGAATGCAGCTGTGCCACATCATATTAACTTTGTTATCATTTCCTGGAGATTATTCCTTTGACCTGTTCAAAGATTATTATCTAAAGTAAGTACTTTAACAATTAACTGTGTCTACAGGTTAACAGACTCAACCTTAACTATCAATTTACATTTTGTATATTTTATTTTAATGTGGCTGTATTCCACATGTTTTGGGTACTTGTACTTGATAAATGTAATACAGATGTATTCACAAAATAGCTGCAATTCCAGCTTGATTAAAAACTCTTCTGTTTGTTCTGTCTGTTGGATTAACACAAAAGGATCTTCATTTGGTGTTATTTTGCAGATTTATTCTGAATATGTAGAAAATGGCAGGACTGTTTCTGCTAATTATTAGATCCTTATCTTGTTTTGCCATGTTTATTAATATGAAGTACCATACCTTGCTGGTCTTTACAATGCTTACTTGTGTTTTACCATGTATACACTATGCTTTATTACAGTGCTATGCTTTATTATAGTGATTATTTATAAAGGATATCAATGTACAATATACACATAAAAATAAAAAAAAGTAAATTAACCAATAGTTTACAAAAAATGAACATAACATGAATACAATTTGTAGTTTTAAAATAAATAAAATTAGATACTGTACAGAAGAATAAATGAAAATAATGGGATAGAATCAATACCATGAAGTAAATGACATCACAAACACATTAAAAGAGTGTAGTTACCATGGCATCAAAAGCCTATAAGTACCTCCGCTGTTTGTTTTTCAACACTTTTCCTTGACAAAGGTATGTTAAACATGCCAAAACGTTGGGAAGCTTAACCTGCAAGCAAAAACTTGCCTTTTTATGTGTGCCATCATCTCAGGAAAACTGTAATAAAGATGTGTGCTGATAGCCCCTAATGATGTGCAAAGCAACAGGCACAACAGCAACGGGTAAGCTGATAACATTATTTTATTACAATGCTGAAACCCACGTGCCGGAAATAAAGATGGCTTTTCAGGATTAACTTCACGCAAGCTGAGCGAGGGCTGTAGTAGAAACTCTTTCTTTACTTCAAAGTGCAATCAATATTTTTCTTGGCTGGAATTAGTCGGTATCAACCAGCAAATGAAGCGAGTAATTGAAATCCCTCCCTCACTTCCAGTGTATTGGCCTGTAAACAAGCTGCTTTTTAAACATCTCCTCTGAAGGGCCACATATGCAGCTCTCATTCACTAAACGGCGGTAAATGACCAGAATTACTGCGTGGCAAGGGGAAGCCACACCGTGCGCAAAAATGAACCAGCGGTCGCTCTATTCACTGTTAACATTGGAACTCAAGTCGCTATTGAAACAATCTTTAAAAATGAAACAAACTTTTGCTGGAAACAAGAGTCGTTTAAAATGGTCTGTGTTGGCTGCAGACAAAATAGATTTTTTAAAAACAAGCTTGAATGACATATACATTTTCGAGTTTTGTAAACCTTTAAAATGTATGACACATTAATTACAATGACCGTGTAATTCTTAGAGCCTATTTTGCTGCCTTTAATCCCAAAATATTAAATGCGGGAGAAACGTTAACTGCATACCTGAAGTGACAAAACCAAAGCTTTTGTGTTTTTCTTTATAAAAATAGAAATTATTTTGCCGCAGTAACCAAATGCACGGCATTGATGCCGGACCATGTACAGCTAATGTAGCGCTGCTTCCACTTGATAAAAGTATGAAATGAACAGGGGAGGTAATATAAAATACTGTAAGACAGGCAGTCAAATACACGATTTCTCTGAAATTCGTGATATCGTGAATTTTCTGGTGCCCTACATATAAGGCTAGTATGATCTCTGTGCTCAATCTGTAACTAGTTATTACCTCCTCCTCACACAGCCCTAGTAATGTCTGCCTGGTCCAAAATACTCTCTCCCTGACTCTTCTTCTCGCTCTCCTGTGCAGCTCTTCTGCTGGTTCTGTGACACCGCCTGGTTTCAATAAGCGGTACTTTTAACACATGCTGAGGCACCTAGTAAAATTAGTGCCCTTAAATGAATATGGTTTGCATATCAAATACCTCCCTCGCAGTATTTTGTGAATTTTATTCATTATATTTAAATGACTTGAACGCTGTGCGCGTTTCTCCACACGCTAGGTTGCCTGGTTCGTGAATACAGCAGGTGTACAAAGCACACAGTAAAGGGGCTTATTGTGTGCAAAACATGTTACTGCTGTTTAGTGAATGCGGCCCTGTGTGTTAATTGGGCTGCACCGATACAATATACTGCCTGTACATCTACAAAAAATGATGCAAGTTTTGTATCTGTTATCTAACAGCAATGCCATACAAATCAATATACAGTAGTATGCTTCATTTCAACACTTTGGTAAATGTCTATCAAATGCTTTTTGGATTAGCAAAATAAGACAAAATATGTAAGTGTTAAAATTAATTAGCTTTTACACTTAGTGGGAGATCTGTCAACTTCCTAATTTTTTCACAGTCTGGTTGAAGACAGGTGACAGTTGGGCATAAAGGCCTTTCTGCCTTCAACTGCAATGCTTCTTTCCTTCATCTGTCCCTTTACTTTCTTTCCTTTCTGAAGCCTCACAAGGTAATTTCTCTCCGCTAACAACAAAGCGATCCATTTTCTCTAGTCTGGCCTATTCAACTGCTCTGCTTTAATGAACCAATACAGTCTTTTTTTAAAAATTTGATGTCACATAGGCCGCAGCTGTTTGCTGATTGGGCCGCAAGTGGCCCGCGTGATGTGGGTTCAGAACCCCTGGTCTAAAGTGAAACCAGTCTTGCAGTCACCTCATAAACGCACAATAACCAGACACTGGCAGATCTGTAAGCACCCATTCTACACAATTAAAAGATGCAAGTATCCTGTTTCTTGTTTACTTTAAATGCTTGGCTCCTTGTTTTTTGTTTAAAGTAAACATTTTGTCCTGCTTTTGGAGTTTCTTATACCATATTAATTGTCTATTGTCTGTCAAATAGTTTTGTGATAAATGATAGGAAAAGTTTCCTAAGAAGCAATGAATATCTCTGTCATGATGGAAATAGTGAAGATGCCTGCACAGACATGTCTCACATTTTTCCTTATATCTTGTGAAGTGCTCATGTAATTGTGGTGGAACGTGATATGGGCATTCCTCAGCAGAGGTTCTGGAGTGTATCAGAATCAGTGTGGTCTAATTCAGCAAGGCTTGTGCTCTCTAATTGGGCCAATAAAGGCTACAGACTCTTCAGAAAGGCAAATCTAAAGACACTTTGTTACAATAAGTCAGTCCTCAAACTGTGAATGTAATTCTGATGGCCTACTTGTTTCACTGTACCTGGTTACCTATATCATGGTATTGGCTCACACAAATGTACACTGTATAGACACAATAACTGGCTAAAGAGCAACAACAGGTATATCAGAGTGTAACCATTAACCTGTCCCTCTGCAACACTTTCCCCAGTGGATGGAAGAAACATGCACATTAGTTCTACTGTATGTGGTTCAGTATTCCTTGCTGATCGAGTCTTGTGGGGGACAGGGGTGCTTCAAACTCTAGAGATTTAAAAAGTCACCGTGATGTGATGACTGAAACAGAAAATGACATTAAGTGACACTTTACATTGTGTCTCTAATTACTGTGTATTTACATAGTAGTTACAAAGTAAATACATGAGTATGTACACATAATTACAATGTTATTATGCATAGTTACAATGTACTTATACAATGTTCATATACTTAACGGAAAACTGACAAAAATTGAAATCTAACATGAAATACTGTACTATATTGCTTCCGGTGAACTTTTGTGATATCACTTTGTAGTTTCTTTGATTACTTAACAAAGGTATGTTAAACATACCGAAACGTTGAGAAGTTGGTTCTTTTAAGCAAAAACGATATATATATATATATATATATATATATATATATATATATATATATATATATATATATATATATATATATATATATATATATATATATATATATATATATATATATATATATATATATATATATATATATATATATATATATATAGGGTAAACATAAAGAATGCAATGTGCATTCTGCAGATATTTCTATTGAACTCTCATGTGATCCGGTGTTTAAATAGTCTTCTTCCCTGTGAGCTGGTCTTATCCAGGGTGTCAGAGCTGGAAGGCATGAGTCCTTATTAGGGGACAGACTCCCCCATTCCATCACATCTAAAGCATGTTGTTGGCCACAATCGACTTGGACAAGGCCATCCCAGGATAGTTTACCATTGCTAGGCTGTCAAAGCTCTTCTTGTTTTTTACGAGGGACTGGAACCTATTAGGCAAGGCACGCCACTGGCCGGACTGTAAGATGACTCTTTATTGAGAAATGACAATGATTCTCGGACTGCTTTTCTCTATCCTCCTCCTCTCTCTGTCAAATTAAATGCAAATGTTTAACTCGAACTGCATCCAGTCAGCTGTTTTCAACCCAAGTCTCATTACAAATCCAGATCTGTTTTTCCATTATTTAATTGTGTTTTATAAAAATGACTGTAGGTTGGATTAAATGGGTTTTAAATCAAGGCTAATAGGCTGTATGACAGAGATTCACCAGATTGAAAAACAGACAGTGGCAATTACTTAAAGTGCCTTGTGGGAGGTCCATGCTGAGTCCCATATTCCTTATTCAAAAGTTTTATTATCATCATGGGATGTATCTAAGTAATAATGGTCAAACACAATGTTTCTCAGGAAAATATAATTATTTGATTACTATATTCCTATAATATTTTCATGAAATGCATAGTTCCATTGCAATTAAAAATGTCCAGATTACAGGCTATAGTGTATCACATACAGCAGTGTTTGTTATGACAAATGTTGGAATGGTTGCTTGTTTTTGGATAAATTGGATGTCTTCCAATTTGATGATGGCAACGTTGAACTGCTGTTGTTGGAAAAACGAATGACACATCTTTGTATAAGGAGCATGCTGGCACAAATAGAAGTGAATGGACCAAGACTGAAAGCAGAGGTCTGTTTACGCGCTGCACGTGTCGATATAACCCATGCACAGACACTTGCAGTTCTGTAACAATGATACACTGATTTATTGTTATCATACAAGTTTAAAAATCCAGCTCTATTTGTGTTTGTATTGGCCAACCTTTATTTAGTCCATTGTGAAAATAATCCCATTAAGTGGCTGAGGTAGGTTACCGATTGTGATGTCAGCAGTTAGAATTTACTTTGCAGTTGAATGGTATTATGAGAGGTTCCACTGGTATGGCTTTTTAAAGCAGGTTATGTGAACCGTACCAATATTGAGAATAAAGCAATGTAAAAACTGAATAGGTTCGGTTGATGTCATGAATTGGGTTTCTTTGTGCTGTGTTGTGGAATACAGCAGGTGCTCTGATTGGAGGTCCTCAGGAGTCTGAGTGTCATTGCAGTGACTTCATAATATGAACACAAGAAAGAGTTTCAGTCAAATGCACAATGGTCTCTCTCTTCTTCTTGGCCGGGCCACAGAATGGCTCTTGCGGTAAAGGCATGGTTGTGTGGTGTGCATGGTGAGTCATGCAGTTAGGGGAGTGCCTGTTTGCATCCTGGCTGTGCACAGGAAGCATTGGCCTGGCACTTCCAGAGGTTAGAGAGGACTATTCCTCCCCTCACCGCAGACCCTACTGGCCAGGTGCCTGGAGAGCTCAGGCGGACACCTTTGTCCCCCAGAGGCCAGTAGCTCACGGACATCCACTCTTGAGTTCCTGGGGGAAGGAGGGTTTGTTGTTTTTCGAAGGACACCCACTGATATTCATTTCTACTGAGCTGTTGTAGGGAAAACATCTGGGCACTCTAAAATAACATTTAAAAAACCCCAGAAAAGAATAGAAAATAATATCTGTATTCTCCCCCAGCAGCACTGCAAAGCAGCCACTCAGATATACCACTGGGTCACTCAGCATCTTAAACTAGCTGTTATAAAGTCCTATACTGATGCAACATCTTACAGCTCTATGCAACAACCTCAATTTATTGATTTTTTATGGTCAAAATAATGTATACATTTCTGTTGATTTGCTTTAGAACATAGGCCGTCACAATGCTGTGACTTCTGTTCTGAGTGCTTTATAGTAACAGGACAGAATATGCAGAGTTGGAAACATTACTGAAAAAAAGTTACTTATCGCTCATTACTTGTATTGACAGAGAAAAATTATATGTCCTTACTTATTACTTAATAAAACAAGTAGTGCATTATATTACTTTGTTATATTACTCGTTATATTTCTTTCTCTTGTCTCTTGTGACTATTGTTTGCTTTTTAACGCCTGATAATTAATTTATTAACTGTGTCAAACAGGTTTTAAAAATGTTTGTAGTATAAATACATTTTCTTTTTGGCATATAAACATAATGTATTGTATATTTCCACGACTTTCTATACTTTTGCAGTATGAAGAGACAATCATACAAACGTTAGAATTCAATAAAACCACGAATAACAAATCAACAATAACAAAGCAAAAACAAAAAAAGGTCTGTAGAAAAACAAACTATAAGGTGATAAAGCAGTAAAGGTAAAACTAACGGGGTGATGCAATAAAACTGGCCACCGCTGTAAACAAGCAAACAAGCAAACAAGCAACAAGCAAACAAGCAAATACATACAGCCAAGTACGAGACTCGCTCTGGTGCTATTAAACTTCAAAATATGCGGTGGTAGACGCGTTTCCTGTATGACGTATTTGGAGTGTATCATCAAAATTGGCATGTAGGGATACTAATTTGTTCCTAGTGCCTAGCCTTATTCAAATACAAGGCTCAGAAAGATTGATTTGATTGCTTATTATTGCCGTGAGAGATCGCGTCATTGGTGCTGAGGCACCAACAATAGAGCAGTCTGGCGCGTCAGGGTTAAAAAAGAAAAGACCACTAATGCAAGTGTACAAGGTAAAAGGTAACAAGACAAACTTGTTTGTTTTAACTGTAATATTATTACTCCCATTAAAAATCGAACTTCTTAAATTACCTCGTTACTGACAAAAGCTATATTATTACAGTAACGCGTTACTTAAGTAGCGAGTTACCCCAACTTTGAGAATATACCCATTGCAATTCCTCATAGGAGGCTGGTCAGAATTTATGTGTCTCAAGCCATGTGTGTTTTCTTGAGCTCCACAATATGGCTCTTTTGAAGTAATCTATTTAAGTATTTGAATCGGTTTGAAAAGACTGCAAGGGCAATCTGTAGGTAGAGGCAGGTACAGTCAATACACAAACCTGATGTGTTTAAAACATGCAACATGTTTATTGAGCAGTTTGTCTTAGTAGTTTGCTACTATTTAGTCAGCTTTTTTAGTAAACTAAACAGTGATATCTACCGTATATTTTTTTGTAAGACTCTGTAACACCATAGCCTAAGACAGGTCTGATATAGACTATTGAATTTAGAAAAAAACAATTGAATGGATAGGAATGCTATTTTATACTGTGAATGTGTGAAAAGCCCCTGACTATCTCACACCAGATTAGTAAAGCACATGGAATGTGTGTCAACATCTCAAACAGGAGATCGAATTCTGGAAGAATGTGATTTTCCTCGTCGGCATCACTGTCTTGGAATTCCCTTACCTCTGATTTGAGAGAAACTGCTTCCTGACAAGCTCTTAAAAATGATCTAGGGGCTCTTTAAACCAGGTGCACTTGTTTTAAACCACATGAGTTATTTATTGTTAGACCGTCTTTGAATTTGCATGTGTTATTGAAATACATTCTGCATATCACTGACGAGACTCACAATAGTCATTGGTTTCATTAGATTACCATAACTGGGTTTTGTTGCTATAATACAGTATATGTTACTGTTGTAATTGTATACCATGACATGCTTACTTGAGCTTTATACATGCTTGGCAATGTTTTATACCACTTTACTACACAGCTGTACCATATACTGTAGTATAGAAACTTTCAGTCTGGACTGTATATCATGTAACGTTAAACACTCAACCACCATGCATTGTGACAATCTGCAGAGCAGTTAGAATGCCTTTAAAGGCACATTTCCATCAGCAACAGATCAAGATCAAATTCATTTCAATTGGGACTCTGTCGATCACTTAACCCATTGTGTGCCAGTGTGCTCATTTGAGGACCGGCTACTTTGTAATCTTTTGGAACATTTTTAACTGGTACCTACCTGTTATTTAAATTTTCTCTTTAACTATAGTGGTTTTAACTCCAAAATGAAGTCTAAATGTGTGAATTCTGCAAATATACCTCTTCAGGGACTTATGATGTCTCAATATATAAAGTATACATTTCTTGGTGTTTTCCTACACACACTGGTGATTAAAGCTCAATTTTCGATGTGTTGAGCTTCATAGCCGGTGTGAATGTCATCATGAGAATCACATTAGAGGCGGGTTTACCGAGGGTCCCGTGAGAATCACATTAGAGGCGGGTTTACCGAGGGTCCCGTGAGAATCACATTAGAGGCGGGTTTACCGAGGGTCCCGTGAGAATCACATTAGAGGCGGGTTTACCGAGGGTCCCGTGAGAATCACATTAGAGGCGGGTTTACCGAGGGTCCCGTGAGAATCACATTAGAGGCGGGTTTACCGAGGGTCCCGTGAGAATCACATTAGAGGCGGGTTTACCGAGGGTCCCGTGAGAATCACATTAGAGGCGGGTTTACCGAGGGTCCCGTGAGAATCACATTAGAGGCGGGTTTACCGAGGGTCCCGTGAGAATCACATTAGAGGCGGGTTTACTGAGCGTCCCGTGAGAATCACATTAGAGGAGGGTTTACTGACCGTCCCGTGACAATCACATTAGAGGAGGGATAACCGAGGGTCCCGTGAGAATCACATTAGAGGCGGGTTTACTGAGCGTCCTGTGAGAATCACATTAGAGGCGGGTTTACTGAGCGTCCCGTGAGAATCACATTAGATGGGGGTTTACCGAGGGTCCCGTGAGAATCACATTAGAGGCGGGTTTACTGAGCGTCCTGTGAGAATCACATTAGAGGCGGGTTTACTGAGCGTCCCGTGAGAATCACATTAGAGGAGGGTTTACTGACCGTCCCGTGACAATCACATTAGAGGAGGGATAACCGAGGGTCCCGTGAGAATCACATTAGAGAAGGGTTTACCGAGGGTCCCGTGAGAATCAAATTAGAGGCGGGGTTTAAGTCTACAGCTGCAGAAAAAGAATATGTAGGTGGCTGTGAAAATATTATACTGCAGGGAAATATTTCAGGCTGTTGAATTCCTTTACCTGGGCCTGATTTACAGCATGAAAGTGGGTCTTATGTCTGTAGTGTAGCAATGTCTTAAGTTTTGTGATGTAGATATATAGATGTAATTCACAAAGGTGTTATTTCACCTTAAAATTGACATTAATTACCATTTTTACATTGATTTCCTTTTCATATACTAAACACTAAATAAATGTATTAATGCCACACTGAGTAAATTACTATTTTTATACAAAATGAGAAAAACTAGAAATAAAGCAGGTATTGCATTGAAGTCAGTTACAGTTTCTAGATTATTTTTCATTTTGTAACTTGAAAGGTTGTTGTTTTACATTTTTGAATTGGATTAATATTTACACATTGGAGTAAAAGTTAACACTTTACATTATGTCTGTAATTACTGTGTATTTACTGTGCTTTATTAAGTATCGATATGGTTGGTATCACCTGACCCGAAATTCCCTTCAACAGGAAATTCAAAACGGTGACATCACAATCACCCCGCATATCTGAGTCTTAAGAATTAGTGGGCGTCTATGTTTGAGTTATACTGACACTCCTAGTGTGCAAATAGACCTCGGCCTCAGAATGCATTAGGTAGAGTTGAATTTGACTGGTACGGTAAATTATTGGGAAAATCCATGTTTGACAGAATGAGTATTTAGCTAATGATGCAAAACAAGATGCAGATGAAGCTTTCTGCAGCACTTATGGGGGAGAATTATGCACTGAGATGTAAGCATACACTGATGTATATGTGCGTGTAATACACTACAGCACAGTTTACACTATAATATAAATACAGCTGCTTATAAATATGAACATATGCCTATTCAAATTAATTAGATTCGGTGCTTTCTTTTACTCAAACGTTTCCATGTGCAGCACCCTCTTTATTTGCCGCATAGTACATAAGCGCACTGATTGGCTGACTAGAAGATGCAGCACTTGATAAGTCACTGGGTCACATTTATATAATGTCACTCTGAACTGGGCAAAGTGAAATGGGCTACTACTGGCTACTACACTGAGGAGCTATTCCATCCACTAACTATTTTTTACCATCCAACTGACAAAAATCAAAAGGCATAGACAGGGAGGTAGCCACTTCAGATTTTCGTTAGACTACTGCCAGAGTTGGAGAGCATTGATTGGATTTTCAAAGAATTTCTATTACATACTCTTATAAGCTGCAAAGCATCCATTCGCCAGTATCACTTTACATGAAGTGTCTCTAATTGCTGTGTATTTACATAGTAGTTACTTAATAAATACAGGTGTACTTACACATAATTACAATGCTATTATGCATAGTTAAAATGTACTTAATGTGTAAAAAATGTTGCATGACATAACCCTAACCCCAACAAGGAGGCTATGTGGCCCAGTGGTTAAAGAAAAGGGCTTGTAACCAGGAGGTCCCCGGTTCAAATCCACCTCAGCCACTGACTCATTGTGTGACCCTGAGCAAGTTACTTAACCTCCTTGTGCTCCGTCTTTCGGGTGAGACGTAATTGTAAGTGACTCTGCAGCTGATGCATAGTTCACACACCCTAGTCTTTGTAAGTCTCCTTGGATAAAGGCATCTGCTAAATAAACAAATAATAATAATAATAATAACCCTATCCCTAAGCCTAACCCTTTTCTGATACAATTGTGTACTTACCTATATTGTGCTAAAAGGTGTACGTGTTAAGTACATTGTAAATATGCATAATAACATTGTAATTATGTGTAAGTACACATGTATTTACTAAGTAACTACAGCAATGGTTATAGATTGTGTGGCTACAATACTGGTTACACAGAACCAATTCCACAAGGTAAAATACCATTCTCTCATACACTTCTCCCTCATTATACCAACAAGTAGGGGACAGGTGTCAAACTCCCATTACAGCATTGATGGCAATATAATGAGGGTCATTAAAATCAATAACCCACGAAAACCTTGTAGGTCAGCAATCAAATGTTGTGTGTTCTATACAGTAAACAACATAGAGGATAACCTGTCAAAGTTAAGCAGTTAATTAAAGACTTACTTGTTTTTGTATTTTCTGCAATTGGTTTGAATTGAGTCTCTCTCATGCTGGCTGTGCAGGTAGGGAGACTTCAATACTATTTGTTTGGTAAGATGCTAGATGGCTAGATGGTTTAGAAGGAATATATTGTATAATGGGTGGCATTATAACAAGGGCATGACCTTGATTGGCTATGGGTTTATGGGCTAAGGCAGAGGTGCAATGCTACTACTTACTTGGAATTACCTTCTGTTATTCACCATGGTGGTACTGTGCCTAACGCTCAAGTGCTTGGTAGAGCAGCCACATATCAACTCATGGCCATTGCCAGGGTTTGATGCCAGAACAGTTGTCAAGACGCAGGTGTCAGGCCGTCTGCTTTCTAGATGATACCGAGGGCTTCCTCTGCTGTGGGGAGCATATTGTCTTGTGGCTTAACGCATAGCCACTAATTCATAGTTAATACAATGAGAATAGTTAATATTTCTAGTTATCTGGTTAATGTTCTTCTTATACCTGAAAACAATGCCAATGGATCATAATGAATTTCAAAGGAATATTATAAGAAAAACAGATACACCACTGCAATTCCTATTGAGTGGTAGCCACCATTTTAAACGGCATCATCTGTGTAAAACGGGCGCAATCCGATGAATTTCATTGAATTTTAAAAGCTGGTTTCAGTTTGTGCTGCACTAATCTGGGACCACCCTAATAATTTGAAAGGATGTGCTGCCCCCACATTTTGCAACCATTACTGGAAGCTGTTAACAATTTTACTGCCCCAAAGTTCAAAACAACAAGTGTAGGCGAGTGAAGGGAACCGCAGTGACTCCACGGATTAAGGACGAAGTTGTTATTAAACCCAGATGACAACAGCGCTATTAAGGGTAGGATGTTTCAAGAGGAGGGGCTAGAGGATTCAGCATGTGACAGTCTAATCAATGCCATGTCGAGATGAAGGATAGATAAGGACCACCGCCGGCTGCCTGGGGTGCACTCTCACTGTCTAGCTATGTCCCACTTCTCTCAAGCTAATTTCAGTCCTCGCACTGTAAGAATGAGCCTGGGGCTTTCATCGCACAAGCCAAGTTTAGCACTTTATATGTTAAACTAACACATTTTGCCCCAGTCTAACATAGAACAGATTGCTTGGAGAAAAAATATCAAACACATTGTGGAGAGCAATGGGAGCCCATCTCATTCCAAGTGAGCTATAAAAATAATGTGTTTTTGTTTTCTTTTAGCCTTCTATCATTCAATCTTTACAGGGCTGCAGCTCCACCAGGGAAGATAAAAGACAAATGCTTTTCAAGGCTTTAGTTTGATTCTTTATTTTTTTTAACTCCGTTGGGACTGGGATCATGTATACTACAGCAATAACACCTCACTCTGATATCACAGCGTTTTTCTATGGCAGTAGTGAATTGAACTGAAACCAGACAAGAATTCCAGATGTGGAGAGTATTATTATGGTATTAAACTGTCTGGCCATTTTATTAGGGCCTGCACCTATTATCAAGGTTAAGTCACCATTGGATCACAGCCTTGACACTGCGAGGCGCAGACTCCACAAGGTGCTAGAAGGTGTCCTGAGAGATCCATTCATATTCATATGATAAGCCTCTCTAACCATCTTTTCCCTCACTACCTGTTATTATTTGTTTATTTAGCAGACACCTTTATCCAACGTGACTTACAGAGACTAGAGTGTGTGAACTATGCATCAGCTGCAGAGTCACTTACAACAACATCTCACCCAAAAGATGGAGCACAAGGAGGTTAAGTGACTTGCTCAGGGTCACACAATGAGCCAGTGGCTGAGCCAGGATTTGAACCGGGGACCTCCTCGTTACAAGTCCTGTTCTTTAACCACTGGACCACACAGCCAACTAGCTGCAATAGCTGACTCTCTGTCTCTGTCCATTCGTTTCACCATGTCTGATAAACTCTGAAAACCAGTGTCGGAGCAGAGGCCAGCAGGACTGTCCTTGCTACTGTGGCACCTGCTCAATGTGCACCCACTGACACACCTCTTTCCAATGCTGCTAGATTGTTCCCCACTCCGGGTAGATTGTTTGCAGCTGTGCTGCTCTCACAGCTTTACAGTGCTGCAGGGATCACAGCACTTGATAACCCTCATGTGCATCTCTAACTCAGGGTAACTGAATCGAGGAGGCTGTGTGGTCCAGTGGTTAAAGAAAAGGACTTGTAACCAGGAGGTCCCCGGTTCAAATCCCACCTCAGCCGCTGATTCATTGTGTGACCCTGAGCAAGTTACTTAACCTCCTTGTGCTCCGTCTTGAGGGTGAGACGTAATTGTAAGTGACTCTGCAGCTGATGCATAGTTCACACACCCTAGTCTCTGTAAGTCACCTTGGATAAAGGCGTCTGCTAAATAAAATAATAATAATAATAGTAATGCCAAATCCAATTAGGTAGACAGTTCCTAATAAAGGGGCAGTGTACAGTTTTCTGTTTTGTATTTGGGTTTTGTATTCTACTACTGGGGGGAAATAGTAAAAATAAAGGTAACACTTTACTCAAATTGCTGTGTATTTGCATAGTAGTTACTTAGTAAATACAAGTGTACTTACACAAGTACAATGTTATTATGCATAGTTAAAAGGTAAGTTACAAGGTAAGTAGCGGGCCTCTGAAAAATATAGCGTTACAAGTGTTGCTACAACTGTTTAACTAACGTGCTTGTCATTTTTCTTTTCATTGTTCACATCCTGACAACTTTTTACACTTATAACTTTAAAGTCTGTTTCAACGCTCTTTTCAAAATGTCCACTCTAGTGCACTGATAGTGTAAGGATTACTGCCCACATTGTCAAACAAGTAACATAGCAGATCCATGATGTGGTACGGAACAGAAAAGCCAGAGCACTTGTTATGTTTTTTTTTTTTTAATTTAAAAAAATTTAGAGGGCAGATCTCAAACTCCAGTGCACTAGAGCGGATATTTTGAAAAGAGCTCTGAAACAAACTTTAAAGTTGTTATGTGTAAAAAGTTTCCAGGATGTTAACAATGAAAAGAAAAATTACAGATACAGTATTTAAACAGTTGTAACAACACAGGGAGACGTATAACTATATTTTCGGAACCCTGTTACTTACTTTTTAAGGTGATAATCTATCTGCACGATATATGTAAGTACACAATTGTTTAAAAACAGAGAGGGTTAGAGTTACATTCAGAGTTAGGGTTTGTGGCAGGTTGGCTTGTAGAGTGATGTCAGACCAGGAAATGAATGCAACAACAAGAGCCCTGCGGGTGACTGAGACGCGGCTGAGCTCAGGATTTTTATTAAATAATAAATATATATATATATATATATATATATATATATATATATATATATATATATATATATATATATATATATGGGCAATTTCCATTAGAATTACTGTTAATTGTATTTCGTACTGCACGATACATAAACATACAAAGCATTAATATCGTACTGTTACCATATACACATGCCTTGCATAATAATACAAAGTAAATTAAATATCTACTTGCTGAAGCGGTTTTTATTTTAGCCAACAAGTTGTTCAGTTGTAGCAGGCAGCAATGTAACAAAAGGCACAGGGCAGTGACGTCACTTCCCTAGCAACAGGCCGTCTATGTTGGGAATGCATGTTCTTTCAATGCAGCGGGTTTGTGCATTTGAGAAAGGAGAGGAAGAGTCATGAAATTAGTTGTTGACTTAAGTTGATGAGAAGCAATTCCCTCCGCAGTACAAATTAAAACGGTGTGCTGCTTTTTATGCGCAAAATGAGAAAAAGCAGATCAACAAAGTAAAACTAAATATTTACGATATATTAAGTGAAATGGAATTAATACACTGGGCCGCACAGATGATAAACGGGCCGCGAGATGTGGGTTGTGTGTCCCTGCTGTAAAGAATTAAAGTTGTTGTTAGTTTTCAAGGTGCTTCCTTGGAGCAAAGTAGTCTGAAATTTGCATTATTTTGCTCTACTATCATTCACGCAGAAATGAAAATAAAAAAATGGCATTCCTCAACACTGAAATGAATCACATTGATGAACATTTACAAGGAAATACAATTGAAAAAAAATTAATAAAAGAAAGGAGAATCACCATGCAGAGCTTGCTGCGTGGTAGATAATAAATCTCCCCCTGCTAAAGACCCTGTTGCTATTGTCGTGTTTGGCAGCGACCCCGGTCCTCCTTTCCCAGCACGCTAATAAAGTGTGAGGTGTTCCAGATCCCGAGGAGACACAGCTCTGTAATATCCTGCTTTTAAGAGGCAGCAGGCATTAAGCCACAGAGTATTTTTATTACTTCTGTGTAAAGATAGACTGATTCCAGATAACGCATTCCAGGCAGCCAAGTGGGGAGCTACAAGGAGGCTATGGAGAGCCACCCAGGTTTAAAAGCAATTGCAGAGGAATTGGCCACCCTACAAACACACTACCTGCTTTTGCTCATCTTTTAACTTATTTTACTTTCTTTTAAATCCTTTCACTTGTCTGCCAGTACCCTAATACCCATATCTCAGGGTCCCCACGGACCCCATTAGGTGGCACATACTCTGCCCAATCAGCTGTGATGGCTCAGAAGAGCCCCCTCCCCTCATGAGAAGCTTTCTCTTTTAGAAAGCTGTCTTTTCAAGCCAAGCACAGCCTGCACCTGCTGTGAGGCTGCAAAACATTTCTATTGGTGTTGTGCATCTATGCTGGTCTATTTACATATATGTTTTATTAAATTATTTATTGAGATTGACCTGAAGTTGTCACTACGGTGACAGCTCCATAGCTCATAAAAGGTTGGAACTCTGCATAAAATCAGAAGCACAACATATCTTGCTTTTAAAAAAATGATATCACAAGGTTTGTCCAATTTCAGATAGCATCAGCGTCCCCCTAAGCCTAACCCTCACCCTAAATGTTAAAAAAATGCGATCATTTCTCATTGACGAGCTTCAGCATAAGACGTTACAGACCCAAGTCAGAATAAGAAATCGAGATCTTGTAAATAGATTTTAGCAGGATAAGAAATGAGGTTATGTCTATAACTTTTTTTATGACAGGTAGGTGCAGCCTGAAACAGTCTCTACTGGGGATATAATTTAACAAGAGGTATTTATACTGGATCAGCAATATTTACACCATCCTGTCCAAGATCGTTCTGAGACAATGCCAGCTATGTGATGGACCCTGTAACTGACATCCACAATATACATCTGACTTGTATACCATTCTCACCACTAACTGTTGATTCTTTGATGATTATTAATCTTGTTTAAAAGGGTATGGGATCCGCTGACAGAATGCAGAGAGACATTGGGTTGCAGTTGAAATATCAGTGTGTGTTAGGGTGTGTTACCATTTCATGTGCTGTTGTAAGCGATGCAGGTATGCAATAGCATTAAGACCTATCTATTAAGTTTTAATTCAATTCATTGTATTCACCTGAGAAAGTCTCCCTCAATTCCTTTGATGGGTAGCTTCTCTTCTTTTTCTAGCATGTGTGCTTTGGAAGCCATAAGAAGTGATTTTCAGCAAATAAATCAATTAATCTTAATTCCAAACCGTCCATATCACCATTTGTATTACCATTTGACTCTATTGTCAGATATGTTTGGTTGGTACAGCATGTTGCTGTCGTATTGCCAGCAAAATAGACTAAACTGGCTGGTTGACAGCATGTTGACCACCATGGACCCACAAGGCAATGTAAGTCTTCCGCTTGTGTGGCCAGGCCTTTAACCCAGCAGTGTCTATCAATATTCTGCAATTATAATATGAGGTCACAAAATACTGCATTAGCAACAGACTTTTTCCAGAACTAAATTAATTCTTATCTGCAGTGAATCAAGCTGCTCTCTAAATTATACAAAGCCTTCATTTGAATTCAGAACCTCAAATTATCTCATCCTCTGTACTCCTCTTGAATTAGGGGTGTGTGATTTATTAACATTATATATTTTACTGAATTAAACGGCATACAAAGATTTTAATTTACCCTTCACTCTGCTCTCCCACTAGGAAAGCACAATATATGGATTTGGCTGACAGGGCAAATTCAACTGGATATTTATGTTCCAAAGTCATTCTGCTGTGTAAATTATACCCCTCTCCCTGTCGGACTTTGCACTGGGGTGGCCCTTTAATAGTGGGGTGTGTTTATAACCTGCCACTGATGTAAGATACTTCATAACATAACCAAATTAGTTACAAGTGTCGTGTCCCTTTTTTTAAAAATAATTTTGACATATTAAAGTTCATTAGCCAATATTTATTCTGTAAAGTGTTTAGCAAACCAATAAAACTATTTGTAGATAAAATAAACAGATATAGCAGAGTGTAATGGGATATACAACCTCTAATGCTGCAACTATTAGCTGTCTTGTTTGGTTCACAGATATTTGGTTTTAAGGAGAAAAGCTTGTAACCCTAAAACTAAAACAAACTGGACTATAAGCAATGCCAATACTTGTGGTTTTATACATGACTTTAACAACAAAGCCATCACAAAGTCCTGCACAATAAAAAGGGACATTTTCAAACGGTTTTTAATATAGATAACAAAGAATGTTCAAGCCTGTTTCAAACAGGAACAAGGGGGCCATTTTGACCTCTTTTTAACATTTTATCTAATAAATCCTCAGCTGGATATTAAATCCTCTAGGACATTTTTCTTGAGCTCAGCGTCTTGTATGAGGTTACGCTCATTGCTCTTCATCTTGTACAAGGTTACACGCCTTGCTCTTCATCTTGTATGAGGCTACACTCCTTGCTCTTCATCTTGTATGAGGTTACACTCACTGCTCTTCATCTTGTATGAGGTTACACTCATTGCTCTTCATCTTGTATGAGGTTACACTCCTTGCTCTTCATCTTGTATGAGGTTACACTCCTTGCTCTTCATCTTGTATGAGGTTACACTCCTTGCTCTTCATCTTGTATGAGGTTACACTCCTTGCTGTTCATCTTGTATGAGGTTACACTCACTGCTCTTCATCTTGTATGAGGTTACACTCCTTGCTCTTCATCTTGTATGAGGTTACACTCACTGCTCTTCATCTTGTATGAGGTTACACTCCTTGCTCTTCATCTTGTATGAGGTTACACTCACTGCTCTTCATCTTGTATGAGGTTACACTCCTTGCTCTTCATCTTGTATGAGGTTACACTCACTGCTCTTCATCTTGTATGAGGTTACACTCCTTGCTCTTCATCTTGTATGAGGTTACACTCATTGCTCTTCATCTTGTATGAGGTTACACTCCTTGCTCTTCATCTTGTATGAGGTTACACTCATTGCTCTTCATCTTGTATGAGGTTACACTGTTTTTTATTTCTACATAAAATGAAAAATAATGAAATCACATCTTATCGCAAGGCGAGACACCTGCGATATTGACACGCCAACTTTCTTTGCAACAGCAGCCTGAGAAACCACAGGAGACTCAGCTCCTTGAAGAGTTCAATGTGGTTTATGCAATTTATGTCACAGGGTTTATGCAAATTAAGTCACAGGGTAATCACATACTCACTGCACTGTGATACGCGAACCTTGCTCTGAAAAGTGATCTCCATTCCGCATTTGAAAATACTGTATCCCAATTGTGGCGTAATGTTTAGGGCTCTGGACTCTTGACTGTAGGGTCGTGGGTTCAATCCCAGGTGGGGGACACTGCTGCTGTACCCTTGAGCAAGGTACTTTACCTAGATTGATCCAGTAAAAACCCAACTATATAAATGGGTAATTGTATGTAAAAAAAATAATGTGTAATGTAATTGTATGTAAAAATAATGTGATATCTTGTAACAATTGTAAGTCGCCCTGGATAAGCATGTCTGCTAAGAAATAAATAATGATAATAATAATAATAATAATAATAATTAAATGAAGTGATGTCCCAATTAAACAACATAAATAGCATTGGGAAGATCCATCTCCCAGAGTTATGTCCCATTTAAGCAGAAATCCAGATTATCAGTATCCCGATTTGGCGGCGCTGACTGTACCTATTGCTAAGTTTGATTTGCACATTTCAACAACTTCAAAAAGAAAATGTTTCAAAGTAGAATCATGTTATTCAGCTGTACGTTTCCTTGATTTGATTATGGTGATTAGTGTCGGCTGGTCAGCATTTAGTTATCGTCCCCTGTGTCATGGAATAATCTGGACCAGAGAATCAGACAATCCAGATCCCTCAGCTAAATGCAGAATAATGAGTAAGATCAATGTACTGTAATGAGCAGACTTCAAAATGATCAGAGTGTAATTCTTTCTCATCGCATATTGAATACTGTTTTTTAGTGGTATTGTTTTATGTCGGGAAGTTTCTGCTGTCTGCTGCTGGTCATCTTGGCAGGCCTTGTGAATGAGGCCTCAGTCTCAATGGTTTTATTCCTGCTTAATGACTAAATGCTGTACATAAAATAAGATAAGAATTCCCCTTCAATGCAACCTATACCAAGGGACTGTCCACATCTCCAAAGAACAAAAGACATCATATTGAAACATTTATCTTGGTGAGGGTTTTGAAGTGCATGGTATTTTTTCCATTTACCGTGCTTTGCCATGCTTAACTGATTTACCATGCTTGCTTGTTCGTTATAATGGTTTTAGTATGCTTCACTACACTTTGCTGTGCTTTCACCACATCATCAGGAGCCCTCACAGAGCCATCAGTAGGTGATATTGAAACCTGGTCATCAGGAGGGGTCATCAGATCTTCACCTACACATACATTACAGTGTCATTCAGACATTGAAAAAGTCAAAATATTAATGCTGTATTCGGGAGTTAAGAGATTTCTGTTCCGCCATAAAACAAGACAACTAGTGTCAGTGTAATGGCATTATGGGGCAAATGGGAGCCATGACTGTACCGCCTAATCTGTTCTGCAGTATAAAGAGCCACCTTATAAAGGGGGAGAATTGTATTAGCATCCCAATCGATCTAGTTTGGGGTTAGGGGTTAGGGTTAGGGTTAAGGTTAGGGGTAATGCCAGTTTAATGATTCACTATCAACCCCATGGCAAAATAGAGCAAAGCCGACCATAACATTGTATACAGCTCTTTTGAAATAACTGATTCTAAAACGTCATTTAACCCTATTATTTTATAAAACTAATAGTAATACTACTACTAATACTAATAATGATTAATAATAACAGGTGAAGGGTGCGGTTTGTACATCCACTCCTATCCAGTAATATAATCTCGCACAGAGCGGCCCTCCTCTCGTGGCTTCTTTAATCTGGCTCTGAGGGGGCTCGGGTTCCAGGGACAGGCTTTTCTGTGGGAGGCCTCTACTAAATCTCTGCCTGGTCAGCCCTCCCTCAATGAGGAGTGTGCTCTCCAGTGGTTAACCTCCAAGCATGAGAGCGCGTGTCTCCCCTCCCAGGGTAGAGTCTTCTGAGAATGTAGAGCCCATCATGGATGAAGGATAAACACCACACTGAAGGAACATTACAATACGTGACTTTGCAGTGAACTCTTTTATCATTGCCTGCCAGGGTATATGTATAGGATAACTCATTCCAGGTTAGGTACAGTAGCTAATACTCCACGACATGTGAAGCATGAAGTAGAGGTATGCTGGCAAATGATGTAAGGAATTAGATAAATACCATACATAATAGCCTGGAATCAGCTGTCCTATTTATACCACAGATATGTCAGATATGTGCATTCATTTAATTTGGTTTATCCTGTAGAAATCCGTTATGATTAACTGTAGCCAAGCAAGTTCCACCGATGGAAGAATCCAACAGTGCGTTTAAGTCGTGAATACAACAAAAACAGTTTGCTTCTCAAATTGTGCACCGTTTGAATTTGTAAATGACATGCATTCTGTTTTAGTGGATACCATTTTTAGCTGATAATTGATCAAGCATCGAGGGGTATACATGCATTTTAAATATGTTTTTCCTGGATGTGCGTACTGATTATAAGATCCGTCGTCTAATTTGCATTGTTTCTGCAGCAAAATAAAACCTTTTTAAGGATCACATCCATCAGAGCTGTTGTGATGGGGATCCTGCTTACATACCTTTCAACAACAAAACAACCTCCAAATATGTAGACCCCAAAAATTAATGCTGGATGTATAAAGCATTACAATATTGCACCCTGTGCACCGGATATATAAATATAGGAAAGGGTGCTGCATGATACTAGCTGATATACACTCCACGGGTGGGCTTACTCTGACCTGGAATAGATGTAAATAGCTTATATAGTATATTGTTTAATATAAAGTTATATAACAATAAATAAACATTATCAATCAATCAATCAATTAATATTTATTTTATATATAGCCTTTCATAGTGGACCACCATCACAAAGCGCTTTACAAGATGCAGTAACAAGAAAATCCATAATACTTTAAATACAGAGAAATGCATAATACATGATATACAGTAAAATACAATGCATAATACATTAAATACAGTGGAAAGTGCAAAATACATGATAGTAGCATAATACATGAAATAGCGGCAGCAACACAGCAGCTAATAGCAGATATCAGGCTTAAAGAGCATGGAAAGCAAGGGAGAACAGGTGGGTCTTGAGAGTTGATTTAAAGCGAGCGGCGGTGGGAGCATCACACACCAAAGCTGGGGAGTTCCAAAGAGTCGAAGCCATGAAGCTAAACGAACGTTCTCCAAGTGTGGTGCACTTTTGCTTGGGGATAACAAGCAGGCCAGAGTCGGAGGCCCTCAGCTTGCGGTTAATTTACTGTGACGTAATTTTTATACAATACAAACTATGATAAAATCCATCTGATAAAAACTATTGATACAAAGAAAATAAATATAGCTGTATCACACCAATATCAGGGACTACTATAGATAATACAATAATAATAACAAATTATGTTTAAGCTCCCCATGTCCTTCATACACAGACTTTACATTTATATAGAAAAAACAGCCCCTTTTTTCTAACTAAACCTGATTAAAAAAATATGCCCTGTAAACTTTTCACAGAGGGGGGTGCCTTGGGACAAAGTTGTCTTCACTTTCACTGAAACCACCCAAAACAACAGCGTGCTTTGCAAAAATATCCCAAATCTACTGTGCCATTCTATAGACAATTAATCACGTGCCCCTACTGGTTATGACACTAAGTACCAGATTTTCAAATTCCATCTTTTCTATCAAATTACCTCTTGAGCACAGCTGCTTGGAAGATGTTTTATAAACTAAGGGCCTCTCAGCTGCTTATCAGGCTCCTTCTCACCTCCAGCCTGCCACCCTTGATTTCACCCCAATCCCACCTGTGTGCAGGGGAAGGGGGGCCAGCCCGCTGTGTTATCAGCCTGACATCTGCATTCCTTCAGGCCCTGCGCTGATTGGGCTGTTGGATAAATAAATATAAATGAATGTTTATCATTATCTGCTAGTTTGCCCTCAGCTGCGCAATATCAGCCTCATCTGCTTTGTTTTGTTTCTTGTTTTTTTCTCGCTACGATGAGATTCTCTGTCAGCAGCGTCAGCAGAATGAAAGTTGAGGGGAAAGGAAATCATGAAATAGTATGGCTCACTGCCGCTTCCTCAAAGAAGAAGAAGAAGAAGAATCCTCTAAAAAGGCAAGCTGCAAGCACAGGACAAAAAACTTAGGCCTGGTTCCCAAAATATGGTCCCTAGATTTACGCAAAAAATCTATTAAAACATGAACTCAAGATTTATGCGCAGATGCTATTGCAGTTAATACGCTCTTTAATGGGCAATGTGCAGTCTTCAGAATTAATATACAACTTCAATTGTTCAGAGAGCAGGCTGGGTGCACCACTCACATGTCATTTACCCAGGGAGCCTATATTGTGTTGACATAATACTTACTGGAGTTGAGATATGGTTGTCAGTAGCTTGTGTGCAATAGCCAGTTGCCAGTTTCAATATAAGGGTTTAATAAAACACACTATACTATAGATTGGCAAGTCTTTGTTCCAACCATGTCCTTAATTATTACATTTTGCCTGGTTTATACAATAGTATCTTACTGTGTCACTTGTTTTCATCCCCTCGGTTGAATCTCTCACTAATTTTTGAGACAATTTAAACCATGTTTTACTTGAATGTAAAACAATGCAAAATAAAATGAGCATACACTGTATGTAATTAATGGCTTATTAAAAGATATTTCCAGAGAACTGCTTTGAAAAAAAAATAGTTTAAAGAGATGTAACACTTGGAATTTCTTGAAAGCACAGTAGTCTGTCGCATATCCAACTGCGGGTTGACCAAAGTAATGGCGGATATGTAAAAAGTCGAATAAATGAATCCTTTTTGAAATACCATTATACACAGCTGTAACAATTATGGCTTTTATTAGGGAGCTCCCCTAAATCCCTTGTTGTCGTTTTCCTGTAGAGTGGACGCTGTCCTCAATGTAAGCAAACCAAGCTTTTACTCAGCGCTCCTCTGTGTAGCCATGGCAGTGCAATTGCCTGGAGCTGTGGCGCAGATATTTTTTTGAGCGATCAGCTCAGCACCGGGCCTTTCTACTCAATTGGTTGCCTAGCAACGCGTCTCCTGTTACACATCCCAGCTGGGCAAGGCACACATCCATGCAAGAACCAGCGACGGTCCTCCCTGTCACAGTGCTTTATACACTTCCATTAGTGTTGGGTAATTTACACAGTGGAAAATGCAAAAAAAAAATTAAAAAAAACTTTCAATTGTAAGCACAACTCGCTTTCACTTTCCTGTAGCCATTTTGCATTAGCACTTTACACATGGGTGATGTTGCTGAAGAGCTTGATCATGGCAGATAAACAGTTAGGGTGGATATGTGACGGGCGGATACACGATATATATATATGTATTCTGCCCTTAATAAAGTGTGTGGGCATCCTTTGATCACATGACTATGCTAATTGACAGCCCTGCAGGCCAGTAGGATTCCCTCAGTTTTATTATTACAGTATTACACAGGCAAGCTGCTTAACATTAACATTAACAACAGCTATTTTAGAGACGGGCGCTGCAGAAGTCTGTTTATCAATAATCTCTATGGTACCTGAGTTTTGTGCATGCCCACCTGATTGCTTAGGTGTCCATTTGCTTGGGATCAGGAAAACATTACATCAGAGTAAGAAACATTGCACAGCCATGTTTGATGAGGATATTGTGTTTAGAGGCTTAAAATAATGTTCATGCTAAAATTGCATATACAATCCTAAAGAAACGATTGAAATGACTGGGAATATTAAACAAAATGACGGTAAGCTCTGTTTTGTTAAACTTCCACACCTATGCATATTCACTTTAAGAGGAGACAGACTTATGACAGAGGGTAGGAGACACTTAATTATACAGAGAGCGCTGAGGGTATAGAATGGGTTACCTTGTCATGTTGTTGATGCTGAATCACAAGATTTGAGATCAATCAGCTACTAGGAACTGGGCGAGCATAGCTGGGCTGAATGGCCTCCTCTGGTTTTGTTCTTATAAGAGTGAGAAACAGTTTTAAAATACAGTACTACAGAACACATGTCAGCGTGCTATTAGCCTAAATCAAGTGAGGGATAAACTGTGAGAGAGTCACTTCTGTGAGTAAATCCATCAGAAGCGAGGATAGGGGCACTTTGACTTGCTTGAGCTCCTAGTGAGAAGAAACAGTCCAGCACGCAGGTAGATGATGGGCGTGTGCGCCACAGTGAGATCCAGGTGATCACAATAAACACCTTGGCTTCACTCTCAGGCTGCAGCTGGCTGTAGTTACGCCTCATTCGCACACAGCCACCTGCCAGCAATAAACCACTGTTGTTTTACTTTCCCTGTTCTGATAGGGCTCAACTTGTTCTGACTATGCCTATTAGGAAAACAACACTGAAAGCTAACAACTAAGGAATTCTTAAAAATGTGTAAGCGTACTGGAACTCCCTTGCTGTTCACGGTACCACTAGTCTCATAAGACTGTCCTATAAGACACATGGGCAGCACTTTACATTAAGTGCCTCTATTTACATAGTACTGTAGTTACTTAGTAAATGCATGTGTACTTACACAGAATTACAATGTTATTATGCATAGTTACAATGCACTTAATTGAATAAAAAAAGGGTTAGGGTTAGGGATAGGGATAGGGTTGGGGTTATATCATGCAAAAAGATTTACACATAAAGTGCATTGTAACTATGCATAATCAATCAATACATCAATCAATCAATCAATCAATCAATCTTTATTTTTATATAGCGCCTTTCATGAGAGATCGTCGCAAACCGTTTTACAAGAATGCAAACATTAGTAAATATTACAAAAAATAACAATAAGCAGTAAAAATGAACAAAAGAATAAAAACAAAGCAATACAGCAGTAAAACAAGAAGAAAGGGTACGAACATTTTAAGATATATAAACTAGATGATAGAAATGTGTTTGTAATCTAGTTGTAAAGGCAGCAACAGTGGGGGCTTTCCTTACAGGGCTAGGCAGCTCATTCCATAATTTAGGGCCTTTATAGCTGAATGCTCTACCACCTGTGGTTTTGGGAATCGTAAGTAAGAATTTGTCCTTCCTTTCAGGAATTAAATTGTGCTAACAATAAATATTAAAGTTAATAATAAATCATTCACTTTTGGAGTAAAACGCTTTGGGATTGTAGCCCATGGTACTGTAATGATTCCTTGTACATACTGGAGCTCTGCGTTGAGCGTGCATGCTTACAGTGAGTGGAGCTGGACAAGCAGTAAGTTGTTAATTAGCTTATGCAGTAATAGCAGAACCTTTTAAAAGTATATATATATATATATATATATATATATATATATATATATATATATATATATATATATATATATATATATATATATATATATATATATATATATATGTGTTGTATTTTCAGAGCTGGAACTAAATACCAGGTGCTAAAGACCTTAAACATACTGTGCTACACAGCGGGTTGCTGTAACTCTACAGCTCTGGCCAAAAGTGTTGCATCACCCTATAGAGTTAATTAATTTTGCTTCATAAAGTCGATTTAAACCTGCTGAATAATGTTATGTTAACATGTTGAATTACATACCGCTTTGTAGTTTTTCATATACTTAATGAAAAACTGACAAAAATGTGACATTTCGAAATCTAAGATGAAATACTATACTATAAGTATGGCTCCGCTAGAACTTTTGCGATATCATTTTGTAGTGTCTTTGATTATGTTAAATAAAAGATCTAAATTATGTTCACATATATATATATATTTTTTAATTATGTCTCAATCCTAAAATTCCAGGTGATGCACAACCTTTGGCCAGAGCTGTGTGTTTAACCAAAGGTGAGGAGGGAGTGGCTGAATGTGTGATGGAAATAAGGCCTCATCGGAAAACAATATGTCTGGATTCCTTAATGAGAGAATCTACCTGACAGAGCTGGTACACTGAGATCTACCTGCTATTACTCTAGCTGGTACCTTCAGAGTGATACACTGGGATCTACCTGCTATTACTCTAGCTGGTACATTCAGGGTAATACACTGGGATCTACCTGCTATTACTCTAGCTGGTACCTTCAGAGTGATACACTGGGATCTACCTGCTATTACTCTAGCTGGTACCTTCAGAGTGATACACTGGGATCTTCCTGCTATTACTCTAGCTGGTACCTTCAGAGTGATACACTGGGATCTACCTGCTATTACTCTAGCTGGTACCTTCAGAGTGATACACTGGGATCTACCTGCTATTACTCTAGCTGGTACCTTCAGAGTGATACACTGGGATCTACCTGCTATTACTCTAGCTGGTACCTTCAGAGTGATACACTGGGATCTACCTGCTATTACTCTAGCTGGTACCTTCAGAGTGATACACTGGGATCTACCTGCTATTACTCTAGCTGGTACCTTCAGAGTGATACACTGGGATCTACCTGCTATTACTCTAGCTGGTACCTTCAGAGTGATACACTGGGATCTACCTGCTATTACTCTAGCTGGTACATTCAGGGTAATACACTGGGTTTGTAATGGGCCGCTTTTCTGTAAGTTTTGATGTATTCTTTGAGTTTAGTGTGGTAAATGTGCCCCAGGCCAGCGAGTGTTAGAAAGTGGGCAGCCGTACAGCACGAGTCGCTGGACATGATTGTAAAGAGATCGGCGCACGCAATCCGACACACACTGCACTCGCTCGCACGCACACAGCACTTTGAATACCAAGAAATATGTCAGAACAAATTTAGATGAAAAAAATACTTTAAAATACCAAACAGCCCTGCAAAAGGAAAATTGTTAGCACCTGTAAAACCTTGTGGATTTACTGCATGTTTCATAAACAAGTTTTATTATTATTATTATTATTATTATTATTATTATTATTATTATTATTATTGCTGGTTTGAAGTCTATTTCACTGTAAACTGGAAAAAGCTATCTGTGTATTTTTGTATGGCTTCACTGCTACTACTCTTTTGTGGTGCTTTTTTTGGATTGAAATTTTCGTAGAGGTGGGGAGCTACTGTATGTGCTGTCAAAACGTATACTAGTATCAAGTCATAGAGACGGGCTGGGCTTTGGGCAGGGGTTGTGGTTGGGGTTGGGGTTGGGGTTTAGGTCGGGTTCGGGCTGGGGTTGGGGTTGGGGTTGGGGTCAGGGTTAGGGTCAGGATTGGGGTTGGGGTTGGGCTTTGGGCTGGGTTTGGGGTTGGGGGTGAGGTTGGGGTTGGGGTTGGGCTTTGGGATGAAGTTGTGGTTTGGGTTTAGGTCCGGGTTCGGGCTGGGGTTGGGGTCGGGGTTGGGGTTGGGGTCGGGGTTAGGGTCAGGGTTGTGGTTGGGGTTGGGCTTTGGGCTGGGGTTGTGGTTGTGGTTGGGGTTGGGGTTGGGGTTTGGGCTAGGGTTGGGGTTGGGGTTGGGCTTTGGGCTGGGGTTGTGGTTGTGGTTTGTGCTGGGGTTGTGGTTGGGGTTTGGGCTGGTGTTGTGGTTGGGGTTTGGGTTGTGGTCGGGGTTGGGGTTGGGGTTGTAGTTGAGGTTGGCGTTGGGGTTGGGGTTTGGGTCCGGGTTCAGGCTCAGGTTAGGGTTTGTCTATAAAACGGTAGTCTACTTACTACTGCACGTGTACAACACATTGTAATGATTGAAAACATCATTAACAACAAAAACAGAACACTGTGATTCAAGGCATTAAGTCAGTTCAGCACGGTGTGCTAGATTGTGTTATTTTATATGTCAGAACATTTCAATACTGCACAGCAATTGACTAAAGCCTGGGACACACAGCGTTGATGGACGATACCGCAAAATTGGTCAAACATAAAACAGTGTATGCGGCGGCGGTTTCCAAAGTAAATCATGACCCCTACCAACACAGCCAAACTGGCCACAATGATGGACTGGAGTTCCAGTGATGATGAGACGGAAAAGCAAGAATTTCAAACTAATTGATATGCTGTTTAGCAGTGTAAGTCCAGTATATGCAGTTCAATTTTTAAATAAAATATTGTTATTTACAGACCAGGAAAGAAACGGGAGGAATTGTACTATACTACAGTATGTTTCCCATTATCTCAACGCTACCTTGTCATTCATGAATAGTGAGCTTTTTTAAAAGGTTACAAAATTGAAATGTACATGTCTTGCATTTCTTCGTTACATTTTAAATAAACAGCAATGAAATATGTGTTAATTTAGTAGAGCAACCCTTCATTATGCTTTAAAAAAAAGCCTTATGATTCTGAGAGCTTCATGTTTCTGCCTTAACTTTCTGTTCTTACAGAATTAAATATCAAGAACTGTATTAGTGGGGTGGAGATCAGTTGCATGACTGATAAATATGATAGATATTAACCAGAGTGCGATCATTATCTGGAGCCTGTCCTCATTGACTCTCATTATTACTGTATATTCTAGCAAATACACCATACTATGTCTGATCTATCTGCTTAATTTTTTTTAAAATTTTATTACACTTTGATATGCTTTAACTACAATAAACTTTTATAAAGGATCTTCAAATGAATAAAACATGTTTTACAGATGAGGTGCACTTGCTTTAAAAAATCTATGCATACCTTTCATTGGCTTTATGAGTATTTTTACCCTTCCCCTGATCATTGTATAACTGGAAGATATTTTTATGTGCATGTCACAGCAGGTCATGCCCATAATCCATATCTGCAAGCCTAAAATAGCATCAGACAGAGAATGTAGAAAATAAAATAAAAAAAGCAAGAGAAACAAACTAAAAACCCAGACATAGTGTCACATAAATACAAAAAAACACCAACATTCCTTCAGAGAGCGCTTTGCACTAGCCATGCATTATTTGTTAATCATTTTTTGACTGTACATATACTTATATTTATATTATACATACATAAAAGCAACAGAAGGTCAGCTTTGGCAATTCTGATCCTTATGGTCTAAGAACAGAACTAAAATGCAACACTTCACATTAATGATATAAAATAATATCCAGTCAAAATGTTTAGTAGATTACATTTTCAAAATACTGGTAATAAATCTACAATCTACAACCTACACACCCACATTTCCCATACATAATGGTCTTAGAAGAAGAAGAAGAAGAAGAAGAAGAAGAAGAAGAAGAAGAAGAAGAAGAAGACTTACATACCTGAATATAAATGCCACAGGGACAGTGCAAGGCTCTCGCCAGTAGAATGTTGTGGTATGTTTTGTTTTTGTGGATCCAGTATACCGGTTCAACAGATTTCTCAGTAGATGCGAATCCACCCGAGCAGTTTTCTGTAAGTTTGCAGCAAGCTGATATTGTTGTTGAACACATCCGTGGAACCAACAGGTTTGTTTCTTTATTTTTATTTTCTTTATTTTTCTTTATTTTTCTTGTGAAACAAATCTTTTCCTATGAATTAGGTCTAAAGAGATTGCATTTCAATTCAATACACGGTCGCTAAAACCTGGTGCTGAGGTCAGTATCCGGAAGCAATAATATAGGAGACCACTGGCAAGAATTACCTAGCTATGCTAATTTAATGCATTTTGGGGTACAGATGTTCTTGGCTGGTACAGTACCCATGATAGATGCTACTTAACACTAGTGTAACAAGATTATATCTTATCTTACTGCTAAGGGACTGAAAGTCTAAGCTTAAAGCAATCAGCTATACGATCACCAAACAGGAAAATTACAAAAGCACACAGGATAAAAATATGTTTCTGTGCTTTACAAAGGACTTTATTATTATTATTATTATTATTATTATTATTATTATTATTATTATTATTATTATTATTATTATTATTATTATTATTATATTTTTTTAAAAGAGCTGTTCTTTTTTACTTTGTAGTAGCTTCAGTGTTATAAAGTGCTATAATTTTACGAGTCACCTGAAAATGGAAATAATTTGAAATGTTAAATAAACTGTGTCACATTTAAAAAAATAAACATACTGAATGAAGAGGTCTCTAACACCTTGTTTGCTTTTTTCTTTTAACTTGGTCAAAGAAGTTTGCCAGGGCTATTTTCAGCAGATCTCAGCTGTTAATTGAATTGCTTGGTACGGCTTTTAGTTATAGTAGAAAGTTCCACAATGTTATGTCTCAAAAGGGATCTTCACTGCTGAAGTGTCGTGAACATGTGATGAGGATTTCGGACTTGATACTATAAAAAAAACATAGTCGATTTACCCACCCTTTTTAACCGTATTATGTTTTGGCCGCACACTTGCTATAGAACGGGGAATGTGCCTGATATCTGCGTGCGTCACATTCTCACGACCATGGAGAGGGAATTTGGAGTTTCATAACTGCATGCAAACTACGCCATTGAGATTTAATGCTGAAACATGTATTTTGTACTGGGTTCATATAGCACTAAACTGACACAAGAAAATGGTGATAAAATAGTGCGTGTGATAAACACTCCGTGTCTCCTTCTAGCTTGTCTTCCTGCACTGGCCGTGTGACAGGATTAAACTGGGTGTGATTAACAGGGTCAAGACGATGAAATAAACCTTTAAAAGCTGTTTTGTTCTGAGGAAAGGAAGATGAAAGTAAAAAAAATAATAAAATACCAGTAAAGGATTGTTTCAGGCAAAAACAATGAGAAAAATGTATTTCTTTCTCCTGAAAATATGTCATCTGTTATTGATTCTGCCTCTCCATAGTTTCCTAAGCCACATAAAAAAGTGGCAGGGAAGAGAATTTCCTCGACTCGTGAGTAAGTGAATAAAGATGTGATGGATATTGTACGCCGCACTTGGGTGGTTTGCTGCTCACTGCTGAGCTAACGATAGGAAACACTGGCATGAGGGCCACCCTGCTGGAACCGACACCAGTGCACAGCACTGCTGAGCTAACGATGCATGCTGTTGTGATGCTCAATGACATGGTGCATGTCCAGCTTCAGCCCTTTTAGTCACCCTTTTAAAGTTGTTGTAGCTAATAAAAAGGTACACCAGGTAAAAGAAAGTTCTTAGTTTTCTTGTCTTGGAACAGAAATACATGTAAACTTCGTAGGTCACCTCAGCAGTGTCTTCGGGGTCAAGAAGCGGTAAAGCAAGTCAGTCTTTACGGAGAGCAGCTGGTTTGGAAGGAGGCCGAAGAGGGGTGGGGACAATTTTACTGTCCTGGTGAAATGACCATGAAAGTGCAACAAGACTTTCTGAAAGCAAGGCATACAAACAGGGATTTATTTTGTAGTACCAGATATTTTAAAATCAGACATTTGCTATAACAGATTATTTTCAAAACTACACGTCTGACCTGTACAATGAATGGATGCCAGTGGAATTGAAAATGTAGAGAACTATTTTTTTTCTTTAATTTAATCGTCACCAATTTTTTCCCCCAGTTTCACCCCAATTTGAAATCCCCAATTATTATCATTTAATCCCGGTTCACCATTGCAACCCCCCCTGACGACTCGGGAAACGGAGGCTGGAACACGCGTCCTCCGAAACGCGTGCTCCTAAAAATCCATCTTTTTTTTGCACTGCGGATCAACAGCGAGGCCACCAGACCTATAGTGCCAGAAGACAACACAGATCTGATGGCTCTACTGCAGAACCACAGGTGCCCTATCAGCCACAGGGGTCGCTGGTGCACGGTGAACCGTGGATTCTCCTGCCTACCCAAGCCCTCCCTACTCGGGCAGCACTCGGCCAATTGTGCGCCATCCCCTGGGAGCTCCCGTCCTCAGTCGGCAAAGGAATAGCCTGGACTTGAACCGGCGACGTCCAAGTCATAGGGCACATCCTGCACTCCGCTTTTACTGGATGCGCCACTCGGGAGTCCCCAGAGAACTATTTTGATAGCTATGTCATAGACGGATTAATTCCTGTCAGAAAAAAAGGTCAAATAAAATCTAGTTGATGGAATAATATCCCAAACTTGTCTACAAATAGCCATTTGCATTAGAAGCAAGAAACAGTTGAGGTGAAGGTAGGAACAGATCCTAGTTTTAACATAGAGATTCAATCAATATATTTGGAAAGCTGTTTAACAAAAAAATCTAATTTAGGCAGAAATCACAGCCTGGACCAGATCCATACGAGGGGTGTTATTATGGTATGCAAAAAAACTGAAACCATACCTTCCTGGAACAGCAAAAGCAGTCTCCGTATTAGTTTAATTGTATTTATTAAATCTCAGGCGTGGTAAGATTAAGTCATGCCTTACACTGCAGTCTGCTCTTTTTTCTTCCGTTGCAGGCTCTACTATTCATTGAAGGAACTCAATGGTGCCAATGATTTTTTACATCTCACTGGCACAAGGACCTAAAACAAATAATGTAGAGCAGTGCTGTGAATTCTGTGCTATTCGCTATGATTTACAAACATGATTGGTTAAAACCCCGTAATGGGAAATATACCTCCTAGCAGCCTGTGTGTCTCCTGTGATGCGTGACTCCTATTACCTTACTAACAGGGAATCAGAGGATGTCATGGGCCAAGCTGAAAACACCACTACTTTGCATGTTTCCTAAAAATAATATGACTTCACAAATCAAATGTCCCTTTCCTATAAAGTGAGACAAACAAAGTGAATACCCGTGCATTTTGCTGGAAAATTCACAGGGAGCATTGGCTGTGGCGCTCCTGTGTGTTATGGAGGGACTGGGTCACCTAACCAAGCTACAGTGGCTCCTACTGGCCAGGAGCTCAACACAGAGACCTGCAGAGCTGGTTTTTATCCTCCAGGGGGCGGTAGCTTGCCGACAACGACTGTGAAGCTCCTGGGCTCCTTGGCTTGGCAGTGGGATCAGAGGATGGCCACTGACCTTCAGTTCTCCTGAGCTGTTGTGAGGATTGCTGTGGTGGGAGAACATAATATGACATAAATTAGGAAAAAAACCAGAGGTAAAATAATTGTACAAGTCAATCTTATAGTGATTTGATCTTAAATCGTACTTATGGGGAGTGGGTGGAGCATGAAGCATTGGTTGCTTTTTAAATCTCTCAGGAGGCAGGGAACAGTGATTTCTCACAGTTGGTCAGAAAATGTTGACAGCACCTGAAAACAGACACAGAAAAGAAAACAAACAAGCAAAGCTACAAAAATGCATCAAAGCAGGACACACAAGTCTTTCTTTTAATTCAATAAAAAAAATGTTTGCTTTGGTACAGAAATGGACTGTTAAAGTTACCACCACTACTCAATCATGGTCAGCCATTGTCATAACCCCCAGTTATACCACAGGGATTTCATGCTTTTTAGGAGAAAGGTTTTTTTAGCCACGTTGCTGATTTATAGACCAACGGATGCCTAAAATCACGGTTATGGTTTTATTTAAATGAGACCAAATGAAAACCAAATGTACTGTACTGCAAAGCTTTGCCATATGAATAATTATAATGTGTTGAAACGATAATACAGAAAAAAAATGTGTCCACCAGGCCCAGTTTGTGCTACGTAGATGACAGATGTAGCCCCCCAAGATATCTACGCCTATTGACAAAAGAAAAATACTTCAGAACTTAGAGAACATATCTGCGCACACCCGGCAGACCCTCAGAAGAAGGCTATGCAACAGTCAAAGTTATAAATGGACACATACTGTACCGTATGCACGTATAACTTCCCCTCATTGTATCTTATTTATATTGTTTTACCTAGGTCTAGGATGATAACACACAAGTCCTGCAATCTTATTGTTCCGTTTCATTTCTGTTCAGATATAAGGTAGCCTGTAGTATTATAACATACTAAATGGTACTGTACTATATTGTTCAGTATTGCAATGTTAGTTCTTACAGTGTATGCATTGTAAAGGACACTGGCGTGCCTGAAAGGTAGATTCTGTATAACACACATTTAAAGTAATGTCAATGTTGCTCTGCAGGATCCAAACAGGATCAAGCAATGATTGATGTGCACTCATTTGCGAAATCCAGAGACTCGTTAGAAATATTCTTATAATTATGATTACTGTTAATTAGACATGTTATAAATCTGGCAGGAGTATGCCGAGACAGCAGGTGGGAAGTGAACTTTCTGGGGTATGGCAACAATATGTCTTTATTTATTTATTTCTGCGTTGTATTTAGTCCTATTTAAACTGCTGTCAGGATATTTCCATGTCTGGCACAGGGTAAGAGGAGTCAGAATGAGGTCATGCACGCAAAGGAGAAGTTGCCAGCTCTGTAAGAGCTCATGCAAGCAAAGCTGACTCTTTTGTACAGGGGTTAAAGTAAAGAAGCTTACAAAGCAATGCCATACATGTCATGCATGCACATCCATTTTATAGTTCTCAAATGTGCAGTCTTGAAAGAAATCTATTTTAGCAAGTGGTCTTGAATACCAGCTATGCTCACGTTTACAGCTAAATGTGATCAATCACGAGCATGAGATTTGTTTAGATCAGGGTTTAGCTGTGACGTATCATGTTTAACATCTGGCGGACATTTGCTGCTTTATTTTCCTGAAAATTAAGCATTAAAATACCAAATGTATTTGTTTATTCAAGAATATTTATTCAGTGAGACACTGAGAGAGAAGGGAGACATTTCAAAATATTTACCTGATATCTAAGTGATAAGCAATATCTCTGTCAGGTGGTCGGGGAGAAGCGATTTGCTGATAGTAGTACACAGATTTGCTAGCCCACACCAAATATAAATTCTGCTTTATTTGCAATTCTTTTTTCATGTCTGGATTCATTACTAACAAATAAAAATATTAGTGTCATATACCAGTGTAAAAACAGTGTAGTAAAGCACAGTAAAATGTTAGGGATTGCTTTGTTGTGTATTTTGGAAATTCTTTCCTAAACTTCATTGTCTAGTTAAGATAAAAGATTTAAAGGAAAGCTTTTGGAGTGTGCAGAGGTTCTTTGGTTTAAGTTGTATAGCCCACGATTTCTGGAACTCCATTCAAATGAATTGTGCTAGCGGCCTCCCTTATATAAGTTTCCCATGGTAAATCTGTGCGGTAATATTGCAGTTTCCCCCCATGCATTTCCCATGGTTATACTATGCATTTACCATTGCTGACATGTTTTTTCTTTTTATTCTTTACCTTACCTCTGCTACCTATGCGTTACTTTTGCTACGCTTCATTATAATTTGCTTTTATTATGGGAAACTTTTATAAGGGCAAAATGGAAACATGGCAAAGCACAGTTATATTCTCGTGTCATCATTTGAGTTCATGTTGTATTCAGATTTCAGTTTTCCTGATCGTATTTTGCAAACCTACATACATTGTTATGGTGGCTAATGTCTGGGTCATTCCATTTTAAATCATCCATTCCACCCACTGACTCAAATATCATGTTTTAAAATGAAAATACATGTCTGCTATAACATTTAGAAATACTGAAAGAAGGTGAATAAATGGAATGACGTTTGGGATTATGTGTTAGCAGCGACCATTTCAATAGCCACAAAGCAGGAATTACTTACTAGAAACTGTCCGTCAGCGGCCAGTTATCTTGCAGGTAATAACCACTAATGACAGTATTAGTGGCACATCATCCATATAACATAAACGCTGGTCCAACTTGTAAACAGACACAGGACATAGAAGTTTTAAATTAAAAGGCACTTATTTATGTTGTTAGTCCATAATGTTTAGCATAGGAAGTCATTTTTAGCAAACCCTTAAACAAGCTAAACGAATATAACCATAACCCCGGCCCCGTTCACATGTTCCCAAGTTACTGGGTAGGTGACCTTCCCACAAACTGATTCATTAATTACCTCATTCTTTACAAAAGGTGCCCAAGCCGTGCATTCCTCAGTGGAAACTACAATCCCGTAAATACCTGATAATGAATGATTATATCATTAACCCAATGTGTTCAAAAGACATAAAGCAGAGAATCAAGGATGTGCATAAAGTAATACAAAACCCAGGGCTAAGTGAAATCAAAGTGCATGGCACTGCTGGAGCTATACTTTATAATGGCTATGGCCCTGCTGTATGCTTGATTTACTCCAGACCCTAATAAGTGTACAGAACCATAATTAGAGCACAAGCAGCAATATAACTCCCAGTTACCAACAAGGACTGCAGGTCTGGAGTCAATCAAAATGATGGTGCCATCATATCCATTACAAAGTACATCTATGGCTGCGCTATAAACTTTGCAAAAATTCCTTTGCTACACACCCCAAAATGCTAAGGTAATATTAAAGAAACCAACGAAGAACTGACAAAAACACATTCTGATAGGTGTATTTGACTGAATGTTAAATCCAAGGCTGAAAGCGGTCTTGTTTGGCACAGGATCTCTCAGGTGAGGAGAGCCTGCAATCGGGTGTGATCCCTCAACACCGTGCCCACACCTACCTGCAGAAACCCCCCCAGCTCGGCTCACCTGTCAGCAGAACAGAGCTGACGACAGCGAGCATGTACCTTCACACAGCTCCTAATTAGGATTAAATTAAACCTTGATCTGTCATTCTGAAGCCTTGGATTAAGTCACTGATGAAAGGTGTTGCTTATCTCTCTGAAGCACATGTGCGAGTGGGTAATCTGATCTCCATAGCTGATCTTTATGATTAGTTTTCAAATGTACTTTTCTGTGCTTTTTTGCAGTTCTGGGATAAAGGGATTCTTCCAGCACTGTGGAATGGTTCAGTGTAGAACAGGCTGTGGTGACCTGAGTGTGTTGCAGTCTCATAGCTGTAAGGAAGTAAGTTCATGTATACACTGAAGATGGTACTAGCCTGAAACATTAGTACCTTTTGAAGCTATGGATGATTTACATACAGCCTTGCAAGATCTGCTCATTGCAAGAAAAAGCAGATCCTCCTAATATCTCTGACATGCTGCATTCTTATCCAATGTTAAGGAACACAATGTTATTCCAGTACCATACATAACTATTAAACACTCAATAGTGCTACGCTTAAGAAACACTAAAGGAAATTCAATAAATTCAATGACAAACGTTTCAACTAGAAGTCTTCCTCAATGTCTTCAATCTTTATATCCAGTACACTGAAGAAGGCACTAGCAAAAATGGTTGATTTGCTTGACTTAGTTAATATAGGGTCTGCTTCTCATTCGAATTTTTCATCATTGTTGTTCATCTTGAAAGCTTATCCTAGTTTAATTGTGCCATCATCACCAATACAGCAGCTTGCTCTAGAAGGTTGATAAGATGACATGTTTTAATGGTGAACGTCACTGTGCTTAGGCTTCATCATCCCCTTCTCTGATGAAGGGACCATGCTCTCCCTCCTACCCAAGCTGATTGGCTGTAGCCAAGCAATATCATACCAAGGTTGGGAGATCCTATTGTAGGTTGTATTGGCCTTCAAGAGTGAGTCATGTGGCTAGGAATCTTGGTGAGACAAAACATGCGATGAAAAGCAAAAGCAAGACAGAACAGGGAACAACATAACATGAATAGCACGTTGGTAAGAGAATCATTTATATCTGTAAACCAGAGAAATTATACTTTTACTACTGCAGTAAAATTTCTGTTGTTAGGCAGTACTACTGCATACTGTAATTAAGGGTACTAAAAAGTTGATGCCTGCAAAAATATTCAAGTTATTTTTGTTAAGGCAGACCGCCTCCATGTTTTTGAGTACAGGTAATGCACTAATTTGTCCAGGTACTGTTTGATTTACCTGCCCTCAGGCCAGCCTGACACCAAACAGTCTGCTTGTCTAAGGCTTGATAACACACCCATGAATCCAGAGTAACCACAGATATGCACCAAGCCTGTTAGCACTGGAGTCTTAAAAAAGGACGCTTCTCAATTATGGGACTACATTTACACTTCCATTGAATCCAAAAACTAAAATACAATGAAATGACAAAATCACTCTAAAATTATGGCTAAAATATGAGTTCCAAATAGTTGACAGTCTTCCTCCACCCTGTTTATTAGTATAATGTAGTCTTACTATGACCTCAGAAGAGATCTAATTTAATTAAGTAACGTATAGACAAAGAGAACGCCATCGCCAGAAACACCAGGAAAAGACGTGGAGAAAACTCCTGTGGTTAACCACATCCAAGCCCAGCCAGTTGACTTTAATACTGCCTGCACTTTATTTTCAATGTGTTGTAATTACTGGGTAATTATTGCCCTAATTTACCTTTAATTACAGGAAGGCTTTGCTCTGCACACTGCGTGCCTATCTGGTTCTGATTAGGCACTGTGCAGAGCTTTTCTTTCATTAGCAGTTTTCTCACTCACATTAGCGTGAGACATATTATCGTTCTCGCAGGCAGCCATGGACAGGCCTGCTTTGTCATGTACAGTAGTCTAAAATAGTCACTGGCGTTTAACAATGTGAGACTTTACAGGAATGAGATAGAAGTCATAAATTGAATGTCTAATAATAATAATAATAATAATAATAATAACTGTATCATTCTCACCTGTGAGACAAAAAGGTACAGGATCTGGGATCCGCTGTGATCCGGCACACATTAACCCCTGGGTTTTTCAGCACTAAAACAAAACACTGCATTAGAAATCAACTTTGGTGTCTTTTGCAAGATATGTTTAATGGTGTGTGAGCGCATTGATGCTGTGTGCACAGGCTGTGTTGAGCACTGGCTTTGTATCCAAGCCCTGTGAAATATCTTGCTTTCAGAAACCCTGAGAGATAAAAGCCAGGGCCCGCGTAATGGTTTTTGGCCGCTTTTGTTTTTCTAATTTAGGTTTTCCAGCACCTGTGTTTCCTGTCTTTCAAACTGCCATTATCAGTTACAGGTCAAGGTAAGGTCACTGAGATAGCAGAGGTGATGAGCGAGGGCATGGCCTTAGGAAAGTAGACAGGGCTTTCTGTCAGACTCTTCTTGAAATCTCACATTGCACATCCTCATCAGGTAACACTCCTTCCTGTGTCTAGACTGTCTCCTTTTGTGAGGGACACCTACCTCTAAGAATATAAATCATGGCTGGTTCCACAGATGCAGTCTGTTGTGTTATAGTCCTTTATAAACATCTGGAGTGTCAGAGAATAAACGTGCCTGTCCTTTTCGGCGTGATGTTTCTCTTCTGCAAGTTCATCAAGCCCCTAACCACTTAACTTCCAAACATTTTTGACACAGTTGTCTCTCCAGTACCAAGCAACACTATTACAGAGTCATTCATCTGCACTATGTACACATGTAGAGTTCTGTAAGAAGCACACATTGTAGCGAACATTTATATTAATTTTAAACAAGCATGCTAGGTTAAAGACAGTTCTAAGTTTGCTTGTCTTACTTTCCTAGGTCAATCTTACTGTCTTCGGGGTCACAGCATGTCACTGACTGCTAAGCAGTTATTACGGGAAGCATCTGACTGGTTAACGACAGGAAAGGTAGAACTATAAGAAGCGAAGTCAGGTTGACAAAGGTTTCGGCCAGTGCCTTCTTCATTGTACTCTGTGGTAGTCTTCATGTACTCTGATTGAGCATTTAGAAGTTGTGTTTTCTTTTAAAACTGCACAAGCAAATGAAAGAGCATGACAGGTAAGTCTGTGGAAACATTTCATCAGCTAGAACCTTATGCTATTGGACAAAAAGAGGCGCTGGACATATTGCACACAAACTGCAGTCAAAGCTGTTTGATATCACCCCTGTTAGTGTCACCCTCCCTCTGTTTATTATGAACATATTGACGTGTGCCAGAATATAATGAGTGTCAAAGGGGACAAGCTCCTGATAATATCACTTTGATTATTACCACAATCTGCCTACTGTCAAACTCATTTATCAGTCACATAACTAATTTCCTTTCAACTTAATGATACATTGGGAAATAAAAGCATACAGTATGATTGGACAGTTTACTTGAAAGTAAGTTGCTGTACAGTACTGAATTGTTCTGCCAATTTGAAATGCCCAGTTCAAGTGTCGACTGTCCTCACAGCAACCCACTTACTGATCAGGAGAACTGACCACATGGCAACCCACTAACTGAACTGAAGATCAGCGGGAGACCTCTGAGCATCGGATGCTACCAAGCTACTGAACCTCGGAGGCAAAGCACAGTCTGGGAACTCTGTGCCTGGAGGCCTCCAGATGATTTTCTTCCCTAAGCCAAAGGCCAATGCAGCGCTCCCCATGAATCCCCAGTCAATACAGGCAACCCGACACGTGCAGGACTCAAACCCCTCTCGCACGACTCACCCTGCACTGAGGACTGCTTCTTATTTTTTTTTTCACCCCTATTTTCACCCCGATTTAGAATGTCGTTCCCTCACCGCAAAAATTCCCCAAACAGCTTAGAAGTTGTTCAGTGGGCATCCTCTGATCCCAAGACCAAGCCAGTTCCCTCTTCTACATCCAGGAGCTCAAGAGCAGATGTCAGTGAGCTAGCAACCTCTGGAAGACAAAGGCCAGCCCTGCAGGTATCCACTTGACACCTGGCCTGCGAGGTTCAAACATATACATATTGTATATTGGATCATAAAGGATGAATTATCTTATACCACTCGCTTTGCTTATTTCTTAATAGCTAAAAATAACTTTCTAATAAAAGAGACGAGAACCACGTCATTTAACACTGACTAGCTCACCGTGAGAATTGTTTTAACATTATTTATTTTCTGTTTACTAGCAATGGCTGTAAACTTTGATTTATATGACTGGGTTGCCTTGGCACTGGCTCCTTCTTCTGTTGAGGCTCCTTCCCTGAAACTTCCGACCATCAACGGTAACTGTTGCCGGTTGCCAGGTTATAGTTAATTACATTTTTTAAATATATGTGGTATAAATATGATAGCTGAGTCCAGGTTATTAGGTAAGATATTTAACTAATTAATTTTGTCATCGCTGGCATAACCCTATTTGGCGTAGACTCCCTAAAAGTTTCCCACAGTAAAAACAGCAAAGTGTAATAAAGCACAGTTAAAGCATAGGTAAGCATTGTAAAGTCCAGAGTGGTATGGTAAGCATATTAAAAAACATAGCAAATCATGGATTTAGCGTGGCAAACCTTTATAAAGGCTGCAGTTAGAAGTTCTATCTGTTTCCCTGAATGCTATGAGTTATTTGCACAGGGGTGTTGGATGGCTGTAGTGTGGACAGCTCAAATTACAAGGGGGAGTCAGTGAGTGTGTGTGGATGTGCATCTCAGATGCTGGTTCCTTGGTATGCAGCCTTGTTCTCAGCATGAACCTCATTCTCTGATAACATCAGACCCAATTAGCCATAGAAAAACAAGCAGCTGATCCGATGAGCCTACTGGCAGGAATGGAACTTTTGGCATCCTTACATGTTTTTGGATTGCAGACTATTATATTTACATTGCGAGCAGCTTTCTGTCAAGTTCATCCCCTGCACCCTGTGGATTAGAAAGGGGAGTGAGAGAGACATGAACTCCACAGCTTTTTGGAGTCACGGCATTGACAAAGTGTCGTATATCTGAGAAGGAATGAATAACACAGTAACCCAGGGGCAGTCAGGTTTACTGCAGGGGCTTATAAAAGCTTCTCGACAAAGTGAAAGTGCAGGGCTACGTGTCTGAGACAACAAACAAGTGCAAGCTCTTTCCCATGCTGCTTGTTTCTGAGGACACTTTTTTGGCCTAAGAATAAAAAGCATTGAGGACCTACCCATGCGCCTCCAATTACAACCTCTACAACTACAGTAATATTGTTTCTGTTACTCAAATGTATGTATTTATTTAAAGAGCCAGTATCATGTCCATGGAAGTTATAACAATACCTGTAAGAGGTAGTGGACCTTGCTGTGGTATCTCCTATCTTCTTGGACCACTTAAAATAACTTTCAGTACTTTTTCGGCATTATGAATTGTTTTGGGCACCTCCTTTTGATCTCGAAGCTGGGTTGACTTGGTCCTGTCCTGGAATTAGCATACTTATTCTTTCAGGTCAGGTAGTAGCTGGTTCACCACACTCAAAAGTCAGTCCATGCATCTGTTCTTATACGAGAGTTCCCTCAAGCTACATTGCACACAGAAGCTGCTCAGGTTGCTAGGTTATGGTCTGCCTGGCATTTCATGCAACAGTGTCATCTGGGATGAATTAACTCCTTGGCTTTTGGTTTTAGACATGTTTCATTAATATATTTCAAATACCATTAAAATGTCATTTTTAAATGTTTGTAAAATGCCCACTGGAATGGTCATTGTAAACAGTAAATGAAACACCAGGACTGCTCTGGTTGTGATCTGAGGTGTTTGGTTGTCATCTCATGTCCTGGTCATTCTGCACTGTCATTCTGGCATTGTCTGTATTTATTCATTCATTCATTTTTTTGTTTTACAGTAACATTACTGTAATAATAGAAAAAAAAGTTATTAAAATATCAACAATCTGAAAAACGCTCCTAAAAGTATTTTTCTGTATATTGTAGCAGCAAGAAATAAAACAGAACAGTGTTTCACTTTTCTTTTTTGATAAATATGTATTGTTATTATTATTGCTAGGGCTACAACATTACATTTTAACTGTCACTTTGACTAGCATATTACTAGATATTATCGGTCATATTTTATTTTGTCTTTTATTCTCGACTGTGATCAGGACCATGGTTATTGAAAACTCGCCACTTAATAAATCATTGGCAAATGTTTCTAATAAACGTGATTCAAAGAACTTATATGATTACTGGTGATTTTCGAAAATAAGCTAACATGAGTGTTGTTCTCCTCCACTTGCAAGGTGGCAGTATTTGAATGACAGGTTGCTTGTATTGCGGTGAGCAGGTACATTGTGATTCCTGAAGTCTTTTGAAAACAAGTCGGTGTTACTTCAAGTTGCACTTTGATCGCTGGCATTTTATTTCCAAGATGTAAGTTGAAAATGCACAAAGGATTCGCTCAGGTGCCTGTCTGTCTGTATATGTGTCAACCTGTAAGTCACATTTTAGCATACATCTGGAAACCCGTTTATTAAATTGTGGTGAAACTTGGTATTAACACCATTTAACCTAAATTATTGAGATGATCAAATTATTGTGATGCATGGCTGTCTGTCTGTCCATGCCTCTGCCCGTCTGCATGTCACACTTACATGTTTGTATTAATCTGGACAACTGCTTAACAAATCGTGATTGAGCATTTTACTGCTAATTCCTATTCTATAACAAATAACTCATTTTGCGTACTTCAGTTGGATTAATTTGCTAACATTTTCTTGGTTAGCTACTTAAATTGATTGATTACTTTGTAGTTTTATTTCCCCTTCCATTATTTTTATTAAAATGTTTAAATTGGCCAGGTGCTTGTAAACTTGTACGTTCATAGAACACTTACCAGTTTATCACAGTTTCATGTGCATGACTATGAGTACAGGAGCAGAGAGGGAAATTGCTTCGCTGGCTCTCTCCTGTCAAGTTCAAGTTCTTTCCTGTCAGTGTAGATGTCATCATGTGACTCCTCCTTGCTCACTGATTGGATACTTGTCCAGGGCGATTGCATCTGATTGCATGAAAATAGAGCCCCGCTTGATAGATTGCGATAGGATGCAATCCGATCGAGCCAGATTGCACGGTGCAATAATGATGCGATAACCATGCAATCACGTGCTGCAATGCAATCACATGCGATCAGATCGCATAGGAGAAAATCTGTCCCAGGAGATGTCGGGGAGAAGGGGTCAAAATATGTGAGACTCCCAGTGAATACGGGAGGGATGACAGGTCTGATATACCCTCCCGTATTTGAATATTAATTAGGTTATTTGCATTTGGAAGGAGAATTTCTCAGGCTAAAAGAAAACTACATGGAAACACACACAACCCGAAAATACTACCAAAATAGAGTCCAGAACAATTGCCCCACTGTAATCCGTATGAGCCTAAGTTTCCTCCTGTTGACTTTTCTCCAATATTTTTTCCTAAGTACCGGTACATTTGCATACATTTGTTGGTATTTTATTAAAATAGCGTGTCAGCTTTGGTGTTTTGTTTAACATATCTTCCTCGCGATGACATTTTAGTTGTTGTGTGCTTTCTGCATATAGCACCACTCTCTTTCTAGGTGCTGCTCTGTCAGACAGTTTTACAGGTTCTGATCTGTGTCACTCACGTTCGCGCCACGGCACAACTGGTAAAAGAGGCACGTGACTTGATTGCGGGTCAAGTGAGTCACATGATCAGGCAGTTGCTGCTCCTCCAATGCAATACGGCTTGGTTAAACAGCCCTGTGGTTCCGATCCACACAGTCACACGCTGTTTATTTATTTTAGATATTGTATTGTAAATTATATATATTTTTTGGGGGCTCCTCAAAATCTGAGGCCCTGGGCTACAGCCCCTAAAGCCCTTGTGTTAATCCGTCCCTGGTCATCACATCTGTCATCGTACTGACAGCTGTAATTTTGAATGTACAGCTAGTTGTGGCGGGAGGTATACTTTGTGTGGTTTTGTTTTTGATGCATAGCTGTGTTTCTGTCTGCTGAAAGTGCCGGCCTTCAGACAACTGTGTTAACAAGTCACTGATCCACTTCACTGTTTTACATTTCCAGAGATCTTAACAATGCTGGCAATATGTTCATTTTTTTTCCCTTGAAAATTAAGTTTTGAAATTGTGCTGTAATACAGTATGTCTGGTAAAGGGTTTAAAGTTAATGAAAGTCATTTTTGGCACTTTTACTAAAGCGTTTTGACATTTTTGGTAGAATTTGATGGACTTTCCATTTCCATTATATTTCAGTAACTGAGGTCCAGTAAGCAGATTTTCTTAGCAGACTAGACTTTCAGTTTAAATAAGAAAGCAACAATATGGCCTAGGGGTGTTCCCACAAGTGGAAGCCAAGTTAAACCGACTAGGTGTGCAGATTTTGCACAGCATTTGAACACCCTGGAGTGTATTACTTATAAAATGGCACCCTCCACACCCCATCAAAGTTGTGAAGTGAATCAGACTGAGGGGCTCTGAAAGTTACAAGCTGTTCTGGTGTGGTGCTGTATCTGCACAGGTTGGTACACGTGTTAGCCAATGAGATTTCTCCCTCTGTTCTTGCCATTTTATGAACTAGTATTCCATGGTCACATATAGGGGTGTATTGTGTATCGATTTCTTTACAGGATATATAGTATTGTAATGGAGGTATGTATTGTAACGATCTGTACATTTGTGTTGTACTGTAATTCCCCTTGTAATTGTGTTCCCTTCCCGCTCTGTATTTCCCACTGCTTGTTTTGTTTACCTCGTGTCTGTGTCAATGTAATTCTGGCCTGTGCGTGAACATGTTCTGTGTCTTCCTTGTGATTGGTCCTGTCTCTCTGTATCAGTCGTGCTGTGTGTGGTCTGTTCTTCCCTGTGATCGCTCCTGTCAGTCACTGTGTGTGCACGTGTTCTGTGTGTTCCCATTGGTCTGAAGTGTGAGGCTGAGAACTAATGGGAAGTGTAAGCTCCGGTACCCTTTTAGAATAAAGGGGTGGAGCTAAAGTTTTAAGAAGGCACTGCGTCGCCATTTTAGGGTTGTTGTTGTTGTTGTTCTGGTTGCCATGGTTCCTGTATCCTGTGTGTGTAACCTGAGAAGCTGACAGAGTTGTGTGGAGAAATGTGTGCTGAATAAAGCTTTGAAAAGGAACAAGTGTCTCTCATTTGTTGTATGAAACAAGACCAAAAGCACAACTTAGCTCATTGTAGTTCACCTAATGGTTCTTTAATGAAGAATACATTTTTATAATGGGTATGAATACATACTCTCCCTATCTCATTAAATGTTTGTCTTTAAACAAAATAGTCCATCATTAAATGATTATTTAATCTTATAAGAATCATGCCCATCATAAACTCATCTGCATTGCAGCTTCATCAGCCTGTGCGTTTCCACTGTAAACTCATCTCCCTTTCCAGCTTCATCAGCCTGTGCGTTTCCACTGTAAACTCATCTCCCTTTCCAGCTTCATCAGCCTGTGCGTTTCCACTGTAAACTCATCTCCCTTTCCAGCTTCATCAGCCTGTGCGTTTCCACTGTAAACTCATCTCCTTTCCAGCTTCATCAGCCTGTGCGTTTCCACTGTAAACTCATCTCCTTTCCAGCTTCATCAGCCTGTGCGTTTCCACTGTAAACTCATCTCCCTTTCCAGCTTCATCAGCCTGTGCGTTTCCACTGTAAACTCATCTCCCTTTCCAGCTTCATCAGCCTGTGCGTTTCCACTGTAAACTCATCTCCCTTTCCAGCTTCATCAGCCTGTGCGTTTCCACTGTAAACTCATCTCCCTTTCCAGCTTCATCAGCCTGTGCGTTTCCACTGTAAACTCATCTCCTTTCCAGCTTCATCAGCCTGTGCGTTTCCACTGTAAACTCATCTCCCTTTCCAGCTTCATCAGCCTGTGCGTTTCCACTGTAAACTCATCTCCCTTTCCAGCTTCATCAGCCTGTGCGTTTCCACTGTAAACTCATCTCCCTTTCCAGCTTCATCAGCCTGTGCGTTTCCACTGTAAACTCATCTCCCTTTCCAGCTTCATCAGCCTGTGCGTTTCCACTGTAAACTCATCTCCCTTTCCAGCTTCATCAGCCTGTGCGTTTCCACTGTAAACTCATCTCCCTTTCCAGCTTCATCAGCCTGTGCGTTTCCACTGTAAACTCATCTCCCTTTCCAGCTTCATCAGCCTGTGCGTTTCCACTGTAAACTCATCTCCCTTTCCAGCTTCATCAGCCTGTGCGTTTCCACTGTAAACTCATCTCCTTTCCAGCTTCATCAGCCTGTGCGTTTCCACTGTAAACTCATCTCCTTTCCAGCTTCATCAGCCTGTGCGTTTCCACTGTAAACTCATCTCCCTTTCCAGCTTCATCAGCCTGTGCGTTTCCACTGTAAACTCATCTCCCTTTCCAGCTTCATCAGCCTGTGCGTTTCCACTGTAAACTCATCTCCCTTTCCAGCTTCATCAGCCTGTGCGTTTCCACTGTAAACTCATCTCCCTTTCCAGCTTCATCAGCCTGTGCGTTTCCACTGTAAACTCATCTCCCTTTCCAGCTTCATCAGCCTGTGCGTTTCCACTGTAAACTCATCTCCCTTTCCAGCTTCATCAGCCTGTGCGTTTCCACTGTAAACTCATCTCCCTTTCCAGCTTCATCAGCCTGTGCGTTTCCACTGTAAACTCATCTCCCTTTCCAGCTTCATCAGCCTGTGCGTTTCCACTGTAAACTCATCTCCCTTTCCAGCTTCATCAGCCTGTGCGTTTCCACTGTAAACTCATCTCCCTTTCCAGCTTCATCAGCCTGTGCGTTTCCACTGTAAACTCATCTCCCTTTCCAGCTTCATCAGCCTGTGCGTTTCCACTGTAAACTCATCTCCCTTTCCAGCTTCATCAGCCTGTGCGTTTCCACTGTAAACTCATCTCCCTTTCCAGCTTCATCAGCCTGTGCGTTTCCACTGTAAACTCATCTCCCTTTCCAGCTTCATCAGCCTGTGCGTTTCCACTGTAAACTCATCTCCTTTCCAGCTTCATCAGCCTGTGCGTTTCCACTGTAAACTCATCTCCCTTTCCAGCTTCATCAGCCTGTGCGTTTCCACTGTAAACTCATCTCCCTTTCCAGCTTCATCAGCCTGTGCGTTTCCACTGTAAACTCATCTCCTTTCCAGCTTCATCAGCCTGTGCGTTTCCACTGTAAACTCATCTCCCTTTCCAGCTTCATCAGCCTGTGCGTTTCCACTGTAAACTCATCTCCCTTTCCAGCTTCATCAGCCTGTGCGTTTCCACTGTAAACTCATCTCCCTTTCCAGCTTCATCAGCCTGTGCGTTTCCACTGTAAACTCATCTCCCTTTCCAGCTTCATCAGCCTGTGCGTTTCCACTGTAAACTCATCTCCCTTTCCAGCTTCATCAGCCTGTGCGTTTCCACTGTAAACTCATCTCCCTTTCCAGCTTCATCAGCCTGTGCGTTTCCACTGTAAACTCATCTCCCTTTCCAGCTTCATCAGCCTGTGCGTTTCCACTGTAAACTCATCTCCCTTTCCAGCTTCATCAGCCTGTGCGTTTCCACTGTAAACTCATCTCCCTTTCCAGCTTCATCAGCCTGTGCGTTTCCACTGTAAACTCATCTCCCTTTCCAGCTTCATCAGCCTGTGCGTTTCCACTGTAAACTCATCTCCCTTTCCAGCTTCATCAGCCTGTGCGTTTCCACTGTAAACTCATCTCCCTTTCCAGCTTCATCAGCCTGTGCGTTTCCACTGTAAACTCATCTCCCTTTCCAGCTTCATCAGCCTGTGCGTTTCCACTGTAAACTCATCTCCCTTTCCAGCTTCATCAGCCTGTGCGTTTCCACTGTAAACTCATCTCCCTTTCCAGCTTCATCAGCCTGTGCGTTTCCACTGTAAACTCATCTCCTTTCCAGCTTCATCAGCCTGTGCGTTTCCACTGTAAACTCATCTCCCTTTCCAGCTTCATCAGCCTGTGCGTTTCCACTGTAAACTCATCTCCCTTTCCAGCTTCATCAGCCTGTGCGTTTCCACTGTAAACTCATCTCCTTTCCAGCTTCATCAGCCTGTGCGTTTCCACTGTAAACTCATCTCCCTTTCCAGCTTCATCAGCCTGTGCGTTTCCACTGTAAACTCATCTCCTTTCCAGCTTCATCAGCCTGTGCGTTTCCACTGTAAACTCATCTCCCTTTCCAGCTTCATCAGCCTGTGCGTTTCCACTGTAAACTCATCTCCCTTTCCAGCTTCATCAGCCTGTGCGTTTCCACTGTAAACTCATCTCCCTTTCCAGCTTCATCAGCCTGTGCGTTTCCACTGTAAACTCATCTCCTTTCCAGCTTCATCAGCCTGTGCGTTTCCACTGTAAACTCATCTCCCTTTCCAGCTTCATCAGCCTGTGCGTTTCCACTGTAAACTCATCTCCCTTTCCAGCTTCATCAGCCTGTGCGTTTCCACTGTAAACTCATCTCCCTTTCCAGCTTCATCAGCCTGTGCGTTTCCACTGTAAACTCATCTCCCTTTCCAGCTTCATCAGCCTGTGCGTTTCCACTGTAAACTCATCTCCCTTTCCAGCTTCATCAGCCTGTGCGTTTCCACTGTAAACTCATCTCCCTTTCCAGCTTCATCAGCCTGTGCGTTTCCACTGTAAACTCATCTCCCTTTCCAGCTTCATCAGCCTGTGCGTTTCCACTGTAAACTCATCTCCCTTTCCAGCTTCATCAGCCTGTGCGTTTCCACTGTAAACTCATCTCCTTTCCAGCTTCATCAGCCTGTGGCCTGTGCGTTTCCACTGTAAACTCATCTCCTTTCCAGCTTCATCAGCCTGTGCGTTTCCACTGTAAACTCATCTCCCTTTCCAGCTTCATCAGCCTGTGCGTTTCCACTGTAAACTCATCTCCCTTTCCAGCTTCATCAGCCTGTGCGTTTCCACTGTAAACTCATCTCCCTTTCCAGCTTCATCAGCCTGTGCGTTTCCACTGTAAACTCATCTCCCTTTCCAGCTTCATCAGCCTGTGCGTTTCCACTGTAAACTCATCTCCCTTTCCAGCTTCATCAGCCTGTGCGTTTCCACTGTAAACTCATCTCCCTTTCCAGCTTCATCAGCCTGTGCGTTTCCACTGTAAACTCATCTCCCTTTCCAGCTTCATCAGCCTGTGCGTTTCCACTGTAAACTCATCTCCCTTTCCAGCTTCATCAGCCTGTGCGTTTCCACTGTAAACTCATCTCCCTTTCCAGCTTCATCAGCCTGTGCGTTTCCACTGTAAACTCATCTCCTTTCCAGCTTCATCAGCCTGTGCGTTTCCACTGTAAACTCATCTCCCTTTCCAGCTTCATCAGCCTGTGCGTTTCCACTGTAAACTCATCTCCTTTCCAGCTTCATCAGCCTGTGCGTTTCCACTGTAAACTCATCTCCTTTCCAGCTTCATCAGCCTGTGCGTTTCCACTGTAAACTCATCTCCCTTTCCAGCTTCATCAGCCTGTGCGTTTCCACTGTAAACTCATCTCCCTTTCCAGCTTCATCAGCCTGTGCGTTTCCACTGTAAACTCATCTCCCTTTCCAGCTTCATCAGCCTGTGCGTTTCCACTGTAAACTCATCTCCTTTCCAGCTTCATCAGCCTGTGCGTTTCCACTGTAAACTCATCTCCCTTTCCAGCTTCATCAGCCTGTGCGTTTCCACTGTAAACTCATCTCCCTTTCCAGCTTCATCAGCCTGTGCGTTTCCACTGTAAACTCATCTCCTTTCCAGCTTCATCAGCCTGTGCGTTTCCACTGTAAACTCATCTCCTTTCCAGCTTCATCAGCCTGTGCGTTTCCACTGTAAACTCATCTCCCTTTCCAGCTTCATCAGCCTGTGCGTTTCCACTGTAAACTCATCTCCCTTTCCAGCTTCATCAGCCTGTGCGTTTCCACTGTAAACTCATCTCCCTTTCCAGCTTCATCAGCCTGTGCGTTTCCACTGTAAACTCATCTCCCTTTCCAGCTTCATCAGCCTGTGCGTTTCCACTGTAAACTCATCTCCTTTCCAGCTTCATCAGCCTGTGCGTTTCCACTGTAAACTCATCTCCTTTCCAGCTTCATCAGCCTGTGCGTTTCCACTGTAAACTCATCTCCCTTTCCAGCTTCATCAGCCTGTGCGTTTCCACTGTAAACTCATCTCCCTTTCCAGCTTCATCAGCCTGTGCGTTTCCACTGTAAACTCATCTCCCTTTCCAGCTTCATCAGCCTGTGCGTTTCCACTGTAAACTCATCTCCCTTTCCAGCTTCATCAGCCTGTGCGTTTCCACTGTAAACTCATCTCCCTTTCCAGCTTCATCAGCCTGTGCGTTTCCACTGTAAACTCATCTCCCTTTCCAGCTTCATCAGCCTGTGCGTTTCCACTGTAAACTCATCTCCCTTTCCAGCTTCATCAGCCTGTGCGTTTCCACTGTAAACTCATCTCCCTTTCCAGCTTCATCAGCCTGTGCGTTTCCACTGTAAACTCATCTCCCTTTCCAGCTTCATCAGCCTGTGCGTTTCCACTGTAAACTCATCTCCCTTTCCAGCTTCATCAGCCTGTGCGTTTCCACTGTAAACTCATCTCCTTTCCAGCTTCATCAGCCTGTGCGTTTCCACTGTAAACTCATCTCCTTTCCAGCTTCATCAGCCTGTGCGTTTCCACTGTAAACTCATCTCCCTTTCCAGCTTCATCAGCCTGTGCGTTTCCACTGTAAACTCATCTCCCTTTCCAGCTTCATCAGCCTGTGCGTTTCCACTGTAAACTCATCTCCCTTTCCAGCTTCATCAGCCTGTGCGTTTCCACTGTAAACTCATCTCCCTTTCCAGCTTCATCAGCCTGTGCGTTTCCACTGTAAACTCATCTCCTTTCCAGCTTCATCAGCCTGTGCGTTTCCACTGTAAACTCATCTCCTTTCCAGCTTCATCAGCCTGTGCGTTTCCACTGTAAACTCATCTCCCTTTCCAGCTTCATCAGCCTGTGCGTTTCCACTGTAAACTCATCTCCTTTCCAGCTTCATCAGCCTGTGCGTTTCCACTGTAAACTCATCTCCCTTTCCAGCTTCATCAGCCTGTGCGTTTCCACTGTAAACTCATCTCCTTTCCAGCTTCATCAGCCTGTGCGTTTCCACTGTAAACTCATCTCCCTTTCCAGCTTCATCAGCCTGTGCGTTTCCACTGTAAACTCATCTCCTTTCCAGCTTCATCAGCCTGTGTTCCACTGTAAACTCATCTCCTTTCCAGCTTCATCAGCCTGTGCGTTTCCACTGTAAACTCATCTCCCTTTCCAGCTTCATCAGCCTGTGCGTTTCCACTGTAAACTCATCTCCTTTCCAGCTTCATCAGCCTGTGCGTTTCCACTGTAAACTCATCTCCCTTTCCAGCTTCATCAGCCTGTGCGTTTCCACTGTAAACTCATCTCCCTTTCCAGCTTCATCAGCCTGTGCGTTTCCACTGTAAACTCATCTCCTTTCCAGCTTCATCAGCCTGTGCGTTTCCACTGTAAACTCATCTCCTTTCCAGCTTCATCAGCCTGTGCGTTTCCACTGTAAACTCATCTCCCTTTCCAGCTTCATCAGCCTGTGCGTTTCCACTGTAAACTCATCTCCCTTTCCAGCTTCATCAGCCTGTGCGTTTCCACTGTAAACTCATCTCCTTTCCAGCTTCATCAGCCTGTGCGTTTCCACTGTAAACTCATCTCCCTTTCCAGCTTCATCAGCCTGTGCGTTTCCACTGTAAACTCATCTCCCTTTCCAGCTTCATCAGCCTGTGCGTTTCCACTGTAAACTCATCTCCCTTTCCAGCTTCATCAGCCTGTGCGTTTCCACTGTAAACTCATCTCCTTTCCAGCTTCATCAGCCTGTGCGTTTCCACTGTAAACTCATCTCCCTTTCCAGCTTCATCAGCCTGTGCGTTTCCACTGTAAACTCATCTCCTTTCCAGCTTCATCAGCCTGTGCGTTTCCACTGTAAACTCATCTCCCTTTCCAGCTTCATCAGCCTGTGCGTTTCCACTGTAAACTCATCTCCCTTTCCAGCTTCATCAGCCTGTGCGTTTCCACTGTAAACTCATCTCCCTTTCCAGCTTCATCAGCTAAACGTTCAATCAATCCTTTCCAGCTTCATCAGCCTGTGCGTTTCCACTGTAAACTCATCTCCCTTTCCAGCTTCATCAGCCTGTGCGTTTCCACTGTAAACTCATCTCCCTTTCCAGCTTCATCAGCCTGTGCGTTTCCACTGTAAACTCATCTCCCTTTCCAGCTTCATCAGCCTGTGCGTTTCCACTGTAAACTCATCTCCTTTCCAGCTTCATCAGCCTGTGCGTTTCCACTGTAAACTCATCTCCTTTCCAGCTTCATCAGCCTGTGCGTTTCCACTGTAAACTCATCTCCTTTCCAGCTTCATCAGCCTGTGCGTTTCCACTGTAAACTCATCTCCCTTTCCAGCTTCATCAGCCTGTGCGTTTCCACTGTAAACTCATCTCCCTTTCCAGCTTCATCAGCCTGTGCGTTTCCACTGTAAACTCATCTCCCTTTCCAGCTTCATCAGCCTGCGTTTCCACTGTAAACTCATCTCCCTTTCCAGCTTCATCAGCCTGTGCGTTTCCACTGTAAACTCATCTCCCTTTCCAGCTTCATCAGCCTGTGCGTTTCCACTGTAAACTCATCTCCCTTTCCAGCTTCATCAGCCTGTGCGTTTCCACTGTAAACTCATCTCCTTTCCAGCTTCATCAGCCTGTGCGTTTCCACTGTAAACTCATCTCCCTTTCCAGCTTCATCAGCCTGTGCGTTTCCACTGTAAACTCATCTCCCTTTCCAGCTTCATCAGCCTGTGCGTTTCCACTGTAAACTCATCTCCTTTCCAGCTTCATCAGCCTGTGCGTTTCCACTGTAAACTCATCTCCCTTTCCAGCTTCATCAGCCTGTGCGTTTCCACTGTAAACTCATCTCCCTTTCCAGCTTCATCAGCCTGTGCGTTTCCACTGTAAACTCATCTCCCTTTCCAGCTTCATCAGCCTGTGCGTTTCCACTGTAAACTCATCTCCTTTCCAGCTTCATCAGCCTGTGCGTTTCCACTGTAAACTCATCTCCTTTCCAGCTTCATCAGCCTGTGCGTTTCCACTGTAAACTCATCTCCTTTCCAGCTTCATCAGCCTGTGCGTTTCCACTGTAAACTCATCTCCCTTTCCAGCTTCATCAGCCTGTGCGTTTCCACTGTAAACTCATCTCCCTTTCCAGCTTCATCAGCCTGTGCGTTTCCACTGTAAACTCATCTCCCTTTCCAGCTTCATCAGCCTGTGCGTTTCCACTGTAAACTCATCTCCTTTCCAGCTTCATCAGCCTGTGCGTTTCCACTGTAAACTCATCTCCCTTTCCAGCTTCATCAGCCTGTGCGTTTCCACTGTAAACTCATCTCCCTTTCCAGCTTCATCAGCCTGTGCGTTTCCACTGTAAACTCATCTCCTTTCCAGCTTCATCAGCCTGTGCGTTTCCACTGTAAACTCATCTCCCTTTCCAGCTTCATCAGCCTGTGCGTTTCCACTGTAAACTCATCTCCCTTTCCAGCTTCATCAGCCTGTGCGTTTCCACTGTAAACTCATCTCCTTTCCAGCTTCATCAGCCTGTGCGTTTCCACTGTAAACTCATCTCCTTTCCAGCTTCATCAGCCTGTGCGTTTCCACTGTAAACTCATCTCCTTTCCAGCTTCATCAGCCTGTGCGTTTCCACTGTAAACTCATCTCCCTTTCCAGCTTCATCAGCCTGTGCGTTTCCACTGTAAACTCATCTCCCTTTCCAGCTTCATCAGCCTGTGCGTTTCCACTGTAAACTCATCTCCTTTCCAGCTTCATCAGCCTGTGCGTTTCCACTGTAAACTCATCTCCCTTTCCAGCTTCATCAGCCTGTGCGTTTCCACTGTAAACTCATCTCCTTTCCAGCTTCATCAGCCTGTGCGTTTCCACTGTAAACTCATCTCCCTTTCCAGCTTCATCAGCCTGTGCGTTTCCACTGTAAACTCATCTCCTTTCCAGCTTCATCAGCCTGTGCGTTTCCACTGTAAACTCATCTCCTTTCCAGCTTCATCAGCCTGTGCGTTTCCACTGTAAACTCATCTCCCTTTCCAGCTTCATCAGCCTGTGCGTTTCCACTGTAAACTCATCTCCCTTTCCAGCTTCATCAGCCTGTGCGTTTCCACTGTAAACTCATCTCCCTTTCCAGCTTCATCAGCCTGTGCGTTTCCACTGTAAACTCATCTCCCTTTCCAGCTTCATCAGCCTGTGCGTTTCCACTGTAAACTCATCTCCCTTTCCAGCTTCATCAGCCTGTGCGTTTCCACTGTAAACTCATCTCCCTTTCCAGCTTCATCAGCCTGTGCGTTTCCACTGTAAACTCATCTCCCTTTCCAGCTTCATCAGCCTGTGCGTTTCCACTGTAAACTCATCTCCCTTTCCAGCTTCATCAGCCTGTGCGTTTCCACTGTAAACTCATCTCCCTTTCCAGCTTCATCAGCCTGTGCGTTTCCACTGTAAACTCATCTCCCTTTCCAGCTTCATCAGCCTGTGCGTTTCCACTGTAAACTCATCTCCCTTTCCAGCTTCATCAGCCTGTGCGTTTCCACTGTAAACTCATCTCCTTTCCAGCTTCATCAGCCTGTGCGTTTCCACTGTAAACTCATCTCCTTTCCAGCTTCATCAGCCTGTGCGTTTCCACTGTAAACTCATCTCCCTTTCCAGCTTCATCAGCCTGTGCGTTTCCACTGTAAACTCATCTCCCTTTCCAGCTTCATCAGCCTGTGCGTTTCCACTGTAAACTCATCTCCTTTCCAGCTTCATCAGCCTGTGCGTTTCCACTGTAAACTCATCTCCCTTTCCAGCTTCATCAGCCTGTGCGTTTCCACTGTAAACTCATCTCCCTTTCCAGCTTCATCAGCCTGTGCGTTTCCACTGTAAACTCATCTCCCTTTCCAGCTTCATCAGCCTGTGCGTTTCCACTGTAAACTCATCTCCTTTCCAGCTTCATCAGCCTGTGCGTTTCCACTGTAAACTCATCTCCCTTTCCAGCTTCATCAGCCTGTGCGTTTCCACTGTAAACTCATCTCCCTTTCCAGCTTCATCAGCCTGTGCGTTTCCACTGTAAACTCATCTCCCTTTCCAGCTTCATCAGCCTGTGCGTTTCCACTGTAAACTCATCTCCTTTCCAGCTTCATCAGCCTGTGCGTTTCCACTGTAAACTCATCTCCTTTCCAGCTTCATCAGCCTGTGCGTTTCCACTGTAAACTCATCTCCCTTTCCAGCTTCATCAGCCTGTGCGTTTCCACTGTAAACTCATCTCCCTTTCCAGCTTCATCAGCCTGTGCGTTTCCACTGTAAACTCATCTCCCTTTCCAGCTTCATCAGCCTGTGCGTTTCCACTGTAAACTCATCTCCTTTCCAGCTTCATCAGCCTGTGCGTTTCCACTGTAAACTCATCTCCCTTTCCAGCTTCATCAGCCTGTGCGTTTCCACTGTAAACTCATCTCCCTTTCCAGCTTCATCAGCCTGTGCGTTTCCACTGTAAACTCATCTCCTTTCCAGCTTCATCAGCCTGTGCGTTTCCACTGTAAACTCATCTCCTTTCCAGCTTCATCAGCCTGTGCGTTTCCACTGTAAACTCATCTCCCTTTCCAGCTTCATCAGCCTGTGCGTTTCCACTGTAAACTCATCTCCCTTTCCAGCTTCATCAGCCTGTGCGTTTCCACTGTAAACTCATCTCCCTTTCCAGCTTCATCAGCCTGTGCGTTTCCACTGTAAACTCATCTCCCTTTCCAGCTTCATCAGCCTGTGCGTTTCCACTGTAAACTCATCTCCTTTCCAGCTTCATCAGCCTGTGCGTTTCCACTGTAAACTCATCTCCTTTCCAGCTTCATCAGCCTGTGCGTTTCCACTGTAAACTCATCTCCCTTTCCAGCTTCATCAGCCTGTGCGTTTCCACTGTAAACTCATCTCCCTTTCCAGCTTCATCAGCCTGTGCGTTTCCACTGTAAACTCATCTCCCTTTCCAGCTTCATCAGCCTGTGCGTTTCCACTGTAAACTCATCTCCCTTTCCAGCTTCATCAGCCTGTGCGTGTCCGTAAACTCATCTGCATTGCAGCTTCATCAGCCTGTGCGTTTCCACTGTAAACTCATCTCCCTTTCCAGCTTCATCAGCCTGTGCGTTTCCACTGTAAACTCATCTCCCTTTCCAGCTTCATCAGCCTGTGCGTTTCCACTGTAAACTCATCTCCCTTTCCAGCTTCATCAGCCTGTGCGTTTCCACTGTAAACTCATCTCCTTTCCAGCTTCATCAGCCTGTGCGTTTCCACTGTAAACTCATCTCCCTTTCCAGCTTCATCAGCCTGTGCGTTTCCACTGTAAACTCATCTCCCTTTCCAGCTTCATCAGCCTGTGCGTTTCCACTGTAAACTCATCTCCCTTTCCAGCTTCATCAGCCTGTGCGTTTCCACTGTAAACTCATCTCCCTTTCCAGCTTCATCAGCCTGTGCGTTTCCACTGTAAACTCATCTCCCTTTCCAGCTTCATCAGCCTGTGCGTTTCCACTGTAAACTCATCTCCCTTTCCAGCTTCATCAGCCTGTGCGTTTCCACTGTAAACTCATCTCCTTTCCAGCTTCATCAGCCTGTGCGTTTCCACTGTAAACTCATCTCCCTTTCCAGCTTCATCAGCCTGTGCGTTTCCACTGTAAACTCATCTCCTTTCCAGCTTCATCAGCCTGTGCGTTTCCACTGTAAACTCATCTCCCTTTCCAGCTTCATCAGCCTGTGCGTTTCCACTGTAAACTCATCTCCCTTTCCAGCTTCATCAGCCTGTGCGTTTCCACTGTAAACTCATCTCCTTTCCAGCTTCATCAGCCTGTGCGTTTCCACTGTAAACTCATCTCCTTTCCAGCTTCATCAGCCTGTGCGTTTCCATGTAAACTCATCTCCTTTCCAGCTTCATCAGCCTGTGCATGTCCACTGTAAACTCAGTCTGCCTTTCCAGCTGTGAGGCAGCTCTGTGCGTGGGACTGTGAATCAGCTTCTCCTGAGCTGTGATCAGCCTGTGCGTGTGGATTGTACTGAGCTCCCTGAGCTGTGAGGAGCTGCTGCAGTGTAGAGGGCATTGGAGTATGAGCTTCTCCTGAGCTGTGAGGAGATGCTGCAGTGTAGGGGATTGGAGTATGAGCTTCCTGAGCTGTGAGGAGATGCTGCAGTGTAGAGGGATTGAGTATGAGCTTCTCCTGAGCTGTGAGGAGATGCTGCAGTGTAGAGGGATTGGAGTATGAGCTTCTCCTGAGCTGTGAGGAGATGCTGCAGTGTAGAGGGATTGGAGTATGAGCTTCTCCTGAGCTGTGAGGAGATGCTGCAGTGTAGAGGGATTGGAGTATGAGCTTCTCCTGAGCTGTGAGGAGATGCTGCAGTGTAGAGGGATTGGAGTATGAGCTTCTCCTGAGCTGTGAGGAGATGCTGCAGTGTAGAGGGATTGGAGTATGAGCTTCTCCTGAGCTGTGAGGAGATGCTGCAGTGTAGAGGGATTGGAGTATGAGCTTCTCCTGAGCTGTGAGGAGATGCTGCAGTGTAGAGGGATTGGAGTATGAGCTTCTCCTGAGCTGTGAGGAGATGCTGCAGTGTAGGGGATTGGAGTATGAGCTTCTCCTGAGCTGTGAGGAGATGCTGCAGTGTAGAGGGGATTGGAGTATGAGCTTCTCCTGAGCTGTGAGGAGATGCTGCAGTGTAGAGGGATTGGAGTATGAGCTTCTCCTGAGCTGTGAGGAGATGCTGCAGTGTAGAGGGATTGGAGTATGAGCTTCTCCTGAGCTGTGAGGAGATGCTGCAGTGTAGAGGGATTGGAGTATGAGCTTCTCCTGAGCTGTGAGGAGATGCTGCAGTGTAGAGGGGATTGGGTATGAGCTTCTCCTGAGCTGTGAGGAGATGCTGCAGTGTAGAGGGATTGGAGTATGAGCTTCTCCTGAGCTGTGAGGAGATGCTGCAGTGTAGAGGGATTGGAGTATGAGCTTCTCCTGAGCTGTGAGGAGATGCTGCAGTGTAGAGGGGATTGGAGTATGAGCTTCTCCTGAGCTGTGAGGAGATGCTGCAGTGTAGAGGGATTGGAGTATGAGCTTCTCCTGAGCTGTGAGGAGATGCTGCAGTGTAGAGGGATTGGAGTATGAGCTTCTCCTGAGCTGTGAGGAGATGCTGCAGTGTAGAGGGGATTGGAGTATGAGCTTCTCCTGAGCTGTGAGGAGATGCTGCAGTGTAGAGGGGATTGGAGTATGAGCTTCTCCTGAGCTGTGAGGAGATGCTGCAGTGTAGAGGGGATTGGAGTATGAGCTTCTCCTGAGCTGTGAGGAGATGCTGCAGTGTAGAGGGGATTGGCTATGTGGTGGGGTTGGAGTATCAACTTCTCTTGAGCTGCTGCGGAAAGGGAACATTCGAAATTGGGGAGGAAAACAGGAGCAAAATTCAAAACAAAGAACAATGAGCATCGCATTCTTCATTCCACAGTACAGAGATAGTTAACTGATCAATGTGTGAATGTGAAGACATTTTGTAACACAGTATATTTGACCCTCATTTTTTTATTATGTAATAAAAATGAAATACCCATTTACTGACATGTTGTGGTTTTACAAAGTAAATGCCGGTACATTAAGTCTTCACCATTTCGTAATAAGCTGCCAGAACTAAGATGAAGTGCAGCCATACACACCCGCATTAGCCTTGTAAGCAGCTGGCAGCCTGAAGCACCAAACCGACACCTGCTTTTAAATGTTTATAAAGATTCCCCTATACTCAGCTTGATGGCTGGCAGCCTCAATTTACAGAAATGAAAAAGATGATGTTGTTACATGAATCAATGGAGATTCTCAAGCTAAGTGTAATGTACTTGTTTCATAAATGTCTAATAAAAGTTGAGCAGTTATCAACTGCAATCCTTGATAGATCCAGTGTTTGATTCTACTTCTTGATTATTCGACTGTTGGCTAGCAATGGCCACCTTGAGTTGGCCAAACTATAGATTCATAGTAATCGCATATTATCAAACCACAGGGGTCCCCAAGTGGCTCACCCGGTAGAAGCGCAGTGTCATGGTGCACAGGGTGAGTCATACAACGCAGGTTTGCGTCCTTGCTGTGCGAAGTCGCCGGTCTTCACTGGAGACTCCGAAGGGAGCGTCACATTGGCTGTGGCACTCCGTGGGTTAGGGAGGCGAAACCTCATTGCGCTACAGCGAACCCTGTTGGCCAGACACCCAGTGAGCTCAGAGCAGACACCTGCAGGGCTGGCCTTTGTCCTGCAGAGGTTGGTAGCTCGCTGACATCTGCTCTCGAGTTCCTGGGTGAAAAAGGAGGCTTGATGGTCCAGTGGTTAAAGAAAGGGGCTTGATACCAGGAGGTTCCCGGTTCAAATATATATATACAGTATATATATAAAGGAAGCTGGCTTGGTCGTGGGATCAGAGGACAGCCACTGAACCTTCGGGTCTCCAGAGCCATGTGGGGAATTGCGGTGGTGAGGGGAAAAACAACTGGGCATTCCAAATTGGGAGAAATCCGGGGGAAAAATAATAATAGTGGGTCAGACCTGCAGATTGACATTAAAATCTGCAGCTTCGAAACAGTCATTGTACAACCCGAAAATAAAACTTATACGTAAGATCACTGGCTGATGTGAAAAACTGAAGTTTGTCATTATCAACGTATGATTGTATGTATACTCCATTCTTTGACAGGTTCTTAATTCAAGTTGTAAATGATATCATTTTAAATGAACAAATGTTGTTGTTTTTTTTTCTTTTATTGATTCGAAATGTAATTGTAATAATTTAGGTCAAATTAATTAACTGTCCAAAATCTTCTTGATGAAACCTAGGACCGATATAAAAGAAAAAGAAAACAGCTACATTGGTTCATTTAAAATGATATAATGTGCAACTTGAAATAAGAACCCATCAATGAATGGAGTGTACTGTACATGCAATCTGAACTCTACAACAAGAGCATCTTGTGCTGATAATTGTGCAGACATGGAGGACTCTAGTCTTGTGATGATAACTGAGCAGACGGGAGGACTCTAGTCTTGTGCTGATAACTGAGCAGACGGGAGGACTCTAGTCTTGTGCTGATAACTGAGCAGACATGGAGGACTCTAGTCTTGTGCTGATAACTGCACAGACGGGAGGACTCTAGTCTTGTGCTGATAACTGAGCAGACGGGAGGACTCTAGTCTTGTGATGATAACTGCACAGACGGGAGGACTCTAGTCTTGTGATGATAACTGCACAGACGGGAGGACTCTAGTCTTGTGCTGATAACTGTGCAGACGGGAGGACTCTAGTCTTGTGCTGATAACTATGCATACAGGAGGACTCTAGTCTTGTGTCTGATAACTGCAGACATGGAGGACTCTAGTGCTGATAACTATGCATACGGGAGGACTCTGGTCTTGTGCTGATAACTATGCATACAGGAGGACTCTATTCTTGTGCTGGTAACTGTGCAGACATGGAGGACTCTAGTCTTGTGCTGATAACTGTGCAGATGGGAGGACTCTAGTCTTGTGTCTGATAACTGTGCAGACATGGAGGACTCTAGTGCTGATAACTATGCATACGGGAGGACTCTGGTCTTGTGCTGATAACTATGCATACAGGAGGACTCTATTCTTGTGCTGGTAACTGTGCAGACATGGAGGACTCTAGTCTTGTGCTGATAACTGTGCAGATGGGAGGACTCTAGTCTTGTGCTGCACTGAGGCTGGGAACCATACAAGATAGACCTAAATCCAATCTTCCATATAAATTTTATTTTGTTGGTTGTACAATGACTGTCACCGGTCTGTGGGTTTTAATGTTAATTTGCGGGTCACTTGGGTGGTCTGTAATGGATCCAGTATTTATATTCTAGTGCTTGATTATTCTACTGTTGGCTAGCGACAGCTTGGCCAAACAAATGATACATTCAGAGTGATTGCATAATATACCTTTTTTATATAATGCAGTAAGTAACTTTGAAAATCGCTAGTTAAACACTCAGTTGCTCAACTTTCCAAACAAAAAGGTTGCCATCAAAAAGGCTTCCTCGATTTCAACATTTCTTTTGGGTAAAGAAGAAGGTGAAGAATCCATAGAGTAAGGCTGCCACCTTTAATGGTGTAAACATGAATGTATTTTTATGCTAATAACTGTTTAGAAAATCTACAGCTATAAACAAACGTGGAGGAGCTGACAGGTAAGACTCACGGCTGTGTTTTGCATTGCACTGCCGTCACATACTGACTGAAGCCATTATTAGAGGCATACAACCCACACGTGCTACTCTTTGCCCCACAGGCTGTATTTATTTGTAGTTTTTCTATGCAGTCTCTGTTATGGAACTACAAGCTCCAGAATACATTGTGGCTCAGGCTAAAATCTAGACTGGTGTATTGTAAATATGGTGCCTCACTGTGTTCCAGGCCTTTTTAAAAGAATTATTCTCATCTCTATTTAGATAAGGAGGCATTTTATTTAAATATTTTTTTAATGATAAGAGGTTCCTCCATAGAAAGAGCAGCATTATGAAGCTGAAGCAGTTTTGTGAAATACTTAGACTACTTTACTGAATATCTTGGCATACCTTAATAGATCCCCTCTTCAAATATGTGACATTATTTTGGTGAGCAAGCCGTCTCACAAGAGCAGTGATACCCCAACATGTTACACATTTTCAAGAATGACGGACGACTGTGTGAGGAACCTATTAGATCCCTTCATTTATTAAATATCTTGGTAACCCTCAATAGATATTTGCCTCATTTTCAAAAATTAACAACACATCCATACATTTGAGTGTGATAAGTCGATATGCCCTCCAATCATGGTTATCAAACAGCCAGAGCGACCTGAGTTTGGAATGCTTGGGTGCCATCTAGTGGACAAGCAGAACATTACGGATTCACTTTTTCACACATTACAGAGGCAAATACAGTGCTGTATATTGTAGTGACAGAAATTCCAAAAAACACATGTAACGGTGATTTAGGATTGTGTTGTATACTTTGCATGTATGTATTTTGGTATTTATTTAATAAATCAAATTAGGTTTATCAGTGGAAGCTCCTCCCCAGAGCTACCCTGCTAGGAGGTAGGAGGGCAGTTCAGTCTCCATGCCCATCCAACCCCTGGCTTCTCTTAAGGGTGGATTTGATTGGATGTCAGGGTAGTCACTCCAGGCAAGGTTAGAGGAAAAGCACTGCCATGGCTATCACAATGCAGTGGATCACACACTGCCCGTAATTATTATTATTATTATAATTATTATTATTGTTTATTTCTTAGCAGACACCCTTATCCAGGGCGACTTACAATTGTTACAAGATATCACATTATTTTTACATACAATTACCAATTTATACAGTTGGGTTTTTACTGGAGTAATCTTGGTAAAGTACCTTGCTCAAGGGTACAGCAGCAGTGTCCCCCACCTGGGATTGAACCCACGACCCTCCGGTCAAGAGTCCAGAGCCCTAACCACTACTCCACACTGCTGCCCATACACAGAGTATTGCCATGGCTATCACAGTGCAGTGTCTCACACACTGCTCGTTACACAGAGTATTGCCATGGCTATCACAGTGCAGTGTCTCACACACTGCCCGTTACACAGAGTATTGCCATGGCTATCACAGTGCAGTGTCTCACACACTGCCCGTTACAGAGTATTGCCATGGCTATCACAATTGCTTCAGGATACTCAAATGATTGTTCTAGACTGCACATACAAAACTTGGCATCCACTTTTTTATTCATGTTGCTACTAAATAAAAAAAAGGAGGACAAGTTTTCCTATGGTTTACTAGTGTATGAAATTACCATAGTTTACCATGCATTTTAATATGCTTCACCATACATGTACCTCTCTGGGTTTCACAGTGTTTGCCTATGCTTTACCATGATTTCACTGGGATTTATTACACTTTGCTGTGCTTTTACTGTGGGACACTTTTATAAGGGTATACTTGTCACAGTATAGATCTGTAAAATCCCACCTCCATCAACAGACATTATTTATCTAGAGGCCCTAGCCGTGTATAATGTAATTTCTTTGTTTTAAGTCCCGTAAGAGTATAGTTCAATTCATTTCACGTTTCGAATCAGTTTTGAATAGCTCAGTCCTCCTAAAGCACACATTCAAGTGCCCTTGAGGACCCCAGTGCTGCTGATTTTAAGCCTGCCAGCTCCTCTGCCAGCTCTCCGAACCTGCCAGCATACATTATACCCCAAGTCAAACACTGGAGTAACTGGGGCGTCCACTTCAATTAAGGCTGTTTGGTCTTTCAGCACTCCTGTCGACGTGAATGCACCTGGGACCTGCATTGGTGATGTTTTCGCTGTGTCAATAAATATGAGGTTAGCAGAGTTAGACAGTGGGTATCTGTGGGCGGGGGGATGTGGAGCCCCCTGGGGACCATTGTTGGCAGTGCAGCTTCTGGCCTGTTTATCCAGTGAAGCAGGCGCTCCAGCCTCCAGCAGAGGTGTGTACAAGCTCCATCTGAAGTGCATTGAGGCTCGGTGCAAGATGAAATATAGCTCTGAATTGCATTGAGGCTCCATACAAGATGAAATATAGAGCCTTCTCCCAGCACAGTGGAATTGATTGAGTTAGCACTGTAGTCCCCAAAGCCAAGGCAATGGATGGGAATGGTGCAGTGAAAACTCATGAACCTGCAGCAGACATGCTACTGCATTCATGGAATTGACTATCAAGCTATAGCACTATAGACAAGCACTACAAATCAAAGCATTGCTCATGTAGGTTAATATGTCAGGGCAGGGTTCTCGTTCTTATAAGAGATGTTATCTCATACAGTTTGGGGCGAGAGGGGCGTGCATTCTATAAGAGATGTCATCGTACAGTTTGGGGCGAGAGGGGCGTGCATTCTATAAGAGATGTCATCTCGTACAGTTTGGGGCGAGAGGGGTGTGCATTCTATAAGAGATGTCATCTCGTACAGTTTGGGGCGAGAGGGGTGTGCATTCTATAAGAGATGTCATCTCGTACAGTTTGGGGCGAGAGGGGTGTGCATTCTATAAGAGATGTCATCTCGTACAGTTTGGGGCGAGAGGGGCATGCATTCTATAAGAGATGTCATCTCGTACAGTTTGGGGCGAGAGGGTTGCGAAGCTAAGTGGTTGTGGCTGCATAAACCTTGTGAAATGATTTGTGTTATAATAAGAGACACCTTGCACAAGGCTCAATCAATAAAACTAAGACTGTACTCAGGACCTATACACAAGTTCAGATGTCCAGGAATTGTGACAAACCTTTAACAGTGATTGGTTGATTTCTCATACATGATTTATATCTTCAGTTACAGTCTGTTTCACACATTACGAGAATCCTGGCATGAGACTATAAGCAGGTTGATTTTTTTAAATGATTTAATCTTTCTTTCTTCATGTATGCAAGGCCCATGGTAGATGATTATTCCATTGATATTGTGTGTTGAAGCTGGTTTGATTATTCCATTGATATTGTGTGTTGAAGCTGGTTTGATTATTCCATTGATATTGTGTGTTGAAGCTGGTTTGATTATTCCATTGATATTGTGTTTTGAAGCTGGTTTGATTATTCCATTGATATTGTGTTTTGAAGCTGGTTTGATTATTCCATTGATATTGTGTGTAGAAGCTGGTTTGATTATTCCATTGACATTGTGTAGAAGCTTGATTATGTTATTACTGGTGTCGCTATTCTGTTATCTTATTTTACACTGTGCGTGAGAATGATTGTTGTAAGCGTTTTGTCTTATCTTCCCAGGACACTTCAGAGTACACCAGGGTTAGAAACTCACACTAGCCCTTCACCCGGCCCTGGATTGCAGAACTCCCCTTGTTTAGGTAGATCATTGAAATGACCAGGTGCCAGAAATCAGGCCCTTGCTAAATCTGAAGGGAATGCACTTCCTATCACAGCATGCCTAGCCTGTGTCTATAGGTTAACTATTAGGAGCTACACATTATTCAACAGGGGTCTGTTTGCACAAACCCCTGCCTTCTGTTACTTCATTGAGGGTGGTTCTGAAACCCAGGACTGGGTACAGGGCTAGTGCTAGGTTCTAACCCTGTGTATTGTGGTGTGCTATCATAAGAAATGATCTGCATGGCTAATTCATATTAGAAACATCTTCCTTTTCATGAAAGCTGCAAGCATTGCACTAGATACTGGTCTTTGTTTCGTGGGTGTGCTGGAAGTCTGCTGATGTTTGTGTGCTCCTCCTGTTTCAGATGATCCCCAGCTTCATGTCTCCAGGACTCACAGCTTCTTTTTGTGCTGTGTCCAATTGGATAGGATTTCTGACACACCAATGAGATTCCAGGATGGTTTTGAGTGAGCTCCTGGTCTCCATGAAGTCTTGTTCTCACAGTGCGCTCTCTCGGTCTCAGCCTCTTGTTTGATCTAATAAAGTTCTTTATGAAGAGAAATCAGAATGCAAAATGTTTGATGTCTTATTGTATTTTTTTAATGAAGATTTATAATTAGCACAACCATATTCTAATATCCTGAACGATTTCTGTTCATTGAATGTCACTCCCCTTTTATATAGAGATCTTGATTTTTCAATAGGTATGAGCAAGGCATTGAATTTAGGCCTGAAATTGCAGAATGAAGTTATGCTGGAAGTCTGGTAGAAATTGGGACTACAACCCTTTGCCTGCTGATTACAAATTGAACCTTGAAAAGAATGTCTAAACAACCGGTAAAACAAAAGAAAAACTGGGAATTGACCAGCAAAGGGTGCAGTGCGTCAGACATTGCAGTGTTATGAGGAACATACCATTGTATGCAACAAGCAAAAGCTAAATGTGACCTCAACTAAAAACACCAATTTGACTGAAGAAGGAAAGCATTACTTAGTTTTCTTTTATATAGTTCAATAACACATAGCTTCAAATGCCATATGACTTGCTTTTCCCCTTGCTATTACATGGTGTTGGCAATCATTCTGTGTGGTTCTGGGTTTTGTATATCCAGCTATTCTTATTGTCCTCTTACCTGGCTTTGAGATTGCATTGAGCCTGTCGAAGAATCTTAAGTGCCGAGACTTCCACATTTCATTCAAATCATGTGACACTATGACCTTTCAACTTTGCAAGCCCCGCCTTACTCTACATTAATATATACAGAGAGAGTGGGCGGGGCTAGCGGTTGAAAGGTCACAGTCACATCATTTGAATGCAATGAGAAATGCTGTTCAGTGCCAGGCACCTAGGATTCTCAGTAAGGATTTGGAGAAAAAAATGGTCCGAGCTCAATATTGGAGCACCAGCACCCAGAAGCACTCTGTAGAGAAATCTCAAAATGACATTTGAAGGTACTTTCCTTAAAGGCATTAGATTCAAAGCACTTTTGTTTTATTACACTACTGTTCTATGTGTAATGAGCTGTATTATAATGGTAGGACACCATTGTCATAATTCCACAACAGCAAACACCTTGGTTTGTCTTACAGCTATAAGCATGTGCAAGGCGAACTACATAACTCCCATGCACATTTACTATGGTAGCCTTTTAAAGGGGATAGAATGAGGGTGCTATGCAATAGCATGCACTGTAGTGTACTATGTGCAGTTGGTTCTGCAGCTCTTACTACTGTGTGGTAGCACTATCCAGTTAGACAGAACGCAGGTATTACAGTGCACAATCCTGCACTATGAAATGTATGGGGGTAGGTCAGGTACCGTGTTAATTGACAGGGGCTTACTAGAAATCAGTTTACAGAAACATAATGCGCCAACAGACAGGGTGCCACAGAACTGCCTCCAGTTGTTTGTCCTTAAGACTTATTTTTTGTTTAAACATCGGAGCAATTATCACCTAACCTGGTGTCCACGTCTTACAAACACAAACATTGCGTGTTGTCTGAGACATGTACACTACTGTGAGCTCCTAAGTGCTGCCCGGCCAGTGCCAAGAAAAACACAAATAATGAAAAGCAGCTTCTGGTTAAGAGTCCGCCCAAAAGCCTGGGACTCGCCAGCATGCACACACTGGACTCCTGTCATCCAGGGCTGAAAGAGCGCCTCTGTTCGTCCCCTTGTTCCCAGGGGACTGGAGGGGGAGGAGGAACATATCCAACAAGTCATCTTGCATTTCAATACCAGCTATTGGGAGCAAAACCGAAGAAATAACAAGTAAAGATTTATTGCTGGAGTGTTTATTTATGTCAAAAGATGCTGTATTGCTAGGTCGAGGATGCATTCGCAAAATCTCTAAAATGAGAACCTTCTTTACCACACAGATACCTGCGAAACATCTGGCTTTTTAAAGGAGTGCAGATCTTGGAAGGTAATGCCCTGGCAGTCACTGCACAGGGATTGTATTATCCAGCTCTGCGCATTGCCAGCAATACCAAGCCTGATAGAAGAATGTTTGGAAAATAATGGGAAACACCTGTGTGGCAGGGCAAAAGCCCTGCTTGTATAAATAAGTGTAAGGTTGGCAGTGATGGGGTTAAATCTGTCCCTGCTAGCAATCACAGTTGCGGCCATTGGGGAAGCACACACTTGTGTGTAAATGAGCAGTCAGTAACACGGCATCCCTGACATGCATTCAGTAATACAGTGCAGGGCTGCTTCGTCCTGTTTCAAGACAGCATAGCGGACAGACTTGAAGGGTTGATAGTAGGCACTCAGTTAGCAGGTGCTTCTGTATCCAAGACTACACAAGTCGCCCAACTCCCCTGATGAACTGACACAACGTGGTAGACTCTACAAGGTGCTTGACGGTTCATCCATTCAGTTATACAGTAAATATTGTGTCCAAGTTCATCCCAGACACGCTCAATCGGATTCAGATCCGGGCATTGTGGTGCCCATGGAACTCCCTGTCAGTCTCCTCTAACCATGCGGTTATTTACAGGAAAGAAAGCCAATGAAGCAGTGGGGACAATTTCAATCCTCCTGATGAAACGACCCAGAACATGCAAGACAGTCTAAACGCATGGTTTGTAAACAGAGATCTCTTTAACCTAGTGTAGTACTAGATGTCATGTTTTCAAAACTGCACATTTGAGACTAGAATGAATGGCTGAGCATGGCAGAAAAAATGTGTGGAACTATTTTGTTAGCTATAAATAATTGAATTAAATCTGTGTTGGCAAATCCTTTGTATTCCAGAGCCATTCTTTATGCTGTGCTGTACATAAGCATTCATTCAAACCAGTGTGCATATTTCACCTACCTGGCATGTATTTTAAACGTCAAAAAAAATCTAGAGTTGAAATCCGGCCAAATAATTTAAATAAACCTGCCAACCCTAACCTCAACTCTGCAGTCTTACTGTACAATCATTCCTGTGCTGCTCTATGCTTCCCCCTGCTGCCAAATAAACTGTATTACATGCAATTGTTTTTATAAAGCAGAATTATGACTCTGCTTTCTGGTGTTGTATTCACTTTCAGTCATTTTACATCAATTTCCTAACTTACTACACCAATCAGTGAAATAAACATAAATAAATTATAAATAGTCTATTATATAAAGTGAGGTATCATCTTCATCTTCAAATATAATCTAATTGGACTCAAAACCCACTCCATACACTTACCCGCTGTCCTGAGACTGTCTCACTTTCCAGCTGTGCTTAAAGTATAGGCTAGGGTTTACTTCGGATTCTTTTAAGATTTTAAAAACTTCAGTCAAGTACCCTGATGCTTTGCTGTATGCTAAACAGATCCCCTCAGTCTTCTTGGCTCATGTCTTTAAACCCTGAGATTTGTCTGTTTGCTCTTTGCTGGACTTTCTCTCTCAAGACCACACTGTCCTTTTCTGGTATTGATGTACCGTATTATTGCAATGGATTGAATAGCAGTACTTGACACTGAATTGTCAGTGAATATTGGTTCATTGGCTTGTCAAAATGTAGGGCAACACCTTCTTCTGATAGGCCCTACAAATGTGAGTCTTAATTGGTCAATATGGCTTGTCTACTTTAATAAATAGTTTATAACCGATTCATTTATTCATTTCAGAGTTCAAAATGAACCAAACTTTCAGGTCAGGTTTTGATTTCATTAATCTGCTGTTTATCACATAATGCAGGCTAACAACAAGCACAATCTGTGCCTCCCAACAACATACCAGTGGTTTATGTTCATTGCTAATATGGAATTACATGAATTTTGCACAAAAGAAAGTTTGTTATAGTTAAAAAATAGTCTTATTTCTCTATATTTCATGTAACGACATTAGTGAAGTTTATAGTCTAAATGCAGATATATTTAGTCGGAAGCTGGTAGTGGTCTGTGGATAAACAGCAGGGCGATGTTTATCGAAGGCGATGGGTTATCTAGCTATGCTAGTAAGTAGCCGGGTCCCAAGAAATATATTGTTACACGTCCCCATGCGTTTTAAACAACTGTTTAAATAATGTACCTGTAAATGTTCTTTTCATTGTTAACATCCTGACAACGTTTTGCACTTATAACTTTAAACTCTTTCAAAGCGCTTCTCAGAATGGCCGCTCTAGTGTACTGATCCTGTAAGGATTATTGCTCACATTGTCAAATAGATAACACAGCAATAACGATCCATGATGTAGTACTGCAGTGATTTAGAGGACAGATCTCAAAACCCGGTGCACTAGAGCGGCCATTTTGAAAAGAGCTTTGAAAGTCACAAAGACTTACAATTGTTACAAGATATCACATTATTTATACATATAATTACCCATTTATACAGTTGGGTTTTTACTGGAGCAATCTAGGTCAAGTACGTTGCTTAAGGGTACAGCAGCAGTGTCCTCTACCAGTGATTGAACCCACAACCCTCCGGTCAAGAGGCCAGAGCCCTAACCACTACTCCACACTGCTGCCCAGTAGTTATAAGTGTAAAAAGTCAGGATGTTAGCAATGAGAAGAAAGATTACAGGTACATTATTTAAAGTTGTAGCAGCACGTGGGGACGTGTAACGCTGTATTTTTCGGAACCCCGCTACTTACTCTTCAAGACCCAAGTTGAGTTCTGAGATCAATCAGCTCCTATGAACCGGACGAGCACTGATGGGCCAAATGGCCTCCTCTTGTCCTGCCTTTCCAGGAAGTGCTATTAGGTGTGTTTGTACTCCAGCTTGAAATGAATCTCCTCCTAGTGGCTGAGGAGTTAATAACACTGACATCAGCATAAGACCCGTACTTACCTCTTGACTGCAGAGCTTGCTCTTCAGTTGAATGGCAAGCTGTCCATCTTTGAACCGTATGGTTTGCCCTTGCCTTTCCATTCAATTCAATGGGCTGATATGCCAATGCATTACAAGCTCCCTAGACATGTCTGCTCTTGTGGCTCTATTTCACAGTGGAACCTTTTGCGAACATTATGAAATGGCACACATTGCCCCCCTGGTAAATGGAATGTGTCACATCACCGCTGGGTTACTGTTCACAACTCCATCTTTAAAGCAGTCTTTGTTGTGAGCATCTCCATTTTTTAACAACATTGTGGATCAAATGCAAAATTTATTGCAAGCCATGCTTTGGGCAAAACGCATATCACGAGCATAAAGGAGATAATCTGCCAAGGTATTATTATTATTATTATTTATTTCTTAGCAGATGCCCTTATCCAGGGCGACTTACAATCGTAAGCAAATACATTTCAAGTGTTACAGTACAAGTAATAATACAATAAGAGCAAGATAAATACAATGACTAGTTCAAGCAAGTACAAGTGTGACAAAATACAATTCAATAATACAGCAGATAAAAGTGACAGTGATAGTTACATCAAGATATGATTAAATACCAAATACTACAGATTAAACACTTGGCAGATTACAGTACTCTGAAGTACAGGATTAAATGTAGTAAAATAGGGGGCAGATAAGAGTAAGTAAAGCACATTTAAGGAAGGGTGAAATTGTCCCAGTGGAGAAACAGAGGAGTTCTACAGGTGCTGTCTGAAGAGGTGAGTCTTAAGGAGGCGCCGGAATGTGGTCAGGGACTGGGCGGTCCTGACATCTGTAGGTAGGTCATTCCACCACTATGGAGCGAGGGTGGAGAAGGAGCAGGCTCTGGAGGCAGGGGAGCGTAGAGGAGGTAGAGCCAGTCTTCTAGTGCAGGTGGAGCGGAGAGGTCGAGTGGGGGTGTAGGGAGAGATGAGGGTCTGGAGGTAGCTGGGTGCAGTCTGGTCAAGGTAGGTTCAGTGGTCCAGAATGTTCTTAATAAATTGAACCCATATGGCCATTAATCCGCTTGGTTGATGCGCCACTGCCTGGCAATCTGGATAAAGGCTTAAATATTGTTTAAACGGAGGGGTAGCTCCAAGCTGAACCAAAGCACACTGGCTAATTCAGGAGGACCGGGCCTGCTTGTTCAGGTTGCCTAGGTTCATGCGGTCAGCTGTGAGGCTGAAGTCCTGCATGCTGGCAGGTAATTAGCTAGAGCCCTGGATTATTAAACTAACAATCCCCCTGCCGAAGTGCCAGGCACTCTGCAGTGCAGCATGAGAAGGCCTCACTTCAGAGTTTATTTTGGGATTAGTTCAGGGCTATTTTTAGACAGCCATGCTCAATGTTATGCTGGGTTTTGGCTGAGAAGGTAACACAGTTATATACTGATTGAAATAACATTATAAACCATTCAGTGCAGCCCTGAGGCGAGAGTGGTAAAGGCACAGGACACACAGCTCACCTGACATGACTTCCAGCAGACATCTTGTAAATGGTGTTAGTCTTTTCTGGCAGTCTAGTAGAAATATATCCAGACCAAGCTTTTATAAAATACGTTTTGTGACCTGCACCTTCCCAAGAGCATTAGATAAGCATCAGCAAAGCTGGCGAAACAAATACGTTAGAGTCGACATCTGAATGTAGCATTCAGAGGAATGGGATTGATTAAAACATGTGGAACTGATCTATAGATCGTGCACGGCTCACCTAGTAAAAGCAGCATCACATGGAGAGCGGGGTGAGGAATGTGACTGTGGTTCGAATCCTGTTTGCTGTGAGTTGCCGATCTTGGCCGGGCTCCCACATTGAGCACTGGCCTCCACGTTGCTGCAGGTTAGGGAGGGGAATTGGCTGCTGATTGTGCTCCAGTTCACCTCAAGTCAGGTACCCGAGGCTGTGTGGTCCAGTGGTTAAAGAAAAGGGCTTGTAACCTGGAGGTGCCAAGTTCAAATCCCACCTCGGCCACTGACTCATTGTGTGACCCTGAGCAAGTCACTTAACCTCCTTATGCTCCGTCTTTCGGGTGAGACGTAATTGTAAGTGACTCTGCAGCTGATGCATAGTTCACACACCCTAGTTTCTGTAAGTCGCCTTGGATAAAGGCGTCTGCTAAATAAAGAAAATAATAATAATAAATAAATAATCTTCATTTCTCACGTGATCCGCACATCAGTGCCAGTGCACACCTCCCACAGTACAGTGATGTTTCCAGACCAGCGACACAACAGTACAGGATTCCACAATACAACTTGCTTTACCATCGCTGATAAAGTTTTTAAAGACAGGCTTTGCATCAAAAAGCTTTAGTTTAAATGATGTGTATTACACGCACTGAAGCACCATGAGACCCTCAATGCCTGCTTTGGTTGCATCTTACAGTACAGAAGTATTACACACAGTAGATAGCATGCAACTCAGAATGACGAATTGAATTGCAACACTCAATTTGTGGGCATTTTCAATACAGACTGTAGGCTCTTCCGATTCACCTCCAGCACCTACACGCAGCACGGCCTCAAGACTCTTCAGGACAAGCTGAAGAAACACAGAGCAGGCAAGCTGGCCAAGAAGAATGAACTTTTTTACTTTCTGACATTCCTGAATACAAAGCTCTGAGAATCTACACCCCTATTTGTAAACCAGTGTGAAATGTTGGTATTTGTATATCTGTCAAGTGTTTTTAATATAACCTCGCTATTTAAAAAAAAGAATACTAATTATGAGCTGCAATCACTTTAACTATAGCATAGAGCATTGAACACTTTGAGAAAAAGCCTCTAGTCGAAACATTTGAAATATGAAATAAAGAACTCAAACAACACTGAAGACTTTGAGAAACAATTCTGGTTAATACTGTATGTTTGTCATTGGATTTATTCAGCATTTGTAAATACCGAGAGAGAAAGATGTGTTTGCATTTTACACTGTGCTGCATATTCTACATGGGAGACTACACTGCAGTGCAGGGCTCTGGTAAATATCATTGAGCAGTGTTTTCAAAGAAGAGAGATCCCTCTGAATCCATCCTGACTGACAGCTAGCTGCTCGTGTTTCTTTAGCTTGTCCTGCAGAGTTCACGTTGCTTGACTGGGAGGAGTCTCAGTCTGTTTTACTTAGGATCAGCGGTTCCTTTCTGGTTATTATTACAGAGCAAGTGCATCCTTACATGTTGAGAAGGAAGCCAGTTCAGCACAGTGGTATGTGACATGATACATTCCAAGCACATTGCTTTATAAAAAACAAACAAAAAAAAAAAAACATTTTCTTTATAAAAAGGACATTGTGGACATCAATTCTCCAGCTGCTTTTTTTCCTTTTAAATAAAACTGCTTCTATACATATTTCTTGCAAGGCCTCAGAAACCAAATGACCCTGTTTTCAATACGTCTCAAACAGAGCAAGCACTGTGCCTTCTGTTTTGAGAAATCCAGGCTCCACCACATAGGTATGTTGTTTATTTAAACCTCGTTCTACAGGTCAAGAAAAAAAAGGGTTTTAAGGGAAATAAAATACACCAAAAAATATATAGCGTTGGCCAACATCCCAAATAACGTCTGTATCCCATATCATAGGGGACAAACAGATGTGCAGTGAGATAACGGGCATGCAGCTGTGAGAGCTGTAGTTAAGAGATGAAGGTGGGAACTGAATATCCAGGATATGGACAGTATGCAAATTAAACCAAGAAATGTGCAGATCTTGTACCAGTTCTTTAACACTTAAGGGGACTGGTCCTAATCTACAGTTTAAAAAAAAAAACGTTCACTTTATTACACTGGTATTTGTGAGGAATGTTCAAGTATAGTCCACTAGGAAAGTTTTTCTCCCTAATTAAGAATGTCCAATAATGCTCCCTAACTGCAGCAATTCCCCACAACAGCTCTGGAGAACTGGTCAGTGGACGTCCTCTGATCCCACATCCAAGCCAACTGCCTCTTCACCCCCAGGAGCTCTGGAGCAGATGCATATGAGCTACCATCCCCTAGAGGAAAAAGGCCAGCCATGCATGTGTCCGCTTGAGCTCAGGGGAGCCTGGTCAGTAACGATTGCTTCCCTCACCTGAGCCAATAAAAGTCTCTCTGTGGAATCCTAATGAAGATCAGCAGCTTTGCAAAGCTAAACCTCCCTGCCCTGACTGTATGATTCCCCTGCACACCACACTGACCTGAAACCCCTCCCTGATTGTATGATTCCCCTGCACACCACGCTGACCTGAAACCCCTCCCTGACTGTGTGATTCCTCTGCACCCCTCCCTGACTGTATGATTCCCCTGTACACCATGCTGACCTGAAACCCCTCCCTGACTGTATGATTCCCCTGCACCCCTCCCTGACTGTATGATTCCCCTGAACACCATGCTGACCTGAAACCCCTCCCTGACTGTATGATTCCCCTGCACACCACGCTGACCTGAAACCCCTCCCTGACTGTATGATTCCTCTGCACCCCTCCCTGACTGTATGATTCCCCTGTACACCACGCTGACCTGAAACCCCTCCCTGACTGTATGATTCCCCTGCACCCCTCCCTGACTGTATGATTCCCCTGTACACCATGCTGACCTGAAACCCCTCCCTGACTGTATGATTCCCCTGCACCCCTCCCTGACTGTATGATTCCCCTGTACACCATGCTGACCTGAAACCCCTCCCTCTGTATGATTCCCCTGCACACCACGCTGACCTGAAACCCCTCCCTCTGTATGATTCCCCTGCACACCACGCTGACCGTACCTTTACCAGGGGAGCCAGTTGGGGAGTAGGAAGAGAATCCTCCTTAATTAGATTTCAAAATAAATGCAGGTTGAACGGCTTCACCTATATCAAAACGTTTTGCATGAATGTAATATCTTTTTGATTTGTCTGTTCTGTTTTAAATGAACATTGAAGAGCAGCACAGTCAAACACAAGACACTGGGGTCAAGCTTTCAGCCCTCTGTTGATTTTCTCTTGCGTTTCCTGTGCTCTGACCCCCACTTGCTCATGTTGGTGCAGATCAGGTAAATATTAGCATTTTTAACCAAGCTGGAATGTGGAAGGCAAAGGAGTTGCAATAAACAGTTTGTTCTTGGTATTACACATTTTGGTTACACTAGACTAAAAGAGAATTTATTTTTAAAGTCTTGTAAGTGGGTAGGTTGCTTGTTTTCTGACGTTTCTAGTTTCTTAGTGACACACATTTCCAATAGAGGGTTAGTTTTGTTCACAAACAGTGTTTTGTCATCTTGGTAGTGTAGCCTGGAACACTCCACACACCAGTCGGCAAACACTCTGTATACTCTCCAGGCAACTTGTGTGGCAAGGGGGTCCTCTTGTGTTCAACAATGGAACTTCAATGGCTCCTGAAGCATCAAAGCAGACCCAACAATGTAAAAAAGCCCCTGGAACCCAGTCTGGGAATTTCAGCTGAGGGAAGGACTGCTCCTGGATCACAGTTATATCTTCTCTGCACTCCTGCACCCTCTGAATACGTTAATTACATAACGTGTGTGTCAGTCTCATGTTCAGGCAGAACAAGGACAACAATGGTTCCTAATCCATGCCTGGGGTCTGTGTCTGCACAGCAGAGGCCTCATGAAAAGGGGTTCGCCCCAATAGATCAATCTGTTCTGTCAAGCGACCACACAGAAAGTGCTATCCCCAGTAGTGACGCAGTGGCTTCATGCACTGGGCTTTCACCTCAGGGTGCCAGGGTTGGAATCTGGTTTAGGTCTCAAGTGAAATTAGTTGAACAGTCTCATAAAGAGAGGTCAGAGATTGAATGGACATGGACACTGAACTGCTTTCTCACCCCCTAAATGGAAGGTATATCTCTGCAAATAAAAATGTAAGGATATAATTGTTTACAGTGTATTGCGCACTATTGCACAGCATTGTTAACGTGTCTGGGTTCCATGCATGTACCTCTTGCAAGGCCAAGCTGCCTGCAAAGGCCGGTCACATGGAGTGCATTGTATGTCTCAGGCTTCTACTGCAGGTACAAATGAACCTGCTATCACTCCGTGCAGTTCAGGGCAGAGGTGGACCTCTTTGCCTCTCGGGAGTCGACACATTGTCCCTTATGGTTCTCCAAACACGGAGAAGGAGGACCTCTGGGGACAGACGACATTGCTGGAGGGGCACACTGCTGTTTTGTGGTTTTTCAGTTTGGGTGTCTTAAAGGGAAACATCCATTTGTAATGGTTACTATTCCTATTTTAGGGAACCAGGGTTATGATATTAACCTAACGTTCTCTAGCTTGGTTATACTTCCATGTTCGTTTCATCTGTAGTGGAATTCTCTAGCTTGGTTATACTTCCATGTTCGTTTCATCTGCAGTGGAATTCTGTAGCTTGGTTATACTTCCATGTTCGTTTCATCTGTAGTGGAATTCTGTAGCTTGGTTATACTTCAATGTTTGTTTCATCTGTAGTGGAATCTTCCCCCAATGACTGACAAGCTGTGACTCCAAAGACACTGCTGAGGTGAAATGACCCAGGAAGTGAAACAGTATCAGATTTCCTGGAAGGCAAGGCAAGCAAACTGAGAACTTTCTTTAACCTAGATTAGTACCAGATATTGATCCATATTTTCAAAGCATTTACTCCAGTCTTTAATTAACTCCGTCTGTTAATTGGACAAAACTAACCAGAAACAACCAGAAGTTCTCTTAAGGACTCTCAGGATAATTTGTGTTTCATCATGTTTTAAAATGAAAAGGCATGTTTGCTGTAACATGTGTCTTTTGAAACTGCACATTTGAGAGCTATATAGTGAATGAAAGTGCAAGAAATAATTTTGTCAGCTGTAACCACTTTAAAAGCAGACAGGACTGAATCCCGTCGGTGCTTAACTGTCTAAAGGGCAACACATTCCAAATCATTGTACCTTTAAATCAAAACAGCTGACACATATTTTTTAAATATTATAATATTTTACAAAAAGGCTCAGTTTTGATGCTTTAATGTTAAAGGGTTGTTTTAACAGACAATGCCCTTTAGTCAAATCTGTCTTGGGCCACACAAGGAAATGTAATTGTTGACGAGTGTAAGTCACCCTGGATAAGGGCGTCTGCTAAGAAATAAATAATAATAATAATAATAATAATAACAACAAGTGACTGAGATCATCTTCAACACAAGGCAGCATGGTGATTTATCATGTCTACAGTTACTGAGTCATTGCTGTACTACATGTGTTATTGTGCTGTGATTACATCTTTGTGTAAAAAAATGTGTAGGTTAAGATATATCATGTTTTTATGTTAAAGGTTATCCTTCTGGATTTTTTAAATAGTAAATGGAAATTGCATTTATTTTAAATTATGCATTCTAATTTATGTTCTTTTGCCCTGTTACTGTGTGGCATCACTGGTGGGTTGGCTTTTGCAGCTACTTCTAAACTACACGCATAGATCTGTGGGGCACCAATCTTCCCAGAAAACTAGATGGTCCTATTTTCCAGACATACTTCAATCCTACTACTTCTATTTCCAGTTTGAAATACAAGCATACAGAAAATGATAATTTAGGTAACCCTGCAGGGAATGAGAAACAGGAGAAGACCAAAACACAGCAGAGAAACATGTTCAGGTAAGGTTTAATTGCTCAGAATCAGAATGAGAAATGAATACAAGAACAACCTCAGTAAGTTTAAATTAGGATTCTAGCTCTTTAAGACTTCCAGAATAAGGTGGAATTGAGATGTAATTTAATATAGCTAGTAAAACTGTCGCCAGTGTTTATCCAAAGGTACTTGACTGCTTGTTTTGGCTTCTAAGAGTAATAAAAGCAGGAATTTATGGAGTGCAAATAACCCTCTTCCTGTCAAGAGCTCTGATAGGAAGCAGGCTCTCTGTCTCCTTCTCTGTCTTCATCGCTTGCTCTCTCTCTCTCCTTCCACCTGAATTCAACTGAAGCTGAGGAGAGAGCAGCTTAACAATGTGTGTAATTGACATTTGAACCACTCATCCATCTTAAAAAGGGGCAGTTAAAAAAAAGTAAAGCAACTTACTCTAATTACAAAACTAGAAATAAACAGGCATGTAGTCCTTTTGAGTTACGTTGTTTCACTCTTGTTCTTATTGATGTCACAGAACCCCTTGCTATGTATCGCTAAGTGACTGACCCCTACAGGTAAGATGAGGCAATGCAATAGAAGAGGCTTTCTAACTGCTCTGCAGGGAGCCTGGCTCTTGCTTGAGGGATAGTGGGGTAGGGTCAGTGCTTCAAGCCCAGCTATCGCAGTGCTATCAGTTTCCTAAGCCTCAGCTCTCTGGTCTGTGGTTTGAACCTCGGTCCCTACTGCATTGTTACAACAGAAATAGTCTAACTTGGCCCTACCATAACTCTGCAAGATTCTTTACTCAGCATATTTTAGTTTTCCACTTGAACAGCAGTTATAGCTTATTAGTGTACTGGCTCCTAGATGTTGTAATCATATTTTTTAAGCAGAATATCATGCAATGTAAATCTACTATTCATTGCGGTTTTGCGAGTGGTTTGGATGTATGACTTCTGGCTGCCAACCCCACAGCATTTGGCAGCTGGCCTGGCCCATTAGTCTGCCACCTTCTTCATTCTCTTCTCCATCCACAGCCTCTGCGATTTAGACTTTGGCTAAAGAAAAGACCACAGCGCCTTAGTCTTTACCACAGCTGTCATGATCCGCAGACATGAGCCTCCTTGTTTTGCATACAAGATTTTGCGTAACTGCATAGCTGGCAACCCATACTCCGAGTCGTCCCTCTAGAAACAGTGGCTTTGGATGTGTCAGCACTGGATTACAGCAAAGATCCTTCAAAAAGAGTGCAGTATTGCAGGGGTTCCCAAACTGGGCCATTGCTGTACAATGCGTTTCTCGGAGTTCAGCAGTCTGCCCTTGTAGTTTTTCCCCAGACAGCACAATGCTGTCCAATCCGTTTCTCTGAGTTCAGCAGTCTGGCTTATGAGTTTTTTCCCCCAATTTAGAAGGTCTAATTACATTCCCTCTGCAATCCTCTGTCGCTTGTTTATTATTTGTTTATTTATCAGACGCCTTTATCCAAGGCGACTTACAGAGACTAGGGTGTGTGAACAATGCATCAGCTGCAGAGTCACTTACAACTACATCTCACCCGAAAGACGGAGCACAAGGAGGTTAAGTGACTTGCTCAGGGTCACACAATGAGTCAGTGGCTAAGGTGGGATTTGAATCGGGGACCTTCTGGTTACAAGCCCATTTCTTTATCCACTGGACCACACAGCCGAACTGAAGGTCAGTGGACATCCTCCAATCACATGACAAAGCTGACGCGCTACAGGCCCCTGGAGGACAAAGGCCAGCCCTGCAGGTGTCTGCTTTGAGCTCACAGGATGCCTGCTCAGTAGTGTCTGCTGTAGTGTGTAGAGAAACAATCCCTGCCGGATTTGCCTCCGACCCACAGGAGTGCCAATATAACGCTCCCTATAGCATCCCCAGCGAAGACCCCCAATATGACTCACCCTGCAATCCAGTCGTGTCTGTACCAGGTGAGCTAGTCAGGAACCCCTTACACATAAATTCTACTTCCGATCAACCTCCAGTCCAAACTAGCAGAGTATAGACAACATCTAGCTTGGGGCAGTTGTGTTTTTCTAATTGAAAGACCCACGGGGACAGCAAACACTAGATACCCACAAGTTAGTGATGATGGCCATCAGCTGCATGTTAAATAGCTGTCACTAGAAACACATGAGCTCGGCTCTCTGACTTTCTCATGCAATCAGCCCACAGTGCTGTGCCTCCAAACCCCATGTTTACCTTTTATCCAAGTGGTGACGTGAGCTCCCCCAGACCTCAAGCCAGTGTCTGCTCTGCTGAATCCCAGATCCCTGCTCCTCACACGCAGGACCAACATGTTGTTATTATTATCATTATTATTATTACATTGAGTGTAAGTTAGATACAAAAAAAAGAGAACAAACTCTATTAATATTGGTATTAGTATCTGCAGCCTGCAAAGCAGGGAGCACTATACTAAAACGATGCATCCATAACTCACAAACTCAGCAGGTTATGGTCATATTTGAAAAGGTAAACTAAGGCAGCTTTTAATCATATTGCTTTTAAGTTTCATTTTCTTAAAACATCAATACAAGTTGCCATTATCTTGGCAGACAATTAAGAGGGTGAAAAGTTTATTTATTTTTTATTGACTCAAAACAGCTATGATTTAAAATGTAGATCATTCCCCAACTAACTCACACAAATTCTGTTACAAGGTTATTTTGTATTCTACTTTGAAAACCTTTTTTTTTATCATTGCAAGTGACTTTACTGTACATGGGGTGTGAAGGAAATGTTTAGATTATAATGTATACTTTAAATTATTTTCATTAACATGGAACTATAGTGACACCTAGTGGATAAACCCTAGACATGCCACCATTATTTTAGGTTTAATTTAAAAACAACTTTAACAAAAGGTAAAGATTTGTAGAAGTAATGTTTATGAGCCAAACAGATTAGCAAAGCTCTAGTTAGTTCATTATACATTTCTAAACCTAGAGCAGGGGTTAATATTTAGGCAATAGTATGATATACATTTTGGTTACCATCGCCATCATGATTATTACTTAATAAACAGAAAGTAATGTTTTTGTGACTCCCTTGTTTTAGTTGCACACTGGTAATTACAGAAGACATTAATATGATAAGTTGTAGCAGGTGTGTAGGCTATTAAAGAAACATTTCTTCTAGAAATTCACATACATTAATATGTCAAAACATCATTTGAAAATGGCTGGTCTCGCACTTCTGGAAGGCCTTGCTAATGCTGCTTTTCAGCAAGACAGTGTTTCAGGATCGATATGACATTCACAGCAAGTACAGAAGAAGATACCGCTTTCCAAAGGAAGTCCTGATGGAATTGTGTAAGCTGATGGGAGCGAGGTTGCACAGACACATCAAGCACACACATCATACTGCTGCACATACTCCAGCTCTGTCTACTATTGTTTTTTTGGCCACTGGTAGCTTTCAAAGGCAGATCGGAGATATAGTCATTAACGCCTGGAGTTTTGGACTCAATCATTTCACTATGTAATCAGTACGTTCAACTTCCTTACAGAGAAGAAACGCAGATTGTAGTAAAAAAGGAATTTCATTCAATTGCTGGGTTCCCCAATACGATTGGTGCTATAGGCTGTACTCTCCTGTAGCAATTAAAGCACCAAGAGTGAATTCATTTAATTTTGTTAACAAAAAACAGTACCTTTCAATTAATGTGCAGCTTATATCTGATGCCTGCCTGGGTCTACTAAATGTTGTGACTAAATGGAACCCACGATTAATTTACTCTTCAAAACAGCAGTGTGGGCACTCACCTAGAAAACAGATCAGTGACAGACGGCTACATTTACCACATATGGCTATATAGAGGCATTTTAAATGCAAATTACCACGTGTGACAATGAGATTTATTAACACCTATACTTAGAAACATGCATACGAGTGTCTTACACAACATTAACAAATCAGGATTTCATTATTCTGAACTTTATGCATAAGAACAAATCGAGTCATTTCTTCACACAAATGATAAGTACAGGCCCAGGAGTAGAAGAGCTGACTCTGGCCACCCCAGAGTCTCAGTGAACAAGGTACTGCTGAACATGGATTTTATTTTCAAAGTAAGGGTGCATTAGGTAGTTTATTAAGATTATCATAAACTATTGTTGGTTCACCTCAATGTTTGACTTGGAATGTTTTCCAATAAAGGGGGAAAAAGTAGTGAAGTAGCTCTCCACAAAAGCCTGGACCAAACCATGACAACTGAGAATAAACATGAAGTGTAAGTCAATTCTGTAGTTTACTGGAAGCCATTGTAATGACCACTAGACTGGTAGAAATGAACAGGTAGAATTGTTATGTTCAGAAATACTGGCTGCAGCATTTTTTAAAAGCAACCTTTTTGAGTTTGATATCTGGAACACAATAACCAAGCATTAAAAGTTGACGTTTAAGTCAGAGCTAGCTTCCCCTCGCACTAGAGTTGCATGTGTAGGGCCAGCAAGTGTGCCAGTTATTTAGTGTGTGTTACTTCTCCCTCTCCAGATGAACTCAATTACAGTACATCAGCAGCTCAAAAAGCAACAATATTGTATTGTAATATTTTAATAGGACCGATGCCTTCATTTTATTTGTTTTGTTCACCCTTCTTTAAGCTCTGGTGTTTGTAAATCAGGAGACAATGACTGGCTACAGTCAAGGGTGGTGCCAGAAAGGACTTCATCACAAATTACCCAATCCTAACCTGCAAAGGCAGTACCCTCAAAACAGCCTTGTCCAGTACAGGAGTTTTAGCCATCAGCAGATTTGCATCCGCTATAGTAGTCCGCTGCAAATTATATCTTCAACCCTTTTGGAGCAACAAAACAAAGGCAGTACAAAACAAATAATTAAGAAGACACTGTCTTTAGTTTAATATTCACTAGCAGTAATGGGAAATCTAACACCATCCACCAAGAGCAGTTTGTAAAGTTTGAACTTGTCATAGGCGAATACAACATGGTGGGAAAATATATTTTTTTCCAAGCATGAATGAATTAAAAGAATACATAAATGATCAACAAATACCCACCAGGATCAGTCTCAGCTTTACTTTATTGGAGAATTTTACAGCACTCTGGATTGCATCAACCACCTAGCCATGGTTAACAAGGCGTAATAGGCGGTCAATGAGATCCAAGAGGATTCCCCAGTGCTGTAAAAATTCCCTTATAAAATCCAGCAATGGCTTATCCCAGGAGGGCATCTGTTGATTAAATTGACTCTACAGTTTCAAGTTGCAGCTGCCTGTAACAGTTGGCGCAAGGACCTTTAATGTGTTTACAAGTTTTCAGGTTGAAGCCCATCACTTTACCTAGCAGTGTTTGAACACTTTTCAAAGGGTAGGGCATCCAATGCTGTTGTATATTGTTCCTTTTTGCTTGACTTTAGTAACCCCCTGCACAGAGGATATTGTACACTGGTTATTAATCTGGAGCATGTCTAACCGATACCTGTTTGCAGCAAGAGGAAAGCCCTGCAGTGCACTCTCAGTGTGAACACACAGAGCCTGCTCTGCACTTACACAGGGAGGCACATAATCAATAATAATTACAGGGCTATCGAGTCACAGTTTAAAATCTCAAAGCCACAAATGTCTCAATAAAAGAAAAAAAAAACAACCTGCAATATTATCAATGATTTCCTTGACTGGATTCAGTTTTGTCTTAAATATTAATACTTGCACACTTTACACTGATTTTTAAAACTTAAAAAAAGTAAAAAGGCCATTAAGATAAGTTTAATATTTTTGAAAAGAATGCATATACAAGAACTGAGACACACACAAAAAAAAAAAAAAAAAAAGCTTTGGTTCAATACCAAAGAGGTTACAAGATAAAAGTTTGTGAAAGGTGAAAGTTCCTTTATAAAATGGAAAACAGCTCAAAGTAAAAATCTAAAGTTTCAGTAAAAATGCATAACACTGGAGTCTACAACAGCAACTTTACCTGTTTACATCATTATTATTTATTAATATTAAAATCTAACCACAGGAACCGGAGGTTGCACGCATGCATTATAACAAGTACTGGTAAATCCCCATCTGGTCCCAATTACCACATTAGAATACCACTTGTTGCATCAATACTGAAGTTTCACGGCTGTGCGAACTACATCCGATTCCCCCTCCCTCACCAACTTAAATACTCTTTGTTATCGTTTCATAGCTCTTTTGTTAAGTTTGCAAAATTCTACAATAGTTTTACAGACAAACAAAAATAACGCCATTCAAATTTCCATGCACTTCATTAAAATCTTATTTATTCAGCAAGTAAAGCTAAGGAACTACTATAATTGAAACCCAAGCCTACACACCTCCTGGATCAGTTAAGGAATACAGAAGTGCTTATGCGCTTGCTGGGCACAGCACTATCCTGCAAGGGAAGACAGTGTTGAACACCAGTGATCTGTTCTCAAACTCAGCTGAACACTGTGAGAGCCTCCTTTACAGTGACTTGTTCCAATCTTACCACTGTTCAACAATTGAATACCAATCAGTCTACAGGGTATTGAGTGCAGAGGGGAGGCAGGCAAAGACCTCTTCAAAAAAGCCAAACTTAATATCGGATGGCAAGAATGGATTCACTACCCTCCCCCTTTTTTTTTTTCTTTTTTTTTCTTTTAAATCATCTCACACTCAACTGGTCAAATAGAAAACTAGCCTTTTAAGCTGTATATGCTTCAGTCCCTGGTCATTCCAATGTGGCACTTAGGATCAATATCACAAATAAAAAAAAAAACAATTAACTTACAAAGGAATGAATCACTGCAGGCGGCTCTTAAAATAAAAACAGGAACAAAAAAAAAAAAAATCGTACAGATCAGTGTATCTGATATAAATCATTAACAAAAATATATCTGGTCCAGTACAATGTTACATTAAAAGGAAGAGGGTTGTATGGGTAGGCTAACTGTCACATACTTCTTGTGAGTGAAGGGCAATTTGTCATCTTTATTGCAGAATAAATCTGAGTTGTTCATTTTTAAACATTGCTTAGATTAAAAAGCTGAGCACAGCTTCGCAGGGAAGGGAGAGGAGGAAGGGAGGCGCTCATAGCAGCACACACTTGCGCTTCTTCTTGGGCTCAGGAGGTTCCAGGGCTGCCAATATCGCCTCGTCAAATACATTCTTTAGTCCTTTCTGAAAACAAGTGGGAGAGAAAAAAAGGCGTGGACTCGTTTGTTAAATTAAAAAAAAATCAAATAAAAAGGGGGACAAATTCAAAAGAAAATAAATCTGCCTATTTGGATTTTCCTCATTCTTTCAATGAAGAGTCCAGTTTTCAACACTCTTAGACATGGCATGTTGAAATATGGATGCACCTAAAGGCAGCATGTTGGCACTCTAGAGGAGTAAAGAATGAATCGATTACTGCAATGATGACTTATTTAGCCATTAGTTGTAGTAGGATCTGGGTTAGTGTGTAATTTATTTATATCAAGTTAACCATTTCATTCTGTATTTTTTCAGCAGTGGTTAGATTAATCAATAAATCACATTAGATGGTTTGCATAATGACACCTCATTTTTCTCGATAATTATTACATTATGAGAATGTTCTTTGAGTGTGAATACACTACGCCTTGGTGTTTATACTACTTTGCTGAAATAAGATTACATTAAGGACACACATGCTAAATGGAAATAAATAATAAAAAAGACAGACAGGTAAGTGATCATTGCAATTAAACACAAAACAAGAAAGTGGAGGTTCTGTAAACAATGACTGCTTGGGTTTCAAAATAAAATAACACAATCCAGCAATGTGAAAAGGAATCAAGATTAGCGCTTGCCCATTTCAGGGGATACACAGCAAGCATCTTTTGCAGCAAAATATTTTTCTACTATTGTTGGTATGCAATTCTTGTGCTAGAATTCTGGAAATGTTTTCATTTGTCATAATGGTACAAAAAGATTTAGAAATACTTTATACCTCAAATGTCATTATGAACTGAAAACTAGCACATTCTTTCCATATGCAGACTAAACGAACATATCTTAGCCAGAAATTGCTTATTCCTAAAACCCATAAGGCCATGTAGCTTTATATGAGCAGCTAGGGATGCAACCCTTCAGTTACAAAAGGCATGTGTATTACTAGCAGAGTGACCACCAGCACCCAGGCTGCAGGGATTGTTAATAATTCCATGTTCAGATCATCATTGAAAGAACAATGTGGATATTGCATTTCTAAATACATAGAACATATGAAGTGATGCACAACGCTGTTACTGGAATGCAATGAACAGGATTTTGTATTTGTCAACATTAGTTGTGGAGTGCTAGGATGGATAATTTAAATTTATCAACAGCTACAAACTGGTTCCAAACACCAGTAAATCAACAAAAATGTTCAAATGCATCTGGAGTTTCCAAAAACAACACACCCATCACCCCAGCCTTAGTTACTGTAGTACAATTTATGTGGTCCCTCTGATGGAAAGCTTTGAACAATTCATGATTTTTACAGAAACTTAGGATTATGCAGTGCGTGACACAACCTAATATGCAGATAGAAATAGATACATTTGCAAAAGAGGCTAATGGCTCCTTTGGGTTCAACGTCTATTTAATGCTGTGAAGCAGATATGAACAGGAGACAGTGGGAGTCACAAAAATATCCCCTTTCATTCGAACCACTAAACACTTGCAGAGCAACAGAGTAACAAGAAAAAGAGGGATTTTCAGTTTTCTTTTATTCAGTTCACAAATACCACAAGTTTAAACTGGGATTTCACTGCTTGAGATCTCATTTTGAACCAAAAAAGCACCCAAGCCAATGGCACGTTAAGCAGTCCATGGTCCAGCAGGGATAGAAAGAACGCTCTATGTAACATTAGTAGCAGTACAAAAAACAAACAGGGATATAGAGGTATGGGAAACAGTCTAGAAAAGAGTTTTCTTTCTCAGATGTAATTGGGTGCAGAATAAAGCTTCCCTTTGACCCCTGTCAAAGCTCCAAGAGTATATTCTCAGTTTTCTTCTAAAGTGAAACATTAACTCCCAAGTACTACTTTATGACACTTCTTTAGACCAAAGACCGAAAAAGTGCTGATGTAGAGAAGGTGTTTAGAAAACGGAATAAGGGCTAATGGCCTTGTATCAGGGATGACGTACAAATGGAGATATTGGCCTTAGAGAAAGACAAAGGTATACACATTTACACAAAGCAAGCTTGCTCAGAAGGTTATGATAGCAGGACACAGGAATTTTAAAACGTCGTCATTTCGTTTTTATTGTACGTTAGTCATTTCTACAGAAGGGAAGAAGAAGTAGCAGAGAGGGGAATGAGACACGGTTTAGAATATACAGCACTTCCGCTTTCGCTGAGTTTCAGGAGGCTCGAGGGCAGCTAGGATAGCCTCGTCAAATACATTCTTCAGACCTCTCTACAAAGACAGAGGGAGAGGGGGAGAGAACAGCACCAAGGTTAGAGGTCAAAGCAAACAGGTTAGTGAGCAAGCAAACGCAACAAAGCACTTCAGGATGCATCTGAATAACTGGGAGCAGACTACAGCTGGACAGCAGCAGAGACCAGCTGGACTATTTAGAGTGAGAGAGGAGGAGGTGGTGGGGTGGGAACGACACAAAACATGAAGGTGCAGTATCCCTTTTCAAGTGGATAGCCCAATCACTATCTTTAACATTTCACCATTCATTATTTTAGCAGCTTAGAAAAAAAAAAAAAAAAAAAATCCAGAAGTACCAGACTTGCAAGTTCTGTTACTTTAATTCATATAAAATATCACCTTTATATGGCTTTGCAAACCAATTTCATACTGCAATACACAGGCTTCAATGAAGTGCTTTGCTGGCTTCCAATATACTGGGTGGCTTGTTTAAGAAAACACTCTGGCTATTCAAGTAAACTGTATTACACTTCCTAAACATTAACCCTTATAGATAAATGTGTCCAGCCAAAAAACACAAACCAAGAAGTAGTGATAGGGCACCTTCAGACAATCCAGTAGTTTTTAGTGCCGTAGAGCAGTCGGGGTAGGAAGCATCACAATGGTATTTGAGTAAAAATGTCATCTAATACCCATTTGTTGCAAAGGACCAAAAATGTTGCAAATATTTGATGATGACTCGCATCTACTTCCCAAAATTACTGTATTGTTATAAAAACTTAAATATACTAGAGGATTCATTTTAGATTTAGTGACAAATACGGTTACTCCCGCACCCAGTCTATTGTATGTTCACAGATGCATGTTTGGATCTAGGCAACACATCAGCACCCAGTTATTCAGGCAGCTCTACAAGTACCAGGCATTCCAGTTGACTAACTTGTAGGAATGTTATTTATTTATTTATTTATTTTAATAAATATGGAGAGGATTTCTCATTAACCCCTAAAACTGTAAATACACTTGTACTGTTAATTTATACATTGTCTGACATAATTGGGTAAATTCAGGTAATTTACTCGCCCCCCTGCTTTGTGAATTCCCCTCTATGTCACTGTTCACATCTCCTATAGAGCAGAAATTAAGATTAACAAGGGTGTTATCCTGTTTAAAGCAGGATAGATTTCTACTAGAAATAGGTTTGGATAGAAAAGTGCTCATTACAAGCCTGGTTTATTTTAGAAGGGCTTGGCATGTGATAAAGGACCACCCATGTTTAAACCAAGCTCCACCCAACTCTTAGTTCAATCATTCAGCTACCTCTGCAAATGAAAACCAAATAAACTACTTCAAAAGCAAAAACAAGGTGCCAAGCAACATTTATAAATAAACAAGTGGCCCACCTTGATAAAAAGGGATATAGTCACTTTAAAAGCTCTTGCTAACAGGTACACAAAACATTTACAGAATCTAAAACACTTACATGGTCGTGGACAAATTTAGCAGTCACTTACTGCAAATTACTTCTTATAATACGAATTCACTTAACACTAATTTCCTGTTTGTGCAAATTACTTAAGCCCCCCAGGGAAGAAATTAATAAAACAAATTGCCCTACTTTGAGTCTAAAGGATATTGGGAAAAGTACTAAACTTGCATCCAGATCAGCATCTCTGTACTATAAATTAGTGCTGTTTGCAGACTACTAATCCTATGATGCACAATGAGTTGTAATAGTGTTCACACATCAATGCCCTTTCCATGAAGCATTGAAATGAGTGACCAGTACAGAAAGCATGCATTATCCTTGCAGATGAAAGTGGAGGAGGTGCTGAAAGTGGTTTATAGTACACCTCTGTACTACAAAAAGAAAGCTGTTGCTGCAGATTAACATTCTCGCAAACACTATCTACCTTTCTTAAAAAACAGGATAGAACCCAGGTCTATAAACAGCAATGTGTGAATGCAAGTCAGTGTTTCCGATTTGCTCAAAACCCTGAAGTTGAGGACGCCTTGCTTTTGTGGTTTAAAAATGCCTGTTATCTGAATGGAACATGAAGATTTCAAGTTGCAATGTATACTTACATGTAATTTCAATACAATGCACACTACTTTTAAATGTATAATACCTTCCATTGTACTGTAATTGAAATTTGATTTCAGTGTTACTGTAACCAATAAAAACTAACAGTATGCATTTGGCCTGATGAGATTTATTTTTTTGCCAGTCCCTTGAAATTCACATTAATGAGAGTTGACCGTATAGAGAAACATTTAATTTCAAAATACCAATATTTGGGTTAACACAACACATGCATAAAATATAAACACCAAAGCAACCACATATCCAAATAGTCAAAATGAGGAAAATCCATGCAGTATATTGAAGCCTATTAAGACCAGGAAGTGTCTGTTGTAGCACATATGCCTTTTTGTAACTCATGTTCCTTAAATGTTATGACAGTTGCATCACCCAACTTATCAATTGCTATGACTCACCACAATAAACTAAATGACAACTGCTAAATACATAGATAATAAAACTTACAAAATATTCCAGTGTGGCGATATTGCCAATGCAAATCAGTGGAGTGTTTGTGTGATGATATTGCCATTGTAAGGCACGGAACGCACTTTCCCATCTATGATTTACTAGGCGATGGAATCAGAAGCAAGCAGAACACTCATCTTCCATAGTGCCTGGGATTCGCGGATTTATAGCCCATGTAATTGTATTAGTGAATACAATGTTAAACCTCCACTTTCTTGTTTTTCAACCAATGCATTTTTGCTCAACAATGCTTAACTGCTTTACAGATAGATTGTTAGTGGGGCTTTGTACCAAGTTACATTTATCAGGTAAAGACTTTAAACCGGTTTTAGACGTGTGGTCAAGGTAGGCTATTGGGTCTTCCAACTGTTCACTCAATTAAATTTGTCAGATGCCAATCTGCACATCATTCACTGCCAGAACCTCAAACCTCTCCGGACTCTAATGAGTTCTGGCTTAGTTTCAGTGAGTGTTTCTGCACAGAATGTTGGATGGAATATCCAGTTATCACATTCCATTAGCCAGGAGAAACAGATTCCAGCTCCCTGGCTTGTTTCTCATGGCTCCGAGTAGCCACACTTCTCTCCATGGCTTGTTTGGAGTTGCTTTGTGAGTAGCCACGCTTCCCCACTCACCTGCGTGAGGGCAGAGCACTCCACGTATTTGACTGCCTTCAGGTCCCGGGCCAGTTTCTCTGCAGTCTCGGGGGTGATGGGCTTCTGTTTGTTCTTGGCAAGTTTCTCGATTGTTGACGGGTCGTCTCTCAAGTCAATCTGCGTCCCAACCAGCAGGAATGGAGTCTTTGGACAGTGGTGAGTGATCTCTGGTACCCACTGTTAGGGAGCAAAACAAAATCATATTTTTGACATTCCTCTAAAAAAAACAAGATTCACACAAGTCAAAAAATTTGCTTGGGTAACTGTTTCTCTTTTGTAAATGCATTTCTGAAATACCATGCATGTGTCAATGTGAGTTTAAAACATACTATACAGGAAGCAATACATAATTGTTGACATATGTAAATGGATGGTTCAATACAGACAGAAATATATGTACATTACAATTGAAATACACTAGAGCACTGCCAAGTAACTCCTTGTCCAGTGGTGCTTACACATTGGAAAATATATTAAAAGCAAAAAACATCAAGACAAACCTTTTCTTTAACATTTTCAAAAGAAGAAGGTGAAACGACAGAGAAACAGACTAGAAACACATCTGTCTGAGGATAACTCAGAGGTCGCAACCTATCGTAATCCTCCTGACCTGAAAAAGAAAAGAAAAAAGTAGTTGGTTTCTGGAGAGGCGCTATTTGGCCCATCAATGCCTGTCCGAGTCCTAGAACTTTGTGGAGGTAGGCCTGAGTTTTAGCTTTAGTTTTTTGCCGATATAAATCTACATGATATGATTTGCCACTTACAACCGACTACGGCAACAATAAAATAAGTCTCTCAATATATACAAATCTTTCTACATTGTTTCTAATTGTTTAAGACAAGTATGTGCGAGACAATAACACTATTGTGCTTATTTGTCACAGTTAAAAGGATGTGTGTAATAATGGTATGTCCCGTTCCTTCGGCTGCACAAATGCAGTTCAGTGTTGCATTTTTATTTCGGTCAAAAACAGCTGAGAGTCGATATAAAACCAAACCGAATCATAACGGACTTGCATCCCTACAAATAAAACACAAAACAAGCCAGATCTGTACCAATGGCAGCTGTACGTTGCAGGGTATGGTGTATCTTTCAAGCTATACACTTCTGGCACTATCTTTCAAGCTTTACACTTCTGGCATATCAACAAATTGTGTCAACTACTCCATTGTCTTGCCCTTAGTCCACATTCATAGTTTTGTGCATTGAGATTATCAGCATCCACCAGCTGAGTTGTGAAATCCTGGAATAGAGGAATTTCCTGAACAGCTTGCAATAGTACAGGGTGGGACGAGGTGACAGGAAACTTGCTCCATGGCTCATATCAAGACCTTCCTTTGCACATCAGAATCAAAACACATTGAAAACATGGATGCAGATAGCCTGGGAACACATGAAGGCATTTAAAGCCTTTAAGACTTCTTGTAAAATGTTCTCATTTAAATATATTTATTTACAGTTTTAGTAGTTCTAGAATTAAACAGCAAATTCTGTATGACCCTTTCCAGTACTCCAGTCTACTGATGGTGTTTCTTACAATCACCACTGATTATCAAACCTGGCCAGCTAATGATCTCTACAAGAATGCAGAGCCTGTGATCAAATACTTTGATGTTGTTTTGTTGATAGATCTTATAGTATTTATTTATTTAAAAAACCAGGAACCCCATTAAGACGACTCGTCTTGTTTACAAAGCTATTCAGGGGGGGGTTACAGGGGGTATCGGAGCTCGTCTCATTTCATGTTACTCTCCATTTTCAACAATACAGCATGCCTTTAAAAGCTAATCAGACTCCCTGTAGTGAGCACACCTTAACTTGCTGCAATCAGACTACTAAACTTAAGTGGAGCACTGCTTCCCTGACATGTGCGTCTAAGGAGAACCTCAAGCAGTACAATTATAAGACAATTATTTGTAAACATCCCACAAAAAGGGAATATCCTTCCAGGATTCTGTATCCATTCCCTGATCCAGACTACTCGTCTTTCAATTAATATAGCAACGGAAGCTGCACAACTGGTAAAAGCTGCTTCAAAGCAATGACAGAGCGCCTGTGCAGTGCACTTTACTGTTTTCAGCTCAAACCCAACAGGTTACACCGAATACAAATCAAAGCATCAACAATATTGCTTGACTGATCAATGGTTAGTTCAAACATGCAATTCCCATATTCCCTTGCTTGCACAAATCAAGTTCCGTTTCAAACTTTAATTGCCGCTTTACAAAGAAATGATTGGATGTCAAACAGCTGAAAGAGTTGATTAAAAACCGAATCGATCATAAGCGAGTTGCCTCCCTAAGATAAGCCACCGCGTTTCCAGATCAATGCATGTTCCCTTCCATTATACAAGTCAGTTAATAGTGCAACATACCTGCAGTATCAAATAATCCTAGGGTGTATGGTTCACCACCAATCATAACCGTTACAGCATAATTATCAAAGACCTAGAGAAGGGGAGAAAAAATAACACATTCAGATATAGGAGGGCCATTCAGCAAACCTAGGACAGCATGATAATTTTTTTTCTAAGTAGTAATAAGTGGCCTTTAAGAACGATGTCTTGGGGGTACTTGACTAATAGCTTATACTACAATTCTAATTTTAAGACCACACACCATTAGTCTCTTGAAATGTGCTAGAAGCCTACAGATGATATCAACAGCTAAGGATGGGAATGAAAAAATCTGCAAAAAATGTAGCAATGCAAGTCTACTGCCTGCAGAGCTTCAATAACTGCTTATCAGGTTCTTATACAGCAATGCCTCTCAATTACCAGTAACTGAGGTCAGACATTTGCTTTGTAAGGAAGGAAGGAAGGAAATTAAACTGGCTAGTGTCCCTCCCCCGATCTTAAACTAAAGTAGGTGTTCTATAATTTTAGGAGCACATTCTTAAAAGCCACCTAGTTTCAGGATGTAAAAAGGTATAGACTATTCACCAAAATACAAAAATAATAAAAACCTCTTAAAGAACCGAAACCGACTTACCGTTGGTACATATTCCGATGGGAATTTGTTGGTTGTATAGGAAATTAAGAGACATGTTTTACCAACAGCACCATCCCCCACTACAACACACTTAATCGTCTGCATAGCTGCTCTCTGTTAGAATCCACTGTTCTCATTCAACAAGATCTGAAACAGAGAGGGAGACAGGCAGTTTATTAACACAACTGCATTTTCAGTTTAACAAAACTGTTTCACATGGCAAGACAGAGATTAAGGATCTCAGTGTATTGAATATTCTGATATTAACCGGCACACTGTCAATGGAAAGTACCCAAAAGAACATATTCAATTCATTAACCTGTTAAATGCTGGTTTGCATGAGGGGACTGTCCCCCGCCAGCTGTACCCTATCCTATGATAACTTTCCTCTGCTTATCAAAACCAGTTCTTCCGTCTGATAATCGCCCTGATATCAAGACTTCCAAGTCATTAAAATAATGGCTCGACTGAGAATTTTTAAAAAATAAAGAAATTATATATATATATTTTACCTCATTTAGGAAGTACTACATTAGTTGCACATTTCGAGAGTGTTACGTAATCACCTGACAGAAAAAAAAAGCAAAGGCCAAATGCCTGCTAAACAATGCATTAAGTGACCACAAATGCACTTATGGTTTAACTTTTAGTCCACTGATGTGTTTTTTTATAACTGTTTCAGATTTCTATTAAATATTGGTAAATTTCCCCATTTACAGTATTCACACATATTCAATACTAGCCAGCACTCCAGATAAGGTTTTGGGTCAGATTTCAAGGGAATAAACCTGGCTTGTTTTGTTTTTTTAGCAGACACCTTTATCCAAGGCGACTTAGAAAGACTTGGGTGTGTGAACTATGCATCAGCTGCAGAGTCACTTACAATTACATCTCACCCGAAAGACGGAGCACAAGGAGGTTAAGTGACTTGCTCAGGGTCACACAATGAGTCAGTGGCGGAGGTGGGATTTGAACCGGGGACCTCCTGGTTACAAGCCCTTTTCTTTAACCACTGGACCACACAGCCTCCTATGTTCACACCCTTCTGCAGATAAGTCCGTCAGCACAGCGATTGCCCAAATGTTCACAAAGTACCAGCTGACCTGGAAAAATGTGGCCTTGACTTGATAAAAAAAAATTTAAAAAAATGATTATACTTAACAAAAGGCCTACCTGCACAAGCAGTATCCTCAAAATTGAAAAGCCGAGAACCACCAAAGTACAAGCCTGATAACATGCAAGCTGTGAAGCAGAATTGCCATGTGTATTCATTGCACATTAAATTAAAATATCATGGGTACAGGTTATCTGGAGCGGAGACACTAGCCATATATGGTATAACAAAAGCATTGTTACACATTCACAATAAACTGTACTGTTCATCATAAACTACACATTGTGAATCAATTTCACTGACTTCAGTTTTACTTTGATTTATGTCTAGCATCTAGTACAGATATCTCTAGCACTCAGTAAAACTGCAGTAGATACAGAAAACTAAAAAATACTCCCCAAAAAACAAAATCACAGCGTACCTGACCCTAAAGACATGCAGCACATGAAAAATGTTAGGGGTTACCTATTGTGCCCCCTAGCCGCTTCTCAAACTGTATGTTGAAACATTGAGCCTTAAGCTCTTATTGTTCTGTACAGTGCAACTTAAACACTGCTGAATCAATTGGGCCCATTCAAAACAGCATGACAACAGACTTGCTATTAACTTTGACACCCAGCGATGTCATTGGGTCAATGGGTTTGATCTTCAACAGGTCAAGTAGCAGCAGCAGATCAGAACATGAAGTTTCAGAAATCATAGCACCTTTACAGATCCATTTCTAAAAAGAAATTACAATTTAAGTAGTACATTTATTTATTTTTCTGTTTATTACTGACTATCATCATTGTCTAAGAAAATAAATGTATTCTCTGTAGCCTACTGCAATTCATGAGTCACAACATCTCTAATGATTTGATCGTTCGTGCTAAAGTATAATAATGCTGTTCTATATCGATAAAGGGATGGCAGATGTGTGGGAGTGTATCTGAAATGACAGGCAGCTGCTGCAGGGGCGTGTCACACAAACACATGGAGGTCATCTGCATGCAAAACTATTAAAGTGAAAGCACCATAACTACTAGGATTTCATTTCAGGTTTAAAAATAAAACGAAGGACAGATCTATATTGCTGTTAAAACACACCTCACAAGGGAGTGGAGATTTTTGTTGCCTGGGGGCTGGATCAAGCACTTTAAAAATCAACTATTTATGCATTTTAAACAGTGTACAGGCCTATACTTGTATGATACTCAGCGTGTCAGTCGTGTTGCAACACAAACACCACTCCTGCACAGCAGATGCTACCTTCTAGTGTTGATGACATTAACCAAGTCAATAATGCAGTGTCACACACTCTTTTATACTGAATTTACAACATGTTTCCATTGCGTATCCTGCTGTGCACTACTTAGTGGTTCTCAATCATGGTCCTCAGGACCCCTGGGTCTTCTGGTTCATTCGAACTGAGCTCTCAATTACTTAACTAAACCCTTCATTGAAATAATAATTAGCTTAATTAGGCCTTTAATGGTTTGCTGCTCTTAAACAGTTGGAGATTTCAGCTCATCTATAAATGTTACAAGTAGCTTGAACGCTGTAACTTTTTAGGAGCTGAGAACAATTAAAAAGAGCTTAAAAGGCTACAAACTTGTTAAAATGAATACAAATTAAAACACAGATCTGTTTAGAAACTGCACCTGTAAACTAGACACTAGACAGTCCACTGGAATTCCAAAAACACATCAAACCTTTTAACACACCGAAATGGTTTAAGGATAGTAAAGGCCTGAGCAGCCTATTGTAAAACACAAAGACAACAATGTGACGCATTTAACCAGCTTGGGATATTAATACAGCTTTACACCACTTTATTCTGGAAAGATACTGAAAGCCCGGTAAATCAGGAACTATGATTAATCTAAACAGACGCAAGCAAGCAAGCAAGCCATAGAAGCTGTCAGGATGTGACAATTGGGAAGAGCCCTAAATTCACAATGAAATGAACAGCTTGCAAACATCCTTACGGCATTACAAACTCTCCATTTACACCCCAGAGATCACAATCTCAGCAGGGAGGAAGGTTTCCATGAATCAATCAGGAATGAATTAAAATCAATGTCGTAATCAGCATTAAATAAACAGAATCCATCATCATTCACAAAGTGAGTGCATTACCTCAGCTATGCTTCCAGAGCTGGAGATCCTATTCACATTCAACTTGGCAATTTCTTTTTTTTTTCAATCCATAAAAAATTATAAAAATCACTTAGTTTTGTTAACAGTGGCTAAAATACAGTATATTTTGCTTCACGTTACAGCATAAGAAACACAAGCAATAATGTAATGTCCTTTGATGTGGTCAGTCACAATATAGTTACTTTGTATTAAAATCTCCTGCCAAAAACAGGAGTTCCCTTTTAGAGCGTATGTAGAAACCATTGGTAGACTGCACACATCTATCACTATTCATCCAGTCTCTCTGCACAGCTAGGATTCAGGTCCTACTCCGGGTACATCCTTTAGAATTAAGGTTGATTAAATGCGGACTCCAGGCTCCTTGGTGTTTTCTATTAATAGTACAACGTGTGTAGCGTGTAAAGACGGGAATTTTAAAACGTTTAAAACATATAAACTAAAGAAGTGGTTAAAAGTTGAATATGCTAGACGTATAACCGGTCACATGACAAATGTCACCAAATGCATTTTTTTTTTTAATGTATTGATTTAGTAATTTATCATCAGTGGTCCGTCGCGTATCAAACTGCTCTAGTGCCAGGCGGATATTATAAAAAAGGGATTTGGCAATTGCCTCCAAGTAACTTTTCTAATTGGTGCAACAGAAAGATTGACACTGGGACGGGTTATATTCTTGGTCGATCTGGCGCTTCATTGGTGCACTGTGTATTCATGTTGTAGTAGGCGTGGTATGGTATTCAGTTCCACAGCGGGGTTAGAAAGTTAATGACAAGCGTTTTTTCTGAGTTTGTTATATCTTTAATAAAATGGCACCTTTAAAAGGAACGAGGCAAAGCCACGTTTGTAAGCATTTTGAGGAATCGTGAGAGAAAACCATGGTATGTAAATTATGCCAAACAATTGCCATACCACAAAAACACAAGTTCAATACTTCACCAGAATTACTGTGGATGGAGCTACTGATGGCAGAAAAAAGGAAACATCCACAACATTTGCTATAGATTGGACCCAACAGTGCGTGATCACATTATCCCCTATGACTGAGGACAGTGTGTGTGAATTGTGAATGCAGCAGGTTTTGAAATCAATGTAAGATTATCCCAATACTGTGCCAACTCGTAAAATAATAACAGCGAGGCTGGAAAAACTAAGAAAATCGTGCTGCAGCTGTTCAAACAAAACTTTCAAAAGGGAGAAAAAGTTGCGATTACCAGACTTGTGGACCCCATTCCCCCAATCTTGCCATAGGCAGAGGCCTGATAAGAACTGATCTTAACCAGGGAATCACCTTTGTTCCGCATTGCCTGCAGAGTCAAGCATATGCAGATTGAATCCATTTCAAACAAAGAGCCCACCCCTCCTCCCTCTTCCTGGTTTCCTGTCAGCAGCTGTGTTTGGTTTCCTTTCTGCTGCTCTGCTGCAATGAGGCAACAGCTCGCTAGAAACAGGGGTATCACACTGCTTCCTTCCACAATCAAACTGCACAAACACAAATCTGACCTCATCTGTGCATATAAACCTCATACTGAAAACACACGCCTAAACAAGTCAACAATCCAGTGTTACTGAACATTTTTAAATTATTGACAATAAAAAAGCTGCAGGCCAATTTACTATTCAGATTCAAAAGCAGTGATAATTATTTGAACAGCTTGACAAAGCGAAGGCAATCCTTCCACCATCCCAATTAAATTGTTATCTGTTTTGATTTAATATTGAAGAACGCTCAGACGGATTAGTAGTGTATTTCCAAGCCACTGTATAACAAATAAGCCCTTGAGTTTAACAGACTGCCATGAAATGTACAATTAGGTAAAAACGCAAGTAATGGCATCCAAACAGGCTGCCAGCCACCATGTTCATTTCTGGTCACAATTCACCCCAAGTGTATATGCTCCATTAAGCTTAGAAAGAAAGAAAAGTCAGATAGGGCACTATTTTTAAAAGACAAGTTAACCTACAAAATTGGGACAAACAAATGTTCTATTTTCACTATTTGGCCTGAATGCACCCATCTCAGAGCTGAAGCACAGTGACTGGTTTGGTCTTGCATTGGATAGTGGTATTGTAAACCAGGCTAGATTACTTCTGTTGACTGTGCTGTCTGATAAGGGACATCAGTAGCAGTACAATGTATGAATTGAGCTTTAAATGTACGATGTAGACGTCATTCATTACCTGCTACATAATGAGTTGTGAAAAAAATATCCACAGCCAAAACGTGAGGGGCAGGGTAGTGTTGTAACATTTCCTGTTATTAATTATCAGCTGAATAAATCAAATATGTAACATTTCTTGTAACGCGTCTATGAACTTCTTTATCTTCATACCAATATGTTCTAACACAAGCCTCGGAACTTTGTAAATGTCTAAATTACAGGTCAGGTGAACGTGAGGAGGCCGTTCAGCCCATCTAAGTTTGTGCGCTTGCTAATCGCCGATGTCAAAATTGTCAAGTTGGGTCTTAAAGGATCCAAATGATTTTACTGTGTTTCCTTTACTCTGTCCCAAGTCTATCTCCATTTAATTTTCAACTGTGTCCTAGGATCCAGATTTCTATACTGCGCTTAAAGTATTGGATTGGGTTAACTATGTCAACTCCTTTTAGGATTTTAAGGCCTTCAAAATCATGTCCTCCCTAATTCTTTATTCCTGGCCAAAAAGATTAAGTTATTTAGCCCATCTTCGTAACGCATTCCTTTAAGCCTAGGGATTAGTTTGATTGCTTTGTTTGGACTCTCTCCAGTCATAATGTCCCTTTGGTACTGACAAGAACGGAAAACAGTATTCCAAGTATGGTCTAGCAGTGCGTTATACAGCCACCACAACCTCCTTGGATATATACCCAAGCATTCTGTTCGCCTTTTTGATTGCTTTCCTGCGCTGTCTGGTTGCTGATAGTGATGAGTCTATTGCAACACCAAGGTCTTTTTCTTGATAAGCCTGTTCTAGTTCTAAACCCCCATCCCACATTGTATTTGAATCCTAAATTTGTGACCAGCATGTAATTACATTTGTTGACACAGAGTTGAATTTGCCACATTTCTGCCCAGTTCTGTATGCAGTCTAGACCTTTTTGGATTTGACTGAAAGCGTGTGTCACTTCCAAGCTTTGAGTCATCTTCAAATTTGACAAGTTAGCTAGTAATCTCATTCAAAAACACACACCACAATCTTCAACAACCCCAAAGCATGAGTATACAAAATACTAATACACAAACAATAGTGTAGAAATGTCAGCACACCCATAAGCCTATACAGCCTCCTCTCGGACCATAAAATAAGTTTTAAAATTTGTCAACCTCCTTGCAACCAACATGAGAAGGCTAAAAAAACCACAAGGACTGTTACTTCGTTTCTACACCACATTCAATTCTTGACCACAATTTTAACAGGGAGACCCATCTCCCCTACAGAGTTGCGTGCTTCCTCTATAAATTTAACCCAAGCAAAAAAAACACAAGTTTCTTCTTTTAGATCCTTAACCTTCAAAAGAGAGACATAACTGACTGTTTCATTTCAGGCAAGCGAATACAGTGCTGCCCCTTTGTAAGGCACAATGGGTTAGAAGGCAGCATGGTCCTGGCTCCCATTTGCCCCATAATACCATTACAGGAGCACTTTTATACTTAGGAGCAACATAAATAGCATGGTCCTGTAACTATAGCATTATAGGGGAGAGCCTATATCTCCAGCAAAGGGCATTATAATAAGGGCAGCTGCTTTTTGTTCCTCAGTATCGACGAGAGGAAATAAAACTATTACTGGAGAATGTGTCACAGTTTCAAACTTTCACCATGTATATTAAACACTATTGGTTTGAAAACTTCACAAAGCAGACATCCTTAAAAGACATCCACAAAGACATGAAAGGATCATCTTATAACTGACTGGTTTCAACTAAAAACCTCACAGCTTTTTTCCATTTCTCTTATGTATCAAATATGTACTTTAAATATTTTGAAATGTTGAGGACTCGAATGTTTCTAATATGCATTTAAACAAAATGTTGAAAATAGAAATTAACAGGCATAAAAAAAAAGACTTCAACTTAAACATTCAAAACATGTTTCATTGTGACATTTTTGCTGGTAAAAAGGCATCAAAAAATGAAACAGACTAACTACTGAAAAAAGGACTAACACAAAAAAACCACAAAAACAGCTGTTAGAAATAAGAAACTTAAGGGAGTTCAACTTAATTACAATACCACTTTCAGCAACTGGGCTATTTCTGTGCAGCATTACACAACATAAGTAACTTCAGCACTGCCCATTGCAGAAATAGGACATGGGGCGTGCAATGCATTGGGATTTCACACTTCAGCCAGGGTAAAAGAAGAAACACTGTGGATACTGGGTCAAAACAATGACTGCCAACATGTCCCTCTTACTGTAAGTACGTTTGTTGTGGTACTACTGTGTTAGGTATGAAGATCATTTAAAATTCTGTTCCACTGTGGAAGACAATGCAGTATTATAAAAACATAGGCAAGAAAAAGAAATTTGAAAAATTCATCATTCCCCCCAAAAATCTCTGGAACTAAGGTTAAAGCCACACAATTGATGTTAAATACATTTCATTTAAATGTCATCAAAACTGGCAAGCAACATTTTGACAACTACCTGCCCACCGATGTGTCGTCACTTCAAACTAGTGACATTCTTCCCATGCCACGGCACTTCATTGAAAATGACAGCCATCGGTATGAAAAACCTGATCCCCATTCCCTGGATTCACTGGACGTTATGGACAGTGTGATATATGGCAGTTACAATTATTGGCAATAACTGCATTAGGTCCGTTTTATATTACAAGGCTGTCATGGGCAATGTTATAATGGAAGTAATAAAGTGAGCGGTACAGTATTTGTTTATTTCACTAGTGATACTGCAAGTTATCATTCAGTTGCATCTGCTTTACAGCCTGAATATTAATTGAATTATTTCTAATACATCTGAACTATTTCTATCACATACCTGTACTTCAATTCCAGCTATGATTGTTTTTTAAATCTACGACTACTGCACTTATGTTTTAATTGCTGTGTGTTCACAAAGATACGGTAGGGAGGGAGGAGAAACACTAGGGCTTTATGTGGGTGCTCAGTTAGTTGTACCTTGGGCTCAAGGCTTGGCTGGTACTCCTATTGCTCTGTGCTGTAGATACCTGTTGGCAACAGACTGTGGATTTACAACAAGATTACTTGTTCTGCTGTATTCACACACAAAGAAGTCTGGATTAATTTATAATGTGTCAACCTATTTTAAGCTGATTACAACAAATAGGCAGATTTTTAAAGTGGTGGCTTGTTTGAAATTGCAGCACATACTAGGGCTTCTTTATCGCGGATGGAATCGCAGAATTAGGCATTGGAAGCATAATTAGGCATGATAAAACGAGTGATCAGGAGATGATTTATCGGTATGCACGACTATGAAGAGGTATGTGAAATACAGTGAACAAGGGGTGGGGCGGGGCTGGAGATGCGGTACTGAGTGTCCTGTTGATATGCAGCGCCTTTTAAACCTGTTTTACTGTGAAAAAAAAAAATTTAAACAGCGCGTCTAAAATAAACTGCGCGTGTGAAAATAAATTGGATCCGACGCGCTGATAAATGGACCGCAAAGGGTTAAAGGAAATTGCTCGCTTTACTGTGTAAAAAGGATGTAGTCACTACACACTGCACTGCTTGTTTCATAAAGACATTGTGTCTAGAGATACACCTCTTGTTAAACTTAGCAAACAACAAGAATGCAGAATTGCGCAAATAAATTATTGGGAGGATTAATTATGAGTTTACATTAAAAGGGGCGCTATTTAAATTACAATTGGGTGATACACAGCAATGAACCAGCGTAGCAACGAGTCATCAACATGCCTTTATCAAACTGTTTCATATTTATTGTTATTGTAATGCCACCAATAAACTAAACACCTTTATTTGTAGACTGTACTGCAGTGTCAGTGGAAGACTGTACATACGATTCTCACAGCAGTGCTGGACATTTGTTTTCTTTTTTTAATACCAGCAATGAGCCAAGTGAGGTTTAGCTGAATTTTGAGAAAAATAAATAAATAATTCCCCACATGCGCAATTTAGTCTGTGTCACTGTGCTTAAGCGAGTTTCACTGAAAATGCAGTCAACAAAAAAAAAAGTGAATTAGAACAGCGATTCCAGGTAATGTAAAACATGAGATTTGTCTTTTCCACAAGAAAAATCCTAAAGCTTCCAGGGGTTGTATAATTCAATGTGTGTTTAAAAGGCATAAACTGTCTCTTGGTCGTTCAACTACTTCCACTATCTTAAAAGAAAAAGAGAAGTGGCTGGTTAATTTATCTACTGACACAGCAACAAGGAGAGGAAACTACAGCAATTGCAACTTGAAGATGTGCTATTTTTATGGTTTACTTAAGTAAGGACTCAAAGAATGACAAATCAGTGATGACATTCTGATCACAAAAGCAAAATCATTCGCAGAGCGACTTGCTACTTATTCAGGTGCTTTTCTTTTAAACCAGAGCTCCATTTCTTTTTTTAACTCTTTACACACAGTCCTATTTCCACCTGTTTTTCACTGTTTTCATTTATGTATGTTTAACTACTGGATAGTTTGTGCTGCATGCATGTAACACATCAAATGAAAGGCCACAACATTTCCTTTCATACTATGTAAGTTGCAACAGGATCAGGCATACTATATGTAGTAGAGATGAGAATATATGTATAAAAAAAACGCTTTTCCAAAAACCTCATGTTTGGTCACTGCTATATACTACTGTAATCATAGATGGCTAAAAAAAAAAGAATGCACCATTGAATCTCAATATTAAATGATCATGGGGGGGTGGGGAGCGGAGCTTCTAAGCTTTTCAACGATACCGTCCCTTTCAGACTAGCTGCTACAATGACAGAGCACAGACTTAAAATGAAACCAAACTGTTTACCTATACTGCAGTGTACTGAGTTTCTATAATGCTTAAAGATAGCGGCCGAGAATCACGTACGAGAGAATAAAGTCTCGCAGCACTTAAAATATCCAGCAGTCCTTTTATTTATTTATTTATTTTAACCAGAACTACTCAGAATGCAGCTCATAGTGCTTTCGTCACTGACACCCACTTCCATAGAGACTATTGTAGCGTTTCAGGCATTCTAAATTGTATTAAAAAAAAAAAAACAGTAGCTTTGTGTCTTAAAATAACTTTGCGGGACTTTCCTGCACTGAAAGTTGCAGATATGCGGGAGCAACTTGAAATGCGCAATTCTGCACTGAAATTCAAGCCTGATATGCATATATATATATTTGAGCTAATATATATATATATATATATATTTGAGCTAATATATATATATATATATATATATATATATATATATATATATATATATTACATTTAAATCCATTTGATGGGTAGAAACTTCAAACAGTAACTCTATACTGCAATGCACTTGTACACAGTTTGGTAAACAGTTTTAAATACAGCATTTATATCTATATATATATATTTATATCTATCTATCTATATCTATCTATATATATCTATATCTATCTATCTATCTATCTATCTATCTATCTATCTATCTATCTATCTATCTATCTATATATATTCTTTGTACACAAATAGCAAAATCAAACAAATACCCAGTGCATCTTTTTTTTTTTTACTTTAGCCTATAGGCTACTGTAAATAACAGTGACACACAATAAATCATTCCTTCTCTGTACACATTACTGTAGAATTCAAAAATAAAACATTTTAAGTTGAAACTAAAAGGAATTTAGTGCACTTTTATCCAACTACTTAATAAAACACAAAACAAATAGTTCATATTGCTGCATTTACACGCTATACCATGCAGTACCTTCCATATACTGCACACAAAAAAAAATAAATCAATTTGAAATGTACATAGAATAGTTCACAGTGTACGTGTGGCTGCAAGAAAAACACATAGCCTACCTGCTGTTTTCTAAATTAGTCCAGAAGTGTTTTCTGTTGGTATGATAACCTTAGTGTAGCATATTTTATACATAGGGCACCTCCACGTTCTCCAATACCAAAATAGATGCTGAACTTGTAGTGTTTCTCTTTGTGAAGCAGTTTTGAAAGAGTGTTCTCACTGTTGCTTCCACTCTCACAACAAAATCACAACAAAATCTCGCAAAAAATCCTAACAACCACTGGGCCATCATCGTTAGAGCAGAAGTGGCGGCTAATTAAATACGACTAGAACAGATGGAATAAACGTAAAAATAGCATAACAACTTCAGCTGTCATTAAAAATCGTCATAATTAATACAATAACGTACATTTCCGATAACTCGAATTATTTTTATAATGCAGTTTTTTTTTACCGTGACTTCTATTCGACACGATATTACCGAGTTAACGTAAATCATCCCAACCCTAGTTTCATCCCTATTGTATGTAGATGTAAAAATGTCATTTTGGCATACAAAGAAGGTGCCTCCATATACCCCTGCATTCTGATACTATTAACTAGTGCAAAATAATGTCCCTTTCAAGTTTTGTCACAGATATTTAAAAATGTAAGTGGACAGACAAATAGCCTACATATACGCCAGTGTAAATGGTACATAATCCAAGTTTTGGGACAATTGGACAAGTGGTTCTAAGTGTGCCATGTGTATGTATGTACGCCTGCCTCCACACTGTGCGGGGCATGCATTCCCAGCACAGGATAATAAGCAGGCCTAGATGTGCACTAGAAAAACATACGAGTATTCCTGTTGATATCCAAGGCTTGCCTCTCCGATTCCTGTGTTCTTATAAAGTAGCACCAAGACAATGAACAACAAACAAATACATCATTATCCAAGGGATGAAATCACCAGAGATGGGGATATCCAGTAGTAGAGGCAGAAAAACATGACACTTAGCTTTAACATTCTATAGATGAATCTTGAGAACGCAAGTTATTCCACAAAATGTTAAAATCGGTCATTTTAATATACTTTAGGAAGATAAATTGTCTTTTTAATACTAGAGCAAGGTGACAATCCCGCATTCATGCATACAGTTCTAATTGCAATATATTTTTTTCTGGTAGCAAAGCTTTGTGGGAACATTGCTGATCTCCACTCATGTGGCAAGCAGTCTATTTCCATCCCCATCACTTCTTGAGGAAGGAAGGTTAATGATGGCTAAATGGGTAATGTGCATTAATAATCCAAATTTAAGAACAATAAGGTCCTCTTGTGGGGAAACAATTGGCTTATAAAAGCACTATCCAAGGCTCTTAACATAAGGGGTGAATCTCATGTCAGTACTAAAGGAAGAGATGGAAGCAGAGTAAAGAATGAGCAGCAATGAAACAAAGCCTACAGAGAAGCAGAGTTTGAGGTCTCTTTCAACTGCTCACTCTTAAGCGCCATTGTACTGGTGTTGTCCCTGCTAGTGGCAGAAACTGTTGTCTAAAGCCCCTTTCACACTGGCACTCCTACCCCGGTCTTGACCCGGGTTATGGCTAGCTGGGTCACAATCCTGCATAGTGTGAAACCAGGTACCTGGGTCATACCTCAAGATGTGGGTCGACACGCTTTGACCCGGGTTGAGCGAGACAAAATGCATGACGGCAGTTCCTAAGCCGGCGAAATAACAAACAGCAACGCCTGTGTGAAGGTTTCACTTCCATAAGTAACATGGGCTTATTCTGTTTAGCCATATATTTGCTGACCAAGACACAGCATTAGCCAGATTGCAGCAGGGATGAAGAGTTGATCTAATCAATGTGGGCAGACGGTTCAATCCAGAGAAGCTTGGATGGAAGTGTCCATAACAAGCTGCTTCCAAGGCATTGATACGCGCATTGTTTACTTGCGTCTGTCACCCAGGTCAACCCTGCTTTATCAAAAGCAGTGTGAAATCGCATAGCCGACCCGGGTAGAGCATGCCAGTGTGAAAGGGGCTTTAGAATGTTTGTGTCTGGAGGTCATGAAAACATTTCCAACATTAAGCCTTTGTGGGAAGTACCACAGAAAGAGAAATGGAAAAAAAAACTGCATATTATTTCCAATAAACCCATCCTGGGAATTCCAAATAAGGAACATAAATTGACCTACCAGTACCAACTCTTAATAAAGAAAAGATGAAAAGCCCTTTCGTTCAGTACTGTAAGCAATACCAGCTTTGAGGTTATTGCCAAGGGACTTAAACAAGGTCAAGACAATTTGGCAGTTACAAAACAGTACACTATTTTGGATAAATAGAAGCTATCCTATTACAATTTACATGTTAAATGTTTCAGGGAATAAATCTTGGTCAAAAGTTTGCTTACAGTTAACCAACAGCAGAGGCAGATATTTTTCCTCCTCACTAACCACAAAGCACCCATGGCCTTAAAAAGCTCAAAAACATGTATTAAAATTAAAAAAGCTGCAAGATTAGAAGTTGTATATTTGACGTATTATAAACCCAAGTGACAAAACAAGAAACGTTCCTCATTCAATTAAAAAAAAAATTAGATGCAGAAAGATAATTAAAGTGCAATGAAAGTAGTCACTCTGATCTGATAACTGTACCCATTTACTGCAAACACACTTTGAAACAAGGTGTCTATCATAATCATAACACAAGAATTACCGATATATATGTTATTTAAGCATACGTTGTTTAATTAAGTTACAGTGTATCTTCATATTCCATGCATCCTCACATCATTGCACTGAAATTCTGTATAAAGAATATCCCAACACTACAGCCAACAGACGTTAATGAATCTACAGGAAGGGGGAGCGAGTTGTGAAATGCTTGGGTGACAACAGCCGTTATAATGACATACAGCAAAAGGACTCGCTCCAATTATTTAACAATAAAAGATAAAAGATAATACTGTAATAAGAAATTATGTAAATATTTAGTCCTTGCCGACACTCCTCTTTTCTTACTGTTCAAGCAAAGTAACACCCAGAAATTGCTTGTCATTTTACACAGCTGAACTGAATTAGTACCAGAATTATCCGACCCCTTTTCAATGTAATAGTTTAGGTTAGCTACATACTTGAATTATCCTTCAAATGCTCATCCTGCAGCAGTTGCTCTACACTATGCTGCAGACGGAGTGTGACATGTCGTGCAACCCTTTTTTCAGTACCACCATCTTCCCACCGGATGTTTAAATGGTTTCTTGAGACATACATTCATACAATACATAGTTTTCCACCGATTCTTAAATAAAATGACGAATTCTGGCATTTCATTTCACACATTTCATTTGCCGTTGTGTCGTATAATTTGAATTTCTCGGCAGTTTGTGTGTGTTGTGCTAGTCCAGTGCTCCTTCCTCCCATCCTGAGAATAGTCAGCGCAGTAAAACTCGCCATTCCGCTACTGTACTGAGCGACAAAACTGACTGCATCGGATATAAAAAACGAAAACAAACTTCACAGTAATCATTAACACGCCATTCAGAATCCAATGAAAACGCGCTTAAACGCGTCGCTCCTTTTTAACAGCTAGTATTTAATTCAATGTTGAAATGCACTTCCTCCATAGACATTTTCAACAGGGGATTCCGAGTCGAACCAAAAATACAATCTCTGTCCTCAACCCCACCTCGGGTCACATCACAAGCAAACCATAAAGCGGCGATCACCTTCTGCATTAATATAACCTAAAAAGGGTGATTACGGTAAATAGAGTGTAAAAACGAGCATTATTATCAGTATATTTTGAATGATTTTTCTACCCCGAGTTTCTTACCGTATCGTTCTGCTGTTTGTGTGTCTGTGCCGGGCGTTGGCAGCTTCGCGCTCGGGGTTTCTCACTCACAACTACAGGGGCACGCACAGCACGCACGTTGCGTCAGATTTCCACGCACCATATGCACGTCCGCGTAGGTTGGGCGCTCGCTGGGCGAAGCGGTTTATTTTTGCGCTTATAGCACATAGAGCTTTATTCTGTGTGTATTTTTTATGAATAACAGAGTTTGGGGGAAAAAAAAACAACCCTTAAACATTTTTGGCACGAAATCACATTCCACTTACAATACATACTGCGTATATTGCAACAGGTCGCCAAAATTTCTGGAGCAAAATAGGTTTTATGGGTGTGATTTGGCAAATATTTATGGCTTTACAGTATTTACAATTTAATAAAAGTGACAAACCGCTGTTATTTTTCTAACATTATATAATTAAGTATCATTTAACACTGGCTAAGAGCAAGCACCATCTTGTGAACTAGTACTGTGTATTGACAGCAATGCAACACTAGTTGGCGCTGTCTCTTAACCCTGTACAGACACTTTGCTGATCCAGCCTGTGTTACTATGGTGAAAGATAATCTGGCAACTACAATTTAAGAGCGGCACCTGAAAAATTAAACAAAGCACAATATTATAATTGCTGTACAGCTCAGACTGACACAAGGTAAGAGGGCAGTGATAGAAATCTTGAGCCGTGAAATTTGAAGCTGCTTAGGCTTAGGGCTTGCCACACAGTGCTGATATCTGCAACACAGATGAAAATGATCTGAATTCGTTCCGCTCTGATTAAAGAGATTTCACACCTGAAAGAGAGAACAGACCTATATTAATGCCCAGATGCCTGACTTACAGGACACTCTGTGTAATAAAGAATCCTTTCTAAAAAAAACACTTAATATTTCAATAGAACTCAGTGCTGTTCTAGGATTGTGTATTTGGGTATATGACTTCTAAATAAAAACGATGAATCCTGTTAGGCAGCAGTAACATACCTAGTATATTGTAGGATATATCATTTACAGCTAATATGCAAGTCATACATCTACATTTTACTGTATACAGTATGTCAACAAATGTAAATAATAGTATACTGCAGAAAACGTCATACATGTTTTAAATTGCTTCAATAGCACGGTATAGAAAAGCATAGTACGCTGTATTGGCCTACTTTTTGTTTTAGTCAAAGAGCCTTGATTTGATCCCACTGGAGGGCGTTCGGGAGCAATTTGAAAACAGAGCGCCACCGCACTGGTCATGTGACACGGTGTGTCATCACATGACCGTGAATGCAGGAACGGAGGAATTTGTAACAAAATATTAAGAAGGTAAAGTGACAACAAAATATTTAAATAATACCGCATATTTTTGTATGATATGTAACTGTTATCATTTGTATTTGTTGCATGTTTTTCGGTGCTGTAAAAAAGTAAACACTTTTAACAAATTATGCATGGCTTTTGAAAACGACATTTTGTGAGAATCATAATATAGATATAACAGGGTCTAGGGTTGTACAAAAAAACCGTGACCTCTGAACGGAAGGGCCTTGTTAAAAGTTTAAACTCTCTTTAGAACTCCCTATATTCATCCAGTAGGAAACACTGATAACATATGACAATCAATTCATATTATGCGTCTTTTGCAGTAATATTGGGACTTTACCACTGAAATACTTTAAATAGAAAGCAATATTAGTAGCTAACCAGTGTACATGAAGAGTCAGTCGACGCACTATCATAGTCATCCACAATGTATTAATTGGTTTAATTTTGCGGTTGATAACGCAAGTCATGATAATACACTACTGCTCTCTGCCCTTGGCAGCACTGTGCACAGATACACAGGTGCAGGGAGGGATGACAGTAACAGTAGTACCGTTATGAAATTCCCCCCAAAAAGTTGGAAAGTGCAAAGAATTTGGAGCATATGAGATCTCTATAGCTAAATATGAATGAAAACATGTCTGGAATATTGTGGTTCAGGAGAAAACCTTGCTTAGCAGGAAACATATTTTATACAGAATAAAAACCAGCTGTCACGTCATCATTGATTCATTGTCCTTTTTTTTTTTTTTTTTTTACAGTGTACTTTGAGAAGTAAAGTATTTTGATGATTGCCTCTTTGCAGGGAGACCCAGCAATGGCAGCACTAAACCCTGAAGGCTGGCCCCAGAGAGTAGCAGCGTTCTCCTGCAGCCCCAGCCATTTCCTCTCCAGCACCACTCCGGAGGACTTCTTGTCTGACCTGCTGCAGGACCTCGAGGATGACAAGGTCAGCGACAGCACAAAGGTAACGAGGCCCTTTCAGACTCACCTGACTCCTAACAGAACATCCTATAGCCTATAAAGACGTCTCCAAATTCATCACGAAGTTCACTAGAATAACAACAAAAAACAGTGCTTGAGAGGCTGGAGTTGTTTTTCTTGTTTTTAATACCATGGTCTATAAACCTATATACACAGAACACGTTATATCACATTTGAGTCTTATGAAGAATGCTGACTATAGCCCTTTAAAATTTGCAACATTGGTCTTTTTGAATCCTGTTAATTTCACAATCTACTGTGGCAAGCTGTGCAGTTAAGGTTACCATATGACTCCATGTACACTAGAACAGTTTAGGACAGTTCAGGCTTTTCAACTCACATTGCCATGCATGCTGGTATGTTTTACTTGTCTCAGGTACGGGTGTGTTGTTAAATTCATTGGTGCTCTGCATCGCAGAGTCAGAAATGACATCACTTGGTGCTCATCTGTGCTGGGAATTTAACAGCAGTTTGGTGAATCAACATAGCTGATAATAATAATAGAAAGGTTGCTGCTGCGGCATGCAAGGCTGTGGTTGACCTGTGCGAGCTGAAAGCTTATTGGGACGAAGGTTTAGTTATCTTTAACTGACTAATTAGGAGCTAGCTTGTTACATTAAAATATAGAAAGCAGCTAGTCTGCAACTGTAAATGTTTATAAATATGAATATATTAATGGATACACTTTCAAATACAGTTCACCAACTTTTCGCAACTTTGTAACATATTTGTTTGAAGTATAAAAGGACAAATAACATACACGATAAAAAAAAAATAAGCTGTTCTCCCTCTCCTATCAAATTCTTGTACGTCACCAGCTCAGTCGGCTAAGTTGGCAAATGTGATATTGTTTATCAATATGTTTATTAGCACTATTTTATATTTATTAAAAATACACAACTCCATACCCATTTTCAAAAGATTTGGCGTCTCTGAATCTGCAATTACATTGATAATAGTATCCGTACAAGACAAACTTCCACAGTGGGAGCGGCCATTTTGGTTTTGCTGCAGTTCACCGACTCTCAGCCCCGGTGAATCCGCTGCTTCAGCGGTGGCGCACCGGTGAATTTAACAGTTCATTGAGCAACTCCTGGTGAATTTAACAACGGTTTGGTGAATCCGCTTTACATCGGTGCATGCAGCGGTGAATATAACAACGCACCCTACCTTTCACAGCAGGACTACACTTACCAGAATGCACTGGGGTGTGAGTTGAAATGCCTGAACTGGCCTTCTGCACATGGAGTCCTATGGTAACCGTATGTGCAGTTCCTCACACATTTTAACCTCGAGGCAATATCAAAGAACACATCCATTGTTTTCCAGAACCCCACTGTAAAATTCCACAGATTGTTGATACCTTCTTACAATAACTGAAAGGCTGTAGTTTGCAGATGAAAACCTGCACATCCCACCCTGCCAATATCAATAAAAGCACAAAATTAGCCCAATGAAAAAACTGAGCTGGCTTTATTTCATCAACATAAGCATTTTTTTTTTTTTATTACATTATAATAAACTACAAGCAAACTTTAGTAATTCTTGGCAACTTTATATTCTTTTTTTTTTATAAATGACTGTTTTACATTTAAAATAAATATTAAACAGCTAATACAGCTACTGTGCTGTCCTGGCATAGCAGTACCGTAAGAACTCCTAGCTCTCAATGTATTTTAATTTTGAACAATACTTTGCCACGATGGAACTGGGGCATACATTAACAAATTAAGATTCTGGTCTGTGGCCATGGCAATTGTGGTTAATGTATATAAATCAAAGTATAATGTCTCTAAAGCAATGCCTTGTCTGACCCATGTCAATATGTCCAATGAAATTAGAAAACAGCAGTATTGTAGTTTAGACTTTTCTAGTTAACTTTAGCCAAAATGTACAATTAACAACCTAATGAAAACATCACTAAACTGTCTATAAATAATTATATATATCTATATACAGTACTGTGCAAAAGTTTTAGGCAGGTGTGAAAAAATGCTGTAAAGTAAGAATGCTTTCAAAAATAGACATGTTAATAGATTATATTTATCAATTAACTAAATGCAAAGTGAGTGAACAGAAGAAAAATGTAAATCAAATCCATATTTGGTGTGACCACCCTTTGCCTTCAAAACAGCATCAAGCATCAATTCTTCTTGGTACACTTGCACACAGTTTTTGAAAGAACTCGGCAGGTAGGTTGGCCCAAACATCTTGGAGAACTAACCACAGTTCTTCTGTGGATTTAGGCAGGTAAGTTGCTTCTCTCTCTTCATGTAATCCCAGACAGACTCGATGATGTTGAGATCAGGGCTCTGTGGGGGCCATACCATCACTTCCAGGACTCCTTGTTGTTCTTTACGCTGAAGATAGTTCTTAATGACTTTAGCTGTATGTTTGGGGTCGTTGTCATGCTGCAGAATAAATTTGGGGCCAATCAGATGCCTCCCTGATGGTATTGCATGATGGATAAGTATCTGCCTGTACTTCTCAGCATTGAGGAGACCATTAATTCTGACCAAATCCCCAACTCCATTTGCAGAAATGCAGCCCCAAACTTGCAAGGAACCTCCACCATGCTTCACTGTTGCCTGCAGACACTCATTCGTGTACCGCTCTCCAGCCCTTGGCGAACAAACTGCCTTCTGCTACAGCCAAATATTTCAAATTTTGACTCATCAGTCCAGAGCACCTGCTGCCATTTTTTTGCACCCCAGTTCCTGTGTTTTCGTGCATAGTTGAGTCGCTTGGCCTTGTTTCCACGCCGGAGGTATGGCTTTTGGCCGCAAGTCTTCCATGAAGGCCACTTCTGACCAGACTTCTCGGACAGTAGATGGGTGTACCAGGGTCCCACTGTTTTCTGCCAATTCTGAGCTGATGGCACTGCTGGACATCTTCCGATTGTGAAGGAAGTAAGCATGATGTGTCTTTCATCTGCTGCAGTAAGTTTCCTTGGCCGACCACTGCGTCTAAAGGTCCTCAAGCGTTGCCCGTTTCTTTGTGCTTCTTCAAAAGATCTTGGACAGCACATCTGGAAACCCTGTCTGCCTTGAAATTTCTGCCTGGGAGAGACCTTGCTGATGCAGTATAACTACCTTGTGTCTTATTGCTGTGCTCAGTCTTGCCATGGTGTATGACTTTTGACAGTAAACTGTCTTCAACAACCTCACCTTGTTAGCTGAGTTTGGCTGTTCCTCACCCAGTTTTATTCCTCCTACACAGCTGTTTCTGTTTCAGTTAATGATTGTGTTTCAACCTACATATTGAATTGATGATCATTAGCACCTGTTTGGTATAATTGTTTAATCATACACCTGACTATATGCCTACAAAATCCCTGACTTTGTGCAAGTGTACCTAGAAGAATTGATGCTGTTTTGAAGGCAAAGGGTTGTCACACCAAATATGGATTTGATTTAGATTTTTCTTCTGTTCACTCACTTTGCATTTAGTTAATTGATAAATATAATCTATTAACATGTCTATTTTTGAAAGCATTCTTACTTTACAGCATTTTTTCACACCTGCCTAAAACTTTTGCACAGTACTGTATATATATAGATTTATATATTGTGAGATTAAAAAAAAACTCACGTACGCTCACAGACTGCTTTTTATTGCTACTATTGTTACAAATACAAACACAGTATAATCAAGTTTACTTTATATTAAGATACAACAAACCCTATACATAACAATCATTGTCAGTCTTGTAGGCAAGCACCCCATACTAAAGTATTATTTAACCATTTTATTCCATTGATTGGCGTTTTTAGAACCCTGAAATCTTTTCGTGTTTGGGGTGGGGTTGTCTTGTGAAAGACCCCATCGCGATGCAGAAAATGCACTTAACCTGAACATGATCTGAAGCAGATCATATGAAAACACAGCCTAAATCGTGGGACACACATGAGCGGCCTGGTATCGCGTGGAAAAAGCAGCATTTTGCCGCGCATATCGCTCACCATTTATTTTTATGAGACTGAACTCACGTTCTCCGCAGCGGAAGAATTTTAGAAAGGCAAAATATCGCTAGGCAGCTGAGACATTTTCCTGCAGCGGCAACTCTAGCCCCAACCAATCGGTTTGGGATTACATGATACGTCATATCTGGATGAAAACTTGATTGGTGTGATTAATCTCTTATACTACTTCATCACACACACAAGTAACAAGAAGACATGTTAATCCCAAATTACATTCAAAACTTGTTGGCCTCCTTCTATTTGGTGCCTGTTAGGGGTAACACAGCTTTTGATATTTAATTCTGTAAGAACAGAAAGTTTATGGAAAAATGAAGCTTTCAGAATCATAAGGCATTTTTTTTATATTTAATATTTAGTATGTTCTTCAATAAATGAACTGCATATCATTTGGTTTGAAATTCTTCCTCGTCTGTCTCATCATCACTGGAACTCCAGTCCATAATTGATGGCCAGTTTGGCTGTATTGGTAGGGCCTGATTTACTTTGGAAACCGGCGCTGCATACGCTGTTTTATGTGTGTCCACCAATTTTGCGGTATCACCCCACATTGCTCCCCGCTAGCGGTGCCCAGGCTTAACTCAAGCAGTGAGCAGCATCGGTCTTCCAAATAAAGCTACAGCACCACATTAGCTGCGCAGTACACAAGAGTACCATTATTTTTGCTGTATTCAGAATAAAATAACACATCAAATAGCAATGTAAATATTCTACATTTGTTTAATTCTAACAAATAATAACATTCATAAAATAATCTGAATATAATCAGTTCATGATGTTATGTTGTTATTTTATAATTATTTCTACTATCACACTTTCTTCTCTTTTTATATTGCAGGTATTAATGCTAGGCCCCCTGCAGGAGCATCCAACTATCCTGTGCCCGTCCCCGCAAGTGGGAGAGCAGACAGCAGCCGCTTTACTGGGCATCTTCTCTCGAACGGCTCACACGCCCAAATCTGTGAATCTCAAGTGCCACCTGATGCTATCCATCGCCACCGTATTAATATCCACCTCCTTTGTGAAGCAGGGGGTTAAAGTGGCTGAGGGCTTTCTAGATCTCTTGTTTCAGACAGCACAGGATACAAATGATCAAAAGCATGGTGGGATGTTTAGACCCTTGAGAGCCATAGCGTGTGATTGCCTTAGAGAAATGGAAACCTGCTGCCCAGGGCTGCTTTCCCATAAGCTGGAGGCTCTTTATTCCCTGAAGCAGCAGGAGATGACACCTTTGCACCAAGCATACACCCTCCTGTATGGAGTGGCCCTAAGGAATGCGGTGCATTGCCTGACTTTGCAGAAAGACGTGATGGATGGAGATCTAAAGAAGCTTTTAGCAAGCAATGAAGGGTTTGCCTGGAAGGCAACAGAAAAACCACTGGAGCTGGTTCAATTGACAACAATGAGTCAGATCCCTGTTCTTCCATCCAACGTGGAAACCAAAGAGTTGAAATCAGTTGTTTCCTTGCTCTTAGAGGAGTGCTATCTGCTCACCCCAGTGACGCAGGCCGCTTTGCTTCGGGAGCTGACTCAGGTGGTCTCCATGGTCCAGTCCTTGTCTCCGGCCATCTTCAAGTCTCAGCTTCTTCGTCTCTTTGGGACCGTGGAGATCTCCCTTCTGCACTCCACGCTGCAGATGAAAGGGACCTTCACAGACAGCCTCTTTACAGCCGAGGATGAGAACTTTCTTCTGAAGCGGCTGGTGGGCATGGCCCAGCACCCACTGCTGTCCACCCCACAGAAGCTATTTTATATTGAATGTATCCTCCACTTCCCAGAGAACCGTCCTATCTCCTCCAACGGGGAGGAGAGCTTGCCTGTGTTGGTGACCCCTCGAATGGCCGCCTCCCTTTTCCCCACCGTCTTCAATGACAGCAGCACCATGCTGTCCCGCTTAAACATCCTAAGTCTGGTCTACCTAGAAGCTGACGAAGAGGAAGGAATCGGCTACATCTTTGACCACCTGATGGCTCTCCATAAAATTGTTGACCATCATGGCACCAGAGAAATGACCACCACCTTTTTCAGAGCAGTCTACATCTTTATGCAGAATTTCTACCTCAATGAAAAGTACACAAGAGACTTGATAGAAAGTCTTTCTGAGCTCTACCGGAGGCACTACACCTTAGCCCCTAACCTGATCAACCTGGTGGACTCCACCCAGAAGCTTTTGGAGGACTCCAGCTGGCCCACTGACTTGCTCAAGGCCCTACAGGTGTTGATTGTTGAGCTCCCTCTACAGCAGTTGATCCACCAAAGCCTGTACTGGCACCTGAAGGTCTTAGGCAGGGTGGCCAAAGAGGAACAGGCTTCACAGAGGAGCACCGTGCGTTTCCTGCTCAATCTCCTCATTAACTCCAGCCTTTGTGGATTGGGAGACTGGCGGATTGGCAACGCTCTTCTCTCAGTTTGCCGAAACTTGCTTCAGCACCCTAACCTGGATCAGGTCTTCATCGAGTTGGCCGACCTTCTTCAATTCATCATGCACAGCTTCGAGGACATAGACATCCAAGATCATGCTCGGTTCTATTACACCCTGCTGACTAACCTTTCCAAGGAGAAGCTCTCAGGGGTCCTGAATATGGGAACAGGTGAGAGTCAAGCAAAAATCAGGTCCTTGTCATCTATCATGGCTGAAAGCGAAGAACTGTCCAGCTGTTTAACTGTCCATAGAACCAGGCAGCCAGTGCTGAAGCTTGTCAAACTTTCTGAAGATGGTATTAGTAAACCTGATCATTCGAGCAGTGGACCAGAGGACAGTACTCCTGATGTAGACCTGTTAAAGGTTTATCAAAACCAGTTCTTGAACCCTGAATTTGCCTCTGTGGTAATTTTGAAATATCATCTAACCTTTGCAGGTGAAGTTGATGCACTATACCATAAACTGTTTTGTATATGTTTGCATTTTGAGCAGACGGACTCTAATTACGAGCGAGTTAGCGATGTCAGTGTGCCGTGCCTCATCTACGACAGGAAGCCTTGTGTGGTTTCCTTGACTCTCAAGCCTTGGAGGCCCTATCCCACAGTTCTTCACGCCAGTGCAATATTTACCACGGAGGATGGGCTTTCTTGGCACACCCAGCTGGATCCGATTCCTATAGGCTTCCCAGACTTGTTCCTGCCCCTCCCTGTGCCTGTCCACTGGTCTCAGGGTTCCAGAGAGCAGCTCTTTCACCAACTCTGGAAGTCCCTGTGTCCAGAAGAGTCCAGCCAGTCTGCCACGAGCTTGTTCTGCTTTGAAGTAGGCGAGAGGTCTCTGAGGGAGGTGATTGAGTCCAGCTTTCATAAATACCTGGTTTATAAGCAATTGAATCCTGAATCTTACAAGGTTCTGCTATTCCTACCCCCTCAGTTTTATGTTTTGCTGAAGATCAAAAATTCAGAGGATGCAGCCATTGTCAGTATCATAACTGACAACTGGAAGCTTTTGCCTTTTATAAACTCCTACATTAAGTGCATCACAGATTATAGTGCTGATCGTACACAATAATTAGACGTGTAACAATACACTGATGTCACAATATGTATCACGATATGCAGTTTGCAATATGATATGTACCACGATATATGTGATGGTCCTGATGGGCTACTTGTACGATGCTTAAGATTAAATGAGCATTTAATGATGGACTATTTTGTTAAAATACAAAAATGTAATAAGTTAGCAAGGATGTATTCATACCAACTACAAAACAGACTTGTTCTTCATTCAAGAACCACTTGTTGAACTACAATGAGCTATGTTGCTTTTCTGGATCCTGTTACAAAAAAATGTCTATCTATTATGATACAATATATCATATAAATAAAGTATCACAATTTATCAATACAAAGTGTTTCGTTACATCCCTAACAATAACCAGTTCTGATCATGTGGAAACATCTGCACTTGTGGACCTCACTGGTGGGCTGAAAACTGAGCACCTTTTTAAAGGGAATTGGCGTGACTACACAGAGCCGATTCTGTGATATTGGCTATGCTGGCTGGATAGTAACAGGGCTGGGATGCATTTGTGAATTGTCTGATGAATCATAGGACAGGAGAAAATTCAGTGCTTCTCTGTATAAATAAAGAAAATCAATTTACCTGCAAAACTAGAAATCTTGTGTTTTGTTTAATTAAATAACCAATTGATGTCACCTTTACAGTCACGCTAAAGAATCAAGAAGTGCAGTTAACATGTATTGACTGGTGAAATACAATTTAAAGTTGCTGCAGTCTGTCCACTGTTTGGTCATTTCAAATATTTTCACAAAACAAACATTAAACTTTAAAGCTAGTGTTCAGTGTAAATGCATGTCATGAAAAACCACATACAGTTTGTAGGTGAAAAACGTTACGATAAAAGTCGCTGCATTTAAAATATATAAACACGTGACATTTTTGGTCCACTAAAATAAAGGGCTTTACATAATCTTTGCAAGTAAGAAATTGCAGTGTCCAGTGTGAAAAAACAACACAAAATAATAAATTAATATCCAAAGTAGCACTATAGCATTCAAATCTTCAATACAAAAAAAGGCCTGAGTTACAAGCTCTTGCAGTGTCTAAAAAAAAATTAAAAATTAAAACCCAAAATATGGATTGTAGTGTAACAGGAAAGCATACTCAATCAGACTGTGGAGTCTATATCATCTGATCCGAAATCTCCGAACTCCACGTCTTCGTCATCTGAACCTTCATCGTTGATGATGCAAGCACTTGTCTGAATCATTAATGCACAGAGCAACTACTTCTAAGCAGTTATTTCACGTGAGCTGTGATATGTCCCCTCAGGTATTATAAGTTGAAAGTTGGGAGGGGGCGCCATTGTTCAAACCAGGGCGTTGACTCGACAAAATCCAGTATATATATTTTTCTTTCTACACAACAGTTTTTTTTTAACCATTTAAACCTTATTGTGTTGTGCAAGATGTACTATCTTTATTATCAAATTATATGTAATGTCTATGATGGGTTGGTAATTAATGCTCACAGTTGAAGTGGAGACTACGCTGATGGCTTTTTCTTTTCTACTTACAAGATAGCAGCAAACTGAAAAAGACACTTTGTACACCGCAGGGTTAAGGGTATTTCAGACACAATGTATTGATAAGCAGCATGACTGTAATTGTATACATTATCAGAAGTCAATGTGCCACCTTGTATTATTATTATTATTATTTGTTTATTTAGCAGACGGCTTTATCCAAGGCGACTTACAGAGACTAGGGTGTGTGAACTATGCATCAGCTGCAGAGTCACTTACAATTACGTCTCACCCGAAAGACGGCGCACAAGGAGGTTAAGTGACTTGCTCAGGGTCACACAATGAGTCAGTGGCTGAGGTGGGATTTGAACTGGGGACCTCCTGGTTACAAGCCTTTTTCTTTAACCAATTAAAATACAGTAACGCCCACTGAAAAAATATGGACTTGTCTGTCATATTTATAATAATAATTTGAATAGATTATTCAAAAACCATTTCACACAGAATCAAAGTGGTACAGTATACTGGCATGTGTGCTTGTAACTATGGATAAAAAGAAATAAAAAGGTAAAATAAGAAACATTCCTTCAGTATCCAGTATAATCCATTGCAAAGTCTGTCTGTTCTTTGTGCCCGGTGCCCGGGGGAGGTTCACTGTGTGAGCCCCTGGAAGTTGGGCTCGTTACAGGGGGGCAGGGCTGTCTGCTGGCTCAGCAGCTTGTCTAGGATGCTGATCTCAGAGTCCCTTTTCTCAACCTCCTCGGAGGGGGTCCAGGACATGTCAAACTGCAGCTTATAAGCACCAAGGAATTTGTGCGGGCAGCTGGAACCCCAATCCTAGAGAGAAATACAAACACAGCACATGGAAATAAATAAACCTCTGTAACATAAAGCTTAAAAAACCATTCATGAGATCAAGAGAACGTGTGCACCACTGAAATGGATTGAAGTCTAAACTCGGCCACTCCCTTTCATTGGGATTCCAAATCCTGTGATACAGTACAGTTTGGAGATACAAGCACTAATAAGTCCATTGACAGCACAGAGACAGCAGCCTATTGCCATGCTGCCAGAACGATTTGGTTGAAGTCAAACTCCTGGCTGAAATACAATAAGTGGGAAGACAAAAGCACTTATCATACACCAGTAATAGCTAAAACTAGAGAACACATCAAGTGGGAAATCCTAGACTTTGTCTCAATTTGATTCACTTTTTTCATATTTGATACACTTTACTTATTTTAGTATTATCATAATTGTTTTGGCTATGTGAACAAGGTAATGGGAAAAAAGCAAGAGATGGCAATTTGTATGATTGTGTTGAGTTTTAAAAGATATATATATATATATATATATATATATATATATATATATATATATATATATATATATATATATATATATATATATTAAATGTCAATAACATACATATCTCTCCGCCAAGGACATAAATAGAAGATAACAAATATGACTGCATAATGTTTTGGTGAAGTGGTCTTTAATGTATAGCTTTCAATAATCCACAATGGGAAGACCAATTCTAAAGATATAGCTACAAGTTAGAGTATAGAAGGCCCTTTATTTACCTTCGGGGAGAGGATGGAGAAATATCGTTGACCGGACTCCCGCATGTACAGATAATACATGTTTCCTGGCTTCTTGACTACATTGCAGGCAGCATGGTGAAGTTCAGCATCTTTCTTAGCATCTTCTAGAACCTGTAACACACACACACACACAATTGGTTTGGTGTGTAAAGAACCCGACCACATATGAAATGTACTCCGAGAGATGGTACAATGTTCAGAGGATTCTGCTAAAGCAGCTTTGCAAGATCGATCATCCACATCTCCAAATAGTGAAATGTTTATGGTGCTAATCCCTTATAAAAGCATACCACAGTGAAAGCATAGCAAAGTATAATATAGCAGAGTAAAGGCATGGTAAAGCATATTACAAAACATTATGGTAAATGCAGATTATTACAATGGGAAAACTGCAGTTACTGTGGTAATCTTTGATAAATGATGGATTGATGGATCAGCTGTTTTGAAAAAAGATGCATCAGTGGTAAAAAAGCAAGCATTGCTTCAGCCCTACATGCAACTGAATTTAGTGCACTCCACCTGTGAACAGGTAAACTGCCCCTCCCAGCAGCAGGACCCCAGAAGAACGTTGCTTCATCTCAATCTCACACTGCTGTACATCTGGATGTAAGACACATACAACTAGGGGAAATAGCACCTCTTACATAAAGCCAACAATAGAATAGAGATTTTTAAAACAGCAGACCCCATACCTTCCTAGCTTGCTCCTGTAAGTATCGAATTTGATCAGCTATTACTGTCAGTCTGTTGCTTGCATTGGCTCGAATAAATTCATCTGCCTGCAAAACAGGAACAGAGAGATCAGTCAAGCATTATAAGAAACAAAATGTCACTCATGTGTCCTGTATGCAGTGAAAAACATCCAGTAATATGGCGAGCAAAGTTACACACTTATATCTGAGTCGATTTAATTTAGTAATTCATCAAATGTCCCATACCCAGTCCTGTCTTGTTATTGTGTTATGAGCAAGTGATCATGCCCATGCTAAATCTGCTCTGAACTGGATGAGAGAAACTGTTTTGCCTCCTATGTTGCCTGGATCTCTCCCAGCAGGCAGTTTCAGATCCAGGGAGATTTACTGGTTACTGGTTGGACAACTTGTGTAATAACTCTGACCTGTAGCCAGATTGCTGGTACCTGATCATTTCCATTAAGCTCCCATATATAATTACAAAAATGTTGCACCAAAAAACAAAAACCTGTGAACAAGTCAAGGTTAAATGTATTTTTAGGCTGTATTTCACTGAGTATGCAACTATGGGTCACATATAAATCCCATCTAGATCATATATTTGTAAAGACTTTATGAAATTAATTTATCAGCTGCCTACAAGGGTGTTAGTTTACTTTCAACATCCAAAACGCTTAACCTTTAGTATTAAACATGTTTAAACATGTAAGCTTAGTAACCAATCAGAAATATCATAATAAGAAGCCCTCTTATCATGTTGTATGCATTTCTGCAAAGTGTGTTTGGGTATAACAAAGATACAGCATTGAATTGTATATGAAAAAAGTGAAGAAATATAGAAAGTGAAAGTGACACCTTAATACTTGTTAACACCAAAGCAAAATTATAAACGTTTAACACTCTAAACTTTAAACCCTAAACTATTCCACCCCTGCTTTCAGCAAGTGTGGCTCAGAGTCTGGTCGATGACCCTACCTTCTGTACTTGTTGTGCCAGTGCCACCAGGTCCATTGGGTCCCCCACCCGGTTGGTTTGGTAAGAGCTCACCAGCTGTAGACCAGAGGGATTGGTATTACTCTCCACCAGGGCAACTTCAAGAAGAGTCAAAGACAGGCAGGACACAGTGGGTTAACAGAAGGGTTTGCAAGCCTGTGTTTAAACAGAAGACTTCCGCATCTCCAGAGCTGCAGGCTGTGCAATGATTAACCCAAGCACACATCCATACACATGGAATCTCTGACCTCACACCAATGCAATGAATACCATATGACCCCATGTTCACAGGGACAGTTCAGGCTTTTCAGCTCACATCGCAATGCATTCTGGTACGTTTTATCTGTCTCGGGTTCCTTTCACTTGTTTAGGACTAAGAGCAGCAGTACTACACTTACCAGAATGCATTGGGTGTGAGTTAAAAAGCCCGAACGGTGCTAGAGAACATAAACATGACTCTTGCATAAAACAAACCGGACCTGGATTCGGACACAGCTAATGAACGCAGACGTTTGAAAAACATATATATATATATATATATATATATATATATATATATATATATATATATATATATATATATATATATATATAATACACTTCATAGTTTACCCATTTCCATTTCTATAAACTATTTTATAGTATTATGTCATGGCAACTAGTGCCAAAATACCCCCGAATGCAGGTAATGTCTATCGGGATTAAAACAATCTATTTTAAAAGCCTCCTCCGGTTTTTACTCACACGCATTCCTTTACAAACTGAAACCAGGAGTAAAAACACAGCACTAACCAGCTGACAGGTAATGAAAGACATTGTCGTGAATATCAAACCTCATTTAAATAATCAAAACAGTACTTAATTCGATAATATTGATTGCCTTTAAAAACCGATCCGCGTTTGTTAGACTGAGGGTGCCAGGGCACGACTGCATAACCAGAATCCACTTATATTACCTAATCTCACCTCAACACTGCTACACTGTACAGCCAAGATCAGTAAACATGTATTTACATTACCAGTAGTAGTAAGTGTTGTCGACTTCTTTGGTGCACTAACGTTGTTGTCCTTGTCCGTTTCCATGTTCATTACAGAATTTGAAATAAATATACAAAGAATAAACCTCTACCTTTTTCTTATATCAGTACCGGTGAGCAGCTACGTAATATTAATGACAGCTGCCCAAATTGTGAATACACATTTCTCACATGGGGCGTTATTATCGAGGTCCTTCACGAAGCCGTTCTTCATTTTGCCTGAAAACAAATCAATGTTAGTCTGTATAGTAATGTTCTATTATGATTTGATATTATACGTATAATTCAAGTTATTAATCTGAACGTGGTATTAACTTGTAGAGCTCAAATAAAAGTGCATGTTGTTGACAAGTGTGGGGGTTCTGGGTGAAGTGTTACTCTGGACACCTATGCCTGTGAAAAATGGTTAGAATGTTACACAAGCACTTATTTAATGCAAAATGCACTGTACTTAGTGCGAGGGCTACATGGGGCAATTATGTAAAAGTACTGAGACGTTAAAAAAATAGACACTAAAACATCTGACTAAAAAAAAAACTATTAGTATGCATGTCATCTAAAAATAATACTGTACCAATGATACTGTTAGGAGCAGTTAGATGTCCAATGGCAGTGCTGTTTTGATGGGAGAGTGTGTGCACTTCTCACCTTATTTACTAGATTTGCCGTCATATTATAGGACAATCATTTGGACTGATACAATAGCGCGCCCCCTGGTGGGAAACCAGCGATAGCAAGCTTCAGTAAAATCACAGAAGCGGACTCGTAATAGGGGCTAACATGACTCATGATCTAGTCGTAAATGGCAAATTCCCTCAAACTGTGATGTCACAGTAGCAAAAGTGTCACTTTTTTCAAAGCTAATTTAAGTCTAAATGTTGTGCAAGAAGTTTAACTTTAAGTAAATATTTCAAAGAATGTCTCAGTTCTGTATAAGGTAGACTTGGCAACCCCCAACTCTAAGTCAGTGTTTAGGTGTGAATTCCCATTATTAACAATAGATAATAGCAGTGTATTACAGCTATATGCATCAGTTACACAGTGGCATTATTATTATTATTATTATTATTATTATTATTATTATTATTATTATTATTATTATTATTATGTATTTATTTGGCAGACGCCCTATTTCGCTTTGAGTGAAAGGGAGCTAACACTGTTGTAATATTACTGCAAGTGTTTTGCATAGTTGTACATTTTTATTTATTTATTTATTTTTAGCCTGGTCTGTGTTACAAATAAACCAGTTTCGGGTTACATTGTGTATTTTATCTCTAAACTGAAGACGTTTTCTTGCTTCATGCGCTGGCTATAATTCATATATAAACAAATACACATCATTAAGTTGAGTGCACGGGTAGCACAGTTCGGATTAATTTCGTAGCTTTTTGTATTTTGCGTTGCACAGAAGTTTAAAGGGAGTGTTCGGAGGGTCTCTGCTAACTCCACCTCCTGCACTCAGTGCGTGCCCCCCGGCGGGGCTGGGAGTTTAGGATTCCTCCACAGTGTAGACGATACTAACTAAGTGGAACACTGCTGATCTCTCACCAGCGCGGCCCGATTCATCACCATGTTCTGGTTCCTTGGCACGCTCCTTCTCGCCGTCTCCCAGCTCCCAAAGTCCGCTGCCGACCTACAGCTGAACAGCAATGTCCCGTTAGAGCCCTATGATTTGCTGTACGACAACGCGATCGAGGCTTATTACATCGGAGACTGGAAATCGGTCATCTTAAACATGGAGCGGGCGCTGCGAAACAAGGGGGCGCTCCGCCGGGCGAAGGCACACTGTTGTCTTCTTTGCGCCAACCAGACCGGCTTCGGTGAACCGCTACCGGGCTTGGGCATGGCGCTGCCAGGGATGGGGCCAGTTGAAGACCTCGGCTTTTTCCAAAAAGTGGTCAAAAGGGCCGCGTGCATACATGAGTGTGAGATGGAGAAAGTGGGGCCCGCATCTCTCCACAAAGTCAGCGAGGAGGTGGCGCTGGAGTTTAGGAAGAGGAGCCCTTATAATTACCTCCAAGTGGCTTATTTTAAGGTAGGTAACTTAAAACTAAGTCAAAATGCATTTATTATGGAAGAAATGCAACCTAGTATACTTTTTTTTTAAATAAGAATACCAGCCTGGTGTTTTAAAGATAACTTCTTTATTTAAAGCATTATTAATTTCTGTATGGAAGCTGCAAAATCAGTTTCAAGTTTAATAATATTCTCACTCCGTTTGGACAATATATGATTGCTATACTCGTTCCAACGAGATTACATATGGCAAACCATCATTTGAAACTAAAATGTAACTTACTTTTTAAGGAAAAGTTTCCAGAGTTTTATTGTTAATGCAACTGTACAGCACGGATTATTTGTGCCAGACACTAAAAAGATACAAGAGTTGTAGAAAATTGAAGTGTCCACGGTTATCTTGTTCAAATGCACTGTAGCATAGGTCTAAAGACGAAACTACTTGGAAGAGGGCAATAGTGAGGTTTCCCGATATATGACGTGCAGCTTAGGCCCTGGGTTATATGTACTTGCCGAATGTCTGCTAATTGTTATCGAGTACAGTAATATGCATGTATGTACAGGAAAGATACACAAAATTGTCAAAATATACAAGTACATTATGAAAACAAAAGAATGCATTGGTGTTTGTATACTTAAACTAAAAATAAATAACACATATCCTTCTACGTGGTATATATTTTTACACTGCAAAAGGCATGAATTTTTATGCATAAACAGTTCGTTTTCCAGTTTCTTTACCATTATTAAAAGCTTAGACGCGTTTGTCACACTGTGTCGAGTTGTAAACACTCAGGTAACCCCCCACCCCCAACACGTATTATTTTAAAGAGTCCTTCCCCCTTGAGTTCGCTGCCACGTAGTGAGCTCAACACTGCTGGCTCAAGGAAGAGACAGCCGCTCCTTTGTATCCATCAATTAAAGCAGGCAGGGCATTGCAGAATTCTGCCCCAACGCGTGTACCCTGTTATGGGCTCCTGCACAAACACCACACAAGTGATTTAATGTCCAAAAATAATGTACACAATGGTTTGCATTATCATCTCCATGAAACCGTTTCACCTACAGCTGTGACCAAAAGTTTTGCATCACCCTCGGTAATTACCGAATTTCGCTTCATAAATTTAAGTTAACATATTGAATTACACACCGCTATGTAGTTTTCCATATACATAACGGACAACTGACAGAAATGAAAAAAAAAGACATTTTGAAATCTAACATGAAATACTGTACTACTATTATGGTTTCTAGTAGACTTTTGCTATATAAATTTGTAGTGTCTTTGATTACATGATGTTAAATAAAATATCTAAATTTTGTTTATATATTTATTTTTAAAGTATGCCACAATCCTAAAATTCTAGACGATTGAAAACTTTTAGCCACAGCTGTAGTATACTTAAAAATCGAAACTTTAAAATCCAAACACCCCCATGTAATGAGATGACCATATGACCTTTGACCTTACTTGCCAACTGCAAAATATGTTTTTACATGGTCGGAGTGCACCACGCAATGCTTCAATCCCATTCAACTGACAAAGATGATATACAACATTGACATTGACAAAGCAAGACTATTTTAAAATAGTACGAAAAAAAGTTAATATACTGGGATCCTTCACCTGCTCTCTGGAGAAGGGAGCAGGCTGACAGTTTCATATTTGTTATCGGGTAATATCTGCTGACAACTTAATATTTGCATACAAATGTTAAAATATAACCGAGCCCCAGACTAACTTCCTCTTATCTTTGAGATACATGGATAATTATTCGTCGCTCTTCTCAGCAGTCTCCCTTGCAGTATTCAAACAGGCTGTGTTTATCGACATCCTGTGTATAAACCTGTGTTGTTTTTGAGAATGGTTTGTGAGGTGACATAAGGCATGACTCCCGAGGGATATAACTAGGGGTTCGTCTTGAGAGCATTGAGCTGATAACGGAGTTGCCTGTTGGGGTGCTGTCCTCTGGACCATCTTGCTCCTGGATAACTTGGGTGAGAATCTAGAATTCTTTCTTACATGTATTTGTAATTGCTGTCTGTTCTAATAAACAAGACTACATTGAAGGACTTGTCACTGAGATCTTTCCTACATTATGAGAATAATTAAGAGTGAACCAATTGAGAAGACCAGAAAGAGCAAACCCTAGCTGATCTGTGTAACTAAAGCAGAAACAAATAGAACTCTAACAGGTAGCATATATGCATAGGGCACCACACCTTCATAAAAAAGCTTTGACGCACCAATAAAAGAGCATTAAACCGAGTAACAGAGCTGTATCCTTTAATATTTGGCAAGAGACAATGCGCAAGTGTGTAGCAGGGAGATGATCCAACTGGTCTCTAATAGAAGCATAACTCAGTGCATGGCCTCTTCTCCCAGATTAACAGGCTGGAGAAGGCTGTCGCGGCTGCCAACACGTTCTACATTGCTAACCCCGAGCACGAGGAGATGAGGCAGAACCTGGAGTACTACAGGATGATGGCAGGAGTGCAGGAGTCCGACTTCAAGGACCTGGAGGCAAAGCCACACATGGTGAGAGACCTGGAACGTAATCCCAGCTGTAAGCCGTGAGGTTACGTGTTCTCATCCAGCCCTTGCCTCATACAGCCACGGAATAAGTCTGTGTCAGTAAATCAGTGTCTTCACATTGCATGTTCTTATTGGTTTTACTGTCTCCTTACCTCCTTGTGAAGTTTGCCCTCGTGAGAAGTGCTGCCTCATAATGTTTTTTGTATCCCCGGACTTCAGTATCTGCTCCTCAGTTCTAGTTTCTTGTCATTTATAGATGTAACAAAGGCTGTATCTGTCAGCCAGTGTTTTAAGAGCCAGCACCATCTAGTGATCTACCACTTTGTTATTGATTTGCTGGCAAGGACCAAGCTCTAGGTAAAAATAAAATAAATACATCAAAGGCAAATGAAAACACCTTTAAATGGGATACGCTGCCCCAATGATCAGTTTTATCAGCACATTCCTAGACATTTCCACTGGACTCCAGTATCCTATAAAATACTCGGCTGCCTTCCTGCTGCTCGTGCTTGAAGCTGGTGTGGGTGTTTAATGATGCTTGCCTGCGTTTGGCTTTGCCTTGGCTAGTTCTGACACACAAGAGGACAGGACACATCTAGTGAAATCTGAACCAATGTTCAGAAGCATGGCTAGCCATTGTAACCCCACCCTTACCTCAGTGAGTGCACTGAACTGATGTGCAGTACAATAACACAATACAGTGGTGCAATGGATAGCTTCCCTCCAATCGAATCTGTATTCAATACAGTAGTGATTAGGGCTATGCTGAAACTGTTTCCGAGTAATTACCTTTAAGAAATTTGAAGTTGTTAGGTATTAAGTGGAATACAATGTGTTAATTTCTCCACACAAAACAATGCAATCCCTCGCTGTCCGTTGATTGCACAATTATTGAGTAGCAATCAGTAACACTCTGGCAGTGTTATTTAATATAGAACCTGTTGTGATCAAACTAACAAACTCATTTATATTCTATAAGTGATTATTTGTCTTCTCTTTTTTATCCTTTTGATATGAAATCGTTTTTTCTCCCACGTTCCTTAGTTTCCTTAGAAATGTGTCATCTTTTCAGTGAATTGTGGGATTGTATTCCTGGGCAAGGTGTTATCTCTGATTAAATGTGACAAAGAAATGCATATCCCAGTTTCCACTGCGGTAGCTCAGTTAGGTTTAAGTCATGTTTACGTGACGAATCAATTGCATTTGCTAGTTTTGCAACATATCTTCATGGTCAGTTTATGGCCTCGGTATGACAGTACAGCAGTAAAAAATGTCAGCGCCCCAGATGAGAGGAAAATGTGCTTCCAATGGGCAGCTTTTCTTGTTTTGAAATCAAGCATTAATAAATAGGTGTGTTTTGATTTATTTAGTACCTGCCGACACATACTTCTTAAAGGTAATTCTGCGTAAAAAACATGAATTCCCCTCCACCTCTCTTTGGAATGCAGAGTCAATCAACATTTTGAAGCTTAAAGCATATTTTTTTGATTTGGCTTTTTACTGGCGAGTGCCCTGAGATGCTTGTTCATGAAAGATGCTCTATACCTAATTAAATGATCATGGTATGTAATAGAAACCCTTTCAGTGCAGAATTGATCTGATTGTGCACTTACCCACTGATTTTTATTAATTTATTGGCTTGCTTAAAATCGCAACCTGCCCATTTAACCTCCACCCTGCGTTCCCGGCCTGAGATCTGTCTTCAATCACAGTTGATATTTGTGTTTTCACCTCCACGCTGCATTCCTGGCCTCCCTCTGTCTTCAATCACAGTTGATTTTTGTGTTTTCACATGCAGGATGAGTTCCGGCAGGGGGTGAAGCTCTACACTGACGATCAGTTCCAGCCTGCGATTGAGCCCTTCGAGAGGGCCCTGGAGGCCTACTTCTCAGCTGACCTGGAGTGCCGTGCGATCTGCGAGGGGGCCTACGACTACGATGGCTACAACTACCTGGAGTACAGTGCAGACCTCTTCCAGGCAATCACAGGTACACAGTGCAGACCTCTTCTACACAATCACAGGTACACCGTGCTGACCTCTTCTACACAATCACAGGTACACCGTGCTGACCTCTTCTACACAATCACAGGTACACCGTGCTGACCTCTTTCAGGCAATCACAGGTACACCGTGCAGACCTCTTCTACACAATCACAGGTACACAGTGCAGACCTCTTCTACACAATCACAGGTACACAGTGCAGACCTCTTCTACACAATCACAGGTACACAGTGCAGACCTCTTCTACGCAATCACAGGTACACAGTGCTGACCTCTTCTACACAATCACAGGTACACAGTGCAGACCTCTTCTACACAATCACAGGTACACAGTGCTGACCTCTTCCAGGCAATCACAGGTACACAGTGCTGACCTCTTCTACGCAATCACAGGTACACAGTGCAGACCTCTTCTACACAATCACAGGTACACAGTGCAGACCTCTTCTACACAATCACAGGTACACAGTGCTGACCTCTTCCAGGCAATCACAGGTACACAGTGCTGACCTCTTCTACGCAATCACAGGTACACAGTGCAGACCTCTTCTACACAATCACAGGTACACAGTGCAGACCTCTTCTACACAATCACAGGTACACAGTGCAGACCTCTTCCAGGCAATCACAGGTACACAGTGCAGACCTCTTCTACACAATCACAGGTACACAGTGCTGACCTCTTCTACACAATCACAGGTACACAGTGCAGACCTCTTCTACGCAATCACAGGTACACAGTGCTGACCTCTTCTACGCAATCACAGGTACACAGTGCTGACCTCTTCTACGCAATCGCAGGTACACAGTGCTGACCTCTTTACACAATCACAGGTACACAGTGCAGACCTCTTCTACACAATCACAGGTACACAGTGCAGACCTCTTCTACGCAATCACAGGTACACAGTGCTGACCTCTTCTACACAATCACAGGTACACAGTGCAGACCTCTTCTACACAATCACAGGTACACAGTGCTGACCTCTTCTACACAATCACAGGTACACAGTGCTGACCTCTTCTACACAATCACAGGTACACAGTGCTGACCTCTTCCAGGCAATCACAGGTACACAGTGCTGACCTCTTCTACACAATTACAGGTACACAGCCACATCGTCCTGAATTCCGGGGATCAGGGACCTTTAAGGACGTTTCTTACCTGTTTATTATGAAAAGACAGAATACTGAATACTGGCATCCATTTATCAAAGCATATTTTCTATATGGTTCAATTTGCAGTTTTCTGTTTATTTTTATTTTTAAATGTACGTTTCCAAATTACATGTTATCTTCTAATGTAAGCAAACGCACACATATAAATCTAAACCCACAATGGGTACCATAGGAGATCATTATTACAAAATAGAAGTGCTATGTAGATCATTAAAATACATTTTGTAAAAGGAAATATATTAAGCCAACTAGACAAAAATACACACTTAATACATATTTAATATTCAGTATTGTGAGTAACTTCTTGTGGACTACCATTTAAGAGATGTGATTTTAACTTAGTTACTGAAAATGTTAATTCTCATATATTGGAAATGTGGGAAATGTCCAGCCTTCATAGAATGGGAACACTTCATCCTATTCATATTACAACCACAGATGGCACTCTTTTTCTGAAAGGAAAACAGACCAGTAAAGCAGTGAATCTTTTTTTTGTGAAGGTGTATTATTATTATTATTATTATTATTATTATTATTATTATTATTATTATTATTATATGGCTACTGATTTTCCATTCTGGGGAATAGCAAATTCTGTTTTTCAAAAATGACCAAAAACTTTTTTTTCTGTTTTTCCCCACTTTATATCAATGTAGTGTTAATTAAACATGGCATTTATACATAACTACAACGTTGATAAATAAAATAAGTAAATTAATCAATATTGCCGCTTTTTATTTTTTATTAAAGTCAAGGTTTTCAATCAGACTCTTGTTGCTGTAATAGTAAGTAAAGCACATGAAGACACTTCAAACTTGTCGTAATGTTTATAAACATCACATGCCTCATTGCTGGTATTAAAGTATTAAAATAAGCAGAAACTTAATTATATTACACCAGTCCAGCACTGCTGTGAGAATCGTATTCACAGTCTTCCACTAACACTGTAGTACAGTCTACAAATAAAGGTGTTTAGCTTATTGCTGGCTTAACAATAAACCATATTAGACAGTTTACTAGTTTATTGAAACTTGGTATTAACATTAATAATCATAAGTTAATTGAGAGTATTCAATTCTGGGGCTATATGGGATTGTCTATCCACTTGTTAAATTGTGAGCAATAAAATTAGAAGCTGGAAAAAGCATAGTGTTCTCTCTCTCTCTCTCTCTCTCTCTCTCTCTCTCTCTCTCTCTCTCTCTAGATCACTACATTCAGGTGCTGAACTGCAAACAGAACTGTGCTGTGGAGCTGGCTACCAGACCCGGCCGGGACAAACCCATTGAGGACTTCCTTCCTGAACACTTCAACTACCTGCAGTTTGCCTATTACAACAGTGAGTGGCCATTCTTGTACAGTAACACAAGTGTAACCCTACACACATATTCACTTATATTATACTATTACACTTCTGTGTAAGTTTCAATTAATATTGGAGACTGTATTTCTTTATAGGCAGAATACAAATGAGACATGCATTAATCTTTAATTCATTTAATTCTACAATTTGACAGGTTGAGACAGGACTGATTGCTGTGGAATGACCTCTATCTGCGTATGTTCCCTGTTCTTTCATGCATTCCAAATTGAACTGCTCTCAAAATGACCTTGCATATTAAAAAACATTCAAATGAGTTTAACTTCAGAATTGTCAGGCATTGACCTCTATAGACAAGATGTACTGGATGTTTTTTTCATACATGATTTAGAATGTGATTTCTTTGATCTGAATGTGTTGCAATAAAGTATTTGTGAAAACCAGTCTGTGCACACCAGAGGTATCCTCAAAACACTTAATAATCACACAGCACCTGAAACCATCATATGTATATATAATCGCTTAATCAAATATCTGTGTAAAAGTTTATCGGAATATAGCAAAATGCAATCCGAAACGTCTAATAGATTTTGGTGAAGACGGTGCAAAATCAAGGCTGTTATCGTGTTCACCATGCAGTGTGTGACAGACAACCAGATACACTGACACAATCAGTGCCTAAGCATCCCTAGGTTTTGCATGAGGAGCCTAAAAACCCCAAATCTGAACCATGCCCCCATTGGTTTGGCTGAAACGTATCCGTTCCTGTTTCAGGTGAGAAGTATGAGAAAGCCATTGAATGTGCAAAAACCTACCTCCTCTTCCGACCCAATGATGAAGTGATGATTCAGAACCTGGCTTACTACTCGGCAGTGCTGGGGGAGGAGAGGGCTGCAACAATCACTGCTAGAGAGGTAGGCTGTTCATTGCAACCAGGGCAAAAGCAAGCGCTCTGCTGACCTACGCTGCAGAACCAACTCCATCAGCACCGCAGTGCAGCACTGAGACAATATTATTATTATTATTATTTGTTTATTTAGCAGATGCCTTTATCCAAGGCGACGTACAGAGACTAGGGTGTGTGAACTATGCATCAGCTGCAGAGTCACTTACAATTATGTCTCACCCGAAAGACGGAGCACAAGGAGGTTAAGTGACTTTCTAAGGGTCACTCAATGAGTCAGTGGCTGAGGTGGGATTTGAACCGGGGACCTCCTGGTTACAAGCCCTTTTCTTTAACCACTGGACCACACAGCCAATGTTACTGTAACCTTCCAGGCAAGCAGTAAACAATGTGTACTGCTCATTATTACATCTGGGTAATATCTATCCATTTACTTATATTGCATTATTTCAAGCAAAGTTACTGATTGTTTTTATTTATTTTTATAAACACTGTATAGTTACTACTGTATATCTTATTTGGGTCCAGAAAACAAAATATTTTGGGGCAGGGACATATAAACTATGCCTAGTCTTTGAAGCCCTTGGATTTGTAGTGCAGTCTGTAACACACATTAACCTCCTCCTCCTTCCCTCCCTCCCAGAATATCCAGCAATACATGAAGCAGTCTCTCCTGGAGAAAGAACTACTGTACTTCGCCTATGACATCTTTGGAATTGCTTTTGTTGACCCGGTACGTGAAGCACTTTGACTTCTTATCTTCTCCCCCTCATGATAAATATCACAGGGGCATCCTGAGGGGTAAATACAGTACTAGAATGGCACCCCGAAATATTCACCCGTTTCTAGGAAAGCAGTGCAACTGGGGATGGGGAGTTTGTTGCCTGATGACCTCACTCAGAATACTTGCTCACTAAATATCCTGAATAGATAATTATCTCCTCTTTAAAAAATATATTCTAAAGACCTTAATGAGCAATTCTTGGTGGTACCCAAAATATGATCCGTTAGTTACCAATGCTGAATGAATGGGTGGAGCTCTTGTTCTCTTTGTTATTTTTGTTGGTACTGTATGTATGTATGTGTGTGTGTGTATGTATGTGTGTGTGTATGTGTGTGTGTGTGTGTGTGTGTGTATGTATGTATGTATGTATGTATGTGTATGTATGTATGTATGTGTGTGTGTGTGTGTGTGTGTGTGTATGTATGTATGTATGTATGTATGTATGTATGTATGTATGTATGTATGTACTTTTATACTGCTCATCCAGTTAGATGTATGCATGGAGTGGTGTAAAAACAGGAAATGCATTGCTGTTAGTTTTGGATACAGGTCTTTATTCTACCACTGACTGACCTCTGCAATGTGTTTGACATGTGTACAGTACGCTACAATGATACCCCAAACTGCTCACCTGTTTCTAGGAAAGCAGTACAACTGGGGATGGGGAGTTTGTTACATACCTCACTTACATAACTTATTGAAAATGCTACTTGAAAATAGATTCAGTTATTTTATACACAAGAACAGTTTATTTGATCATTTTAAGCTTGTCAGGTTAGAACCCCATTTCACTGGAATAGCCTCCCAGGAAGCACTGCCCTTCTAAAAGTTTCCCGCAGTAAAAGCATAACAAAGTGTGATAGGGTAAAGCATTATAAAGCCCAGAGAGGTATGGTAAAGCATTTAAAAAAAACACATTGCAAACCGTGGGAAACTTTAAATATAGCGCCTTTCACACAGTGTCCCAAGGTGCTGCACAGTAAAATGTCCACAAATGTATAAACATTGTAAACTTAAATACAAACAAGATACAAGCAGAATTTCCCAAGTACATTGGTAAACCGTGTAAGCATAAAAACAAGATACCAAATCGCAGTTGATATTTCAAAACCTAGGAAGCCTAAGAAGAGAAGACAGCCAAAAAGAGGTACATTTGAGAGAAGTGTTAAACTGAGAAACTGAAGTAGAATTTCAATGCAGCTGGGAAGACTTCCACAAGGAAGGGGCAATGCAACTAAAGCTGTGCCCTGCCAGAGGAATACGCTTAGGTGAAATGCATTTAAGAAGTCCTGAATTGGAAGACCTACGCTGTCTCCCAGGGATGTATGTAAGTTCTGATAATGACGATTTCTCTTTGTTTCCACTTCTAGGACACGTGGACCCCTGAAGAAATCATGCCTCAGAGGCTGCGAGACAAACAAAAGTAAGAATGAAATCAGTAGAAGTGTTCAAACTGGGCAATACAATACAAAACAATACAATACAATACAATACAATTCAGCTGCAGCTGCCAGTCAATATCCGGCTGCTCTTCAGTTCTGGAGGACTGCCATAGATTGCACTGTATGTGTAACACAGGCTAGACCTGCCTGCTGTCTTCTAGAATAAAGAGCCGGCGCCATCTAGTGTCCTGCCACTTTGGATCAAGCTGCCTTTAGTTTTGCTGGCAGTACCCTGCTGTGCACTAGAGGGTGCTGGCGCTTGCTAATAAAAAGACACCTTGGCTGATCTACAGTAGCCTACATTCCACATGGCAGTCAACTGGAACTGGAGAGCAGCTCTCAAGCTCATAATTGTTAATCTGCTCATTGACAATGGAAGTTTTGCATTCTGTATATGAAAGACACAAATGTATTGAAATGTTGTGTCGATGCGAGTGGCCAAGTTCAGAGCCCTGCAGGCCGGCTCATGACCTGGTCTGAAGGTCTGTATAAGTGCGCCTCTGTGGTTGTAACCCCACCCCCTCTCTGCAGGACGGAACGGGAGACAGCAGCCCGGATCTCTGAGGAGATTGGGAATCTGATGAAGGAGATAGAGAACCTGGTGGAGGAGAAGAGCAAGGAGTCGAACGACATCACCCAGCTGGTCAGAGAAGGTGAGGAGGAGTGGCCTGGTCTTTCAGGGAAAAGCTGGTGCCTTCGGGTTAAACCAGGGATGACCACACTGTGGCCTGCGGACAGGTAGCACACAAATCCATTATAAAAACAGCACTTTCAAAAATACAATGTGTTTAATTTCCGTATGTTAAATATGTTGGCAGTTAAATATTTAAAAAGGCACGGACTGTTATTGAGTTATTTTAATTCTATCAGTCCACTGCAAATCACCCTTGAAGCGCAGATCACATGTCGTCTGTGTGAGGAAGTACTGGTGATTTGCAGTGGACTGATGGAACGTGGGTCCAAAAAAAAGAAATGCAGTACAGGAAACAGGCAATTTCAGGATAAATGGAGTAAACTTTTTTTTTCACAGAAGTCAGACAGGACTGCTTGTCTAATATGCCAAGAAGCCGTTGCAGTAACCATACTCCAAGTATACAGGAAAGAGAAAGCCAAAGAACTGAAAATGGAACTGATAAGATGTACTTCCAAGAGGCTCTCGCATACATGAAAATATCACCCGTGTGAGCTGCGGCATGGCAGAGTTAATTAATTAACACAAAACAATACAGTCCCTTGGTTTCTCTTGTTTACACAATTATTGAGTACACTAACAAAACATTTGTATTTTGTATGTGATTATATGTGATTATTTGTCAACTTTTTTATTATCCTTTTTTCATATGACATTCTTTTTTTTGACTTGCTTTAGAAATGTGTAATTACCGCAGTGAATTGTGGGATTGTAATTCTGGGCAATGCGATATCTCTGATTAAACTCGACAAACAAATACATATCTGTTTCTGCAGCGGTAGCTTGAGTTAGGTCAAAGAAAAGGTCATGTTTACATGACAAATTAGTTGCATTTGCAACATATTTTCATTGCCAGTTTACTGCCTCGGTACAGCAGTAACAATGTCAGCGCCTTGGATGAGAGGAAAATCGCTTTCAATATGCTTTTAAAATGCTCAATGCGGTAGTTAATTGCCATTGATTGGTACACGGTGGTGAAAGGACAGCTTTTCTTGTTTTGAAATCCACACTTTAAATAATACGTGTGTTTTGATTTATTTACTACCTGCCGACAAATCCTACTTAGTTACTTACTCAGAAAATCTGAGTATCCACACAGCCCTATCAGAATGAAGAGGGCATTCCTGGAGTGTGTCCCGTTGCATCCCAGTGGATCTGGTGTGTTAGTAGATTAGAGAAATGAGCTGTCTGCATTCGAACAATAATACCCTGCTTCTGTAACACCGTTTTCCCTGATGATGCTTTACAGGTGGCAATGTGCTGTTCAACGGGATCACCATCAGCATGACCTCCAAGGAGCTGAACGGGTCCCAGAGGACGGTGCTGGATGGGGTGGGGACAGAAGAGGAGTGCATGGAGCTCCACCTCCTGTCCAATGTGAGTGTCTCGAAAGATTAAACACAAGCACCAGTAAGATACAGTAAGACGGGGTCCTCGAGTGGCTCACCTGGTAAGGGCAGGGCCATGTGGTGTGCAGGATGAGGCAGACAGTCAGTGGGGGAGGGGGTTTATGTCTTTGCTGGGGATTCCACAGGGAGCATTGGCTCAGGTGCTCCAGTGGGTCAGAGACAAAATCGTGAGAGACTGTTTCTCCTCTCCCTGCTACAGCAGCCCTATTGGCCAGGCTGCTCCCCTGCTGAGGAGTGTTTGATGCAAACAGATGACGGCCACCCCATTTCTATGTAACATAATGAAACCTTATACATTATAGGATGTAAACAGACCAAGGAACATCATGCTATGGGACGACAGTAGTTATGTTGTGGAGCAATTAGTATAGGAATCATTCGGAAGCTCTATGTTTTCTTGCCAGGAATGTGGGTTGTATTCTAGAACAAAATGACACTAGTCCAGTTCACCTTGGAATATGGGGTGGAATTTTCATTTTGACCTTTATTAACGCATGTTTCACGCAGTAATCACACAGACTTCCCTCCCCTGTCGAAGTCTCTGCAAATCTCCCCTTTGTCAGTGAGCTATTTCCAGCATGCAATGCTTTCACAGGTGTGTTTTAGGAAGCATTACATATCCAGTTATAAAGTGTTCAGTCCTCCAAATGCAATGCAGTTCGAAGAAAATAATGCAAGTGAGCTTTTCATGTAATATGACACTTGTAAGACAGCAATGCATGCCGTAATAGCTAAGACAAAGGGGATGCTGCTGTCTGTCGCAACATTCAAAACTCCCATTGCATAATATTTGAATCCAGGTATATGTTAATTAGGCCAGCCGTTTTGAACTTTGTGTTGTACTGAGTCGTTGCTGTGTCTCCCCAGGCAGCTGCTCTGAAGGGGGATGGGTACAGAGGGACTCCCTCTCCACACACACCCAATGAGAAGTTCCACGGAGTCACTGTCCTCAAAGCACTGAAGGCAAGCTGCTTTAGTTTCTTGTGTTTTATTTTTATTCCTTTTGGGACTAAGATATTACAGCATGCACACCAGAGTTACCATTTGCATAACAGATTAATCAGTCATGTGAGGAACCACCCATGTACACAAAAGGGTGTACTAGGTATAGCAGGTGTTTGTATGTCTTTGTATGTGTCGATTCATCTATTAAAAAAAAAACTGCTGTGGCAGATACAGTATAACAATCCCAGACAAGCTTTCCAGAAAAGATTAATTTCTGTGTGGGGATTTTTAATAGAAGCTTACCCTGCTCCACAGCCAGTATAGTTGTCCTGAACCCTTGATGATTCTGATGTTCAATAACAAAACTATTAGCTTTGTTTCCTGTAAAATATAGTCAGCTTCTGTTATAGAGCTTGAAGAATGTATAACCCTCTATTGCAGCATGCCTATTTTGTTCACAATGTCACAAAGAAACAAGCAGGTTTCCAGGGAGGAGAAAACTTTTGTGTCTTCATAAACTACTTGTGGGGCATGTAAACAAACTGGACTGCCAACCAGCTATACTTTCTGATGAAGCCGAATGCATACAAAACTATTGTAGAAAGTGTAAAACTAACATTGCTCCTTGCAGCACCCTGCAGCTTGAGCTTGTGTGTTCAGTAGTTTTTGTCTGTGGAATTGCAGCTGGCACAGGAGGGCAAGGTTCCCCTGAAGAGCGTGCGGCTGTATCATGACCTCAGCGAGAAGGTGCGGAAGGTTCTCGAGTCGTATTTCCGTCTGGAGACGCCGCTGTACTTCTCCTACACACACCTCGTCTGCCGCTCCGCCATCGATGGTGAGGAAACAGCCTTCACAACGCTTAACTAAAGAGAGAGTGAGCGTTAACAGGGTCCCTTTGCTGTCCAGTGGCTGACTCACTGATGGGTGACAGTGTTGGAAAATAATCATTTGACGCTTGTCTAACTCGTGAAACTTGACAAGCTGCCATGTTGTTGTGTTTGTTAGCACAGGACATGCTGACAACACAGAATAATCTGCTGTCCATGGAGGGCATCTTCAACTCTCAGCTTCCGAGTTAGAAAAGAGCTGCAGCATATGATTCTTTAGTTTGTAGGCATGTTGTCAGCAACCAAGTGACAGAAAACGTTTAAATGTTACAGAAATGCCTTTCAAATGGCCCAGTGTTTTAGCCAGTGTATCTGAAATGATCAGCTCCAAGTCCTGTGCTAGGAAACCTCAATAACCAAGATTCCTGCCTTGCCAACTGTCTGCAGGGTGGCTGCTGTCCTCCGCTCTTCTGTCTGTTACTATCCCTGCAGCTTAGCCAATATAAAAGCAATGATCTGGGTCTCTACTGGGAACTCAAAATGATCCTCCATCCCATTCTAAAGTCATACAGAAATGGGCAACAAAAGAAATTGTAAAGCAACACGTTACATATACAGCTTAGCCAGACAGTATTAGTTTAGATGGCTGTGATGACTTTGATATCAAGACAGAACTGCAGCAGCACAAGGAGTAGGCCATATTCTCATTTACCTCAGTGCAAGTTTGAGGCTTCATTTGGTAAATAAATGGGGGGGGGGTGTAACGAGCAAGAAAAAACTAGTGTACTTAGTTTCTAATTTCTTCTTTTTTCAAGCTTCCCCATAAAATATTTAGTTTTTGCACAAATGCAGACTTACACATTCCGATTAAATACAGAGATCATTTTTCAGATCCATATTACATAGATATGTACTCACATTCATTTTGTTATACATAAACATATACAGTACAGAGTTACATACATAATCCCCTTTCAGGTGTTCATGCCTGTATCGTGGGATTTCCTAAATTCACAGGTATTTCTGTGAATCTAACACCGGAATGTTTTTATAGCTGCTTTGTGAATGAGAGCCGCGGTGAGAACAGTTTGAGCCTGTGCCTGGAACCGTGTGCTTGTTGTATTTCAGAGAAACAGGAGGGCCGGGAAGATCTCAGTCACTCCGTGCATGTGGATAACTGCTTACTGAACTCTGAGGCGATGGAGTGCATTAAAGAGACCCCTGCCTACACCTACAGGGACTACAGGTACAAGAGCAGGGCTTGGGCTGCGCAGGTTCAAGTGTCAATTACTGTCTGCACTTGCGTTCACTATATGGAACTCAAATGTGCAGTTTCAAAAGAAACACATGTTACAGCAAATTTTCATTTCAAATATCTGGTACTGGATTAGGATTAAACACAGTTCTCAGTTTGCTTGCCTTACAGAAAATCTGTTTCACTTCCTATGTCATTTCTCCTCAGCCATGTCGGTCGCATCAAGCATCTTACTGGCTGCAAGTCATTGGGGCAGGCTGCTGATTGGTTACTGACAGGAAAGAAGGCCCTGGAGGGATGGGTTCAATCTCAGTCTCCAGGTGGCATGATGGCATGAGCATGGAAGTGCACAAGTTTCCTTTAATCTAATTTAGTACCAGATGTTTCAAAATGAAAGTACATGTCTGCTAGATGTCTTTCAAAACTGCACTTTAAAGACATATATAGTCAATAGAAAATATATGGGATTATTTAGTTATCTACACTCACTTTAGGGTCAATGGAAAAAGATCTAGGGGCCTTGTGTAGGCAAGTCAAAGTGAGAAGTATAGTTAGCAGGGATGTTTAGAAATTCCCAAAGTGGCTCTCCTTTTAGTTCCAACATTGTCCACTGGATGGCATGTGTTCTGTTTTAAAACATCCACATTCAAGGAGACCTGCAACCTCTGTCCACCAGGGGGTGCAAAATCCTATAATATTTTTTACACTGTGCAAAGGGGACATAAGGGAGTAACACCTAAGCATTTTTAGTTTTTGTGTACTGATTTTATTCTTCTGTAATTTCAGTGCAATCCTTTATCTGAATGATGACTTTGAAGGCGGCAATTTCATCTTCACAGAGCTAGATGCGAAAACAGTTACAGTAAGTTGTGTTGAAATACACACAGTGTTAATTGGTTTAAATCTTACTCCCTAATAATGTGCAACATTTCCAGTGTTTTTATGTCATGAAAAGTTTGTGACCGGATCTCTGACAGACCACACAGCAAATACATTCTATTGCCAAGCAAACTGTGTATCATTTAAAACAAACGCTGTTTACAACATTGATATTCACTAAACACCAGACACTGGGTGTGAAGAAAGCACCTCTCTTCTCGCAGCTCACCTGTCATAAAGAGATGAGCTCTGTACTGTCCTGTAAACAGTAATAGATTACCCTACAGTGTCTTGAAATGAGTCTGGGGAGCTACAGTATACTCTTATTGAAAACTTGAACGCAGTACCCCAAATAGCAAAACCGTTTAAACAATGACCAGTAAGATGTGTGGTATTGGATTTCTGTGTACATTTCACATGACATTGCACAAGTAAGCTTCCAGTGCTGTTACAAATGATTATTACACACCTAGAGTGTACAAAAAACATTTCTTCACTTCCATAAACGTTTTGAAAACTATAAATAACTTGTTGAAACAATACTTTAAGAATAAGCAGGCTATTCCTCTGCAGTAAATTGTCTCATAAATTGGACATTTTGTATTGCTACCAGTTTCCTCCAAAACCATTATCCAAATACAGTACACAGTTCACACTAGATTAAAATAAATGGACTTTTAGTAGAGCTATGAATAAGACAATAAAACACTGTGTTACTGTAGCATTTATTAGGCAGCATTATAGTAAAATCATAATAAAGTTGACGTTTAAATATTAATGAAAATGATGCTTCACAGACAGTGAAGATGGTAGCCTGAGTATCTTCACTTTTTTCTTCTGCTCTTTGCAGTGCTTTTATATTTTTTCTTGATGTGTCTGTCTGGCGAGTTGTGTTACATTTATGTTCTACCTGTGAGTATCCACCTGCGTATGAGGCTGGGTGTGTTTTTTTCAGGTTATACAAAAGCCATGAGGAATATTCCTGATGTAAAATGAACGAGAGAGGCTGGGGTACAGCATGGTGTCTCATATCTTGGGAACTGCTCCTCTGAGATGTAATGTGCATTTCAGTGGATATTTATTTGTTGAAATGATTACATATACTGTGAATGTAGATTTCGTGATGGTACTTTGTTTGTAGAGACGCCTATGGAAGGCTTTATCGAGGAAACCACTTCTCAACGTTATTATAACACTCTGAACAGAAGCAGCAAGATGTCACATTCAGAACACACACACACACTCTCTCTCTCTCTTTCTCTCACACACACACACACACACTCTCACGCATGCACGCACACACACACACACACACACACACACCTCTCTCTCTCTCTCTCTCTCTCACACACACTCTCACACACGCACGCACGCACACACACACAGACAGAACACACACAGACACTCGCTTTCACAAATGCAGAATGCAAGCCCTTCACCAGACCTGCATGTCTGTCGTTAAGTGACTCAACGCTTTTCCTTTTTAACTGCAGGCGGAGGTCAGGCCAAGTGTGGTCGAAGTTGTTGGGTTTGGAGCTGGCAAGGAGAACCCTCACGGGGTGAAAGCCGTGACGAAGGGGCAGCGCTGCGCCGTGGCAATGTGGTTCACACTGGACCCACGGCACAATGAAAAGGTACAGCCTGCTCAAGCCTATCTGGGACTGGGAATCTCATCAGTTAGTCGCACACATTTGGTTTGACAAGGAACTATCTTGTGCTTGCTGTGTGACATTGTAGTTTTGACCAAATACTTCTTTAAACTGAATAAGGTTAAACAGCCAGTCCTGGGTTTCAGAACCCCCCTTGTTTAGGTGTATTATTGAAATGACCAGAAGCCTGTCAATTGGGCCCCGGGTAAATCTCCTCTCAATTGACTGATTGCACATCTCATCACGGCATGAATAAGTCACCTGTGAGTCTGTAGCTTTACTAATAGGAGTTGCTCATGCAGCTACAAGGGAGGAACCATTTATTTAACATCAAACTCCTGTCTCCTGATCATTTCAATAAAATATGTAATTTTATAGTAGTTCTGAAACCCAGGACTGGATGCAGGGCTGGTGAGAGTTTCAAGTCATATACTAAATTCATGAATAATCTTATGTGTATGTATATTAGGTATACAATGCAATTCTTAGAAAATGTAGATTCATGTCTCCAAACATAAAAAATTTAAATAAATGCCAAGCAGTCAATCGGAAGCTCCGATCGGCATCCGTAAAGCACCATTGTCGACTCTGGAGAGATTCTAGAGGAGTGACTGTCTGTGGAGAGATTCTAGAAAAGCGACTGTCTCTGGAGAGATTCTAGAAAAGTGACTGTCTCTGGAGAGGTTCTAGAAGAGCGACTGTCTCTGGAGAGGTTTTAGAGGAGCGACTGTCTCTGTACCAGTTATACTAAGATCCTCAGTCTAGCTTTTTCCACTGTATGAAACTGTTTAATTGCATTTGGCAACTAGGAAGGGCAAAACAATAGAATTTCCTCAGTAACAACGTTGCTTAACAATTACATTTCAACAATATTTGAACACTAAAACATGTTTGTCTATTAAACAGGAGAGAATCCAAGCGGATGAGCTGTTGAAAATGCTCTCTAGTCCAGTTGATGCAGAATTTCAAGAGGTCGCTAAAGAAAGCCCAGCAGAATCAAAGCAGACTGCCGAGACACCAGGGAACGCACAGACAGACGTCAAAGAGGAAACAGACTCTATTTCAGAGAAAGAGGCTCCAGTAACAGAGGTCCAAACAGGCTCAGAATCTGGACCTGTATCAGACTCATCCACAATTAATGCCTCCGTCTCCTCTGCAGAGACTGAGCAGAAAGTTTCAGAAAGCAGAGATCCCACCACTGCCACCAGCTCAGCCCTGGACTCAAGAGACAGAAAAGAGGAGCTATAAGTTTCATTTGCAGCAGTTTTAATTTTATATTGTGTTTTTTTTATATATATGTATGAATGCGTTTGGTTTTGTGGTCAATAAAGTATTTTGTGGGGATGTTGGCCTGATTTACGTTTGTGCAATTTTGTTTTAGATTTTCTTAAATGGGGCAACACTGGATATCATATATCTGCTCTTTAGACAGTGTCTCTTATTCTGTGGAGACAGGATTATCTGTCTGTGATTAGGAAATTTTAAATCAATATGTTTACATGCAAAAGCAATTGTTTATGGAATGCTAACTTTCCTCTGTCCCATCATTTGAACATGATAAAAGGGCTTTACATGAATTTAAATTAGCAAGCTATTTCTCATGACACAATGCAAATAAGGAAGGTAAGTTTTACATTTTTAAATGAACCAATAAAGGGTGCTTTATAATGGCAATCGGAGTCATTATAACCAATAGACCCTGAAAAATAAAGAGAATATTGTGAGGGAATGCTGTCTTTCTTTGTATATTTCTCTCCTCTGATCCATCCTCTCCTGCATAATTTATCCATTGTGCATACAAAATAGAGAACTTCAGTTTTGTGCTTTACCATGGGAAAAGCACAGTAACATTATTAAGCAGTGATGCACATTTTAGTTGGTGCATTCATCAGTTATTTGTCTATGCAAATGGCATTTTAGAGTTTTGCATATACAGTATGTAACCAAAACTTAGTTCTGTGTAAGGTTTAGCTTTAATTTTGGCTCTGTGTAGAAGTTATGGATAATTTACACAATAGAGACCGGTGATTGGAATAAAGCTTTGTCAGGACAACTGTAAGTTACATTTTGAATATGTTTGTAATCACTCCTTGTGCTCCAATATTGATATACTGCATGCCTTCAGCAACAACAAAACGAATCCCAAACACTAAATTCAATTAGAAAGTATCTGTATTTTGGGAAATAAACTGGAAGTCAACAAGGTCTAATTTCTGAAGAATAAAAGTGCAAAGAAGTGTCAACTAGGTATAAGTAACACAATCAAGCCAAGTTGTAATAAAATTCAGCGACAGATACACAACAAAATGATGTTCTAGTGCTATTTTATAATAATTTCAGCTTTGTCATATTGTTTAGCTACTAATTAAGAAATATGATCAGTTTAATATTTTTTTCTTGTCAGCTTTCATTTTGCATGTCAAAATAAATGAATTCCAGTCCCACGTCTGTTCTCGGCTTACGTTTGTGAACATTCGTTCAACCCAACGCCTGCATTCCCATGAAGAACTGTGTCCTCCTACTAATACTGCCTCACTATTCATATCACAGCTGCCCGTTAGAACCATCAGCCTAAAACATTCCAAACTAACTGGTAAAGAAAACAATGTAACACAAGCACGGAGATCAGAGTAAATAATCATGCTTTTTTTTTATTGTATTCTACAAACTAAACTTCCTCGTTTAACAGGTAAATACCCTCCTCGATGGATTGTAGAGGTGAAACGCCAATCAGGTTGTCTGTTTTAAAAATATGTCCTAAATTTGGTGACATTCTGTACATGCTATCTCAGACCACAGAATTCTGTTATGCCAAGACTGGAAGACCACCTCCATAAAAAATCCACAAATTGGAAAGATTAAGAGCCTCCATCAATGGATCATGGAGAATCCAGATGATACTAACAATATAATGACACAGAGGTAAACAATTTCACAATTATATATGGAACAAAGCAATGCAGTCATTTAACAATAAATGTAGTTAATAAAAATAATTTAAAAAAAACAGTAGTAATATGTTACTATATTTACTAGGTATCAACCAATAATACTCTTTTAACAGCAACTGATAAAACTATAGGTGTTTTTCTTTTGAATACATACATTCACCTATGCAGATTTGTAATCACATTTTTTTTGTAACTAAAAATGTATTTGTTAATAAGGAAACCCAACAAGTTACATTTTTTAAAAATCCACAAGGACTAGAATGCAATGTCTATGGTTTAAAAATAGTATTTTAATACAGTCATAAAGCATTAAATCATGAGTTACAATTATTTAAAGAATGTCTGATAGCGTGTTTTGATTAATTTAAATCAAGTTCATAGACCTTTACTAACCTTTTCAGAAAGAGTTTATTAAAAATACAGCTTTATTCAATTAATAAAAAATATAAAAGGACTAATCTAGAAAAACCTTACTGGTTCCATTTATCAGCAAAACAACCAGTAAAACTTTTCATGTGCAGTGTAGCAATTCAGAGATCAGAGAATTAAATTGTACTTCCTACAACAGGCACTAGATGGCAGTATTGACCGGCTCATCTGTGTGTGAGTTAACCAATGCTTCTGTTAAAGTTGCATTGTCTGGACATAGAACTTCATAATAAAACTATAATTAGTGGTCACAAGCTTTTTGACAATTAACTCCAAGAAGTGCTTGGTTTAAATAAAGCCTCTTCAAATATGTTTCTGTCTTGTTGGTACTATATGCAGCAATCAAATCAAACAGAAACACCAGTCTCCGTCTTTAATTTAATATAATTACAAATGCTGCAGATAATATGTAGAAATACTGAAGTACAACAGCAATCCAAAAGGAACCTAAAGGAACCCTAAAACATATTCTAAAACGGGCATGCGCAAATGACGTTAGCTCTGAAAACAAGGAAACGCCCATCTGAAAGGGGTATGATGTACTGAGTTTGGCCCATAAGGTTATTTTTAATATCATTTTTTTTCACAATTCAGCAAATGTATGTGACTTTAACTGATAAGCAACACATTTGGTTATCTACATTTGTAAACCTATAGGATTTCGTGGGTGATGTACAGTTTGTCTTGTTCATAGTGATTTGTGCAGTCATCAATCACAGCACCTCTGAATCGATGTAGCCTTAGAGCCCTGCTTGTATGGCTGGAGATCTCATTTTAAAAGGTGTCAATACAACTTTTTAAATTAAGGTATGGGGCTATACTAAGATCACAACGATAAATCTAAGCAGTATTTTTGTTTGTTTGTTTTTGCCGATCGCTTCCAGCCCTGTGTTTGTTAGCTAGTTAATAAATGCCTTGCATGGCGTTTTTCTTGACGGTTCTACCCCTGCATGTCTTGAATGGTATCAACAAAGGTGTTTATTTTTATTGTTTATTTATTTTACTTATTATACTGAAAAGTAACTGCGTTTTACAAACGCAATGTGCTCTGAGTGCATTGAACCGAACATTGTTTAAATAAAAGCCCAAGCCAGGGGAAAAAAACAAACTAAAGATCTGCTGAAAATATTACTAGTTTTGTATTTATTTTAAATTTCATCACATTAAATGACACTCTTACACCATTAGAGGCAGGGTCAACTGTACATATTAACATAGCTTAAATTCACATGGTAACATTCCTATAGAGCGTGAACAGGTATACTACAAACACTATCGTATCTCCACACCTTTATTAAATTAGCTATAACCAACCTAACAGATCCAATGTTGAGTCCTGGCATACAGCACACACAGGCAGCATACATATACACCTCATTTAATACAATTATTATATATTCTGTCCATCTGTTTAAATGAGGGAACACAATCACATGGTAAAATGTGAAAATAATGCAGAGTCCACAAGCTTAAATGCATACATCAGTATCCTATTCAATACTCTCATGATTCACATTGTACTGTAGGCTGTACCGCTATCAGTGTATATATTGAAAACAAAAGAACTGGTACATAAACTGGCACATGCATTAAAAGACTTGAAATACAAACGTACCTCTTTTTGACAGCATACCATTGTCTGACCACGGGTCACATTTTGGTATGCGTACCACATTTTGACAATGTACCATTTTCTAGCCCTACACCGGTACCTTTTTGTCTGACAAGAATTATACAGTTTGCTAATTAATCTGCTCCATGAATTGAAAGAAGAAACTGGACTGTAACGATACAGTTTATGATGTGACTTCTACACGTCTCACCCTCTCCTGCAAAGTGTTGAATGTGACCTTTATTTAAATGTTACTATTCAGTCAGCTGTTTAATAAACAAAATGTCTTTTTTACGTTAGTAATATAAATGTGTGTTTTCTGTATGGCTCGTTTAGAACTCCTTGCTCATCGCTCATCAGTATAGCTCTGTTAAGTGTTGGATGGCTTGGTTTTAAGGTTTAGCTATTTGGTCGACTTTAAATCAACTGTTATTTTCTATCTGGTGGGCGACTTTATTGTTCCCTTGTGTAGTGCAATGTGACCTCCATGCCTGGATCTGTGTTCATATTTAATTAATGCATGCTATACCCACACAGTCCCACCAAATACCACAGATGGAGTGAAAACATACAACTGGCAGGTCTGAAATGTAAATAACTTGGACAAACAATTTCATACAATTTAAGAAGCAAGGGTTTGTTGTACGATATTGACTTTGCATAAATGTCTGTAAAATGTAAATCTGTTGTAGAATCCGGGTGGTATGTACTACCAGCATAACATTATTCAAGCAGAACACACAAACTGGTGTATCAGAATCGATGACCAATCCTCACACAATGACATGTTAGGAGTTTCTGTTACACTTCCCTGGTCATTCCTCTACAACTTGTAACACATTCTGAGGTTCTTACATTCATAAATTCTAAGGTAAAACATATGCCAAACCAATTCAAATCCTCCCATACCCTCTCCTTTTCATTCCATTGCCCTACAACTATTTTTTATCTTCAATGAGACTATTTTTTCTTTTATTTGATTCATATTTACATGAAATGAAATATCTACCTGTGTGTTTTACCACACTGAATATTAAAGCTGCAGTGAATATACACAGTTCTGAAACACTGATGCTAGTTATACTGTGTAATGGTCATGGTGATGTGATTGATTTAATCGAGACCCCAGTAGTCCAGATCAGTGACTAATGCATACAGTAAATACATTTTACAATACATAGAACTGCAAAACACAGCATGTTAGAAGGCATTTTATCAAAGTGATGAAAAGACAAGAAAACGAGAAAGAAACAACATGCTGAGTTGTTTGGCTGTAGTTTTGTAAAATAAACATGTGGTTGTTTGTGTGCCTTTTTGTAGACATTCGTGGTTATGGATTTGAAGAGGTGGTGCAGTTTATTAGATTATCTGTGATATGAACACTAGCTTTCAAAGGGTTACCATGTGGCTCCAGATTAACCGGACTGTTTCTGTTTGTTAAAATTCAATCGCCCATATTATTCTGCAAATACAATCAAGGCATCATCATCTCGTTGCTCTATCGATAGATTAGCTATTCGTTCATTAAGATCTGATCAGAAGCAGCGGATCAGTGTGACTTGTTTGCTGCTTTATACTTGAATTACTTTCAGTTTAGTGGGAATTTTGAAATCTGTCTCAAAGTGTCCGGTTAATCTGGAGCCATATGGTAACCCTAGCTTTCAAGACCTCACAAAATGCCCACTTACACCTGAAGGAGAGATTTTTGAGGTCTTGAATATTTGTAGATCACAGTTAATCTAATTAAGCGATGGTCAATGAAGGCTCTACCGTGTGGTAGTTGACCGTGACAGGAGTTATCTGGACGGTGCCAGATATCTGAATAGAGCAATATTACTGGATTTTATCTGCTTTTTGGAAAGAAATCTACTTTTGTATACTCTTGATTTTTGAGTAGACGTTACAACTCACACAAAGTAATTTTTAAAAAATCTGCTTACCCATGGTTGTTTCTTGGGATGTCTGGACTAAGCTAGCCCCTGTACAGAAAGTGATGCAGATCACTGAGAAGCACGGCTGTAGTTTGTGAAGGCCACAGTGCTGTCACTGACCTGCTGTGATAGGGATTGACTATACAGTTAAAAATATAGATTATAGTAGATTTCTATAGATTAAAGCTTAGTTGTTAAGCAAAGGTTTTTTAATGAATGGTCAACTCCAAACACTGTTGGAAGTAGTTAAGATTATTATTATTATTATTATTATTATTATTATTATTATTATTATTATTATTATTATTATTATTGTAAATATACTTTACTTTGTTATCAAGTCCATGTAAAATGTAAAAAAAAACAACAACAGTGGAATTGTACTGAAAGCCTGTGGCTCTTTTCTGGCTCTATAGAAGAAATCATGTTTGTACTGTAAGTGCTGTATAACTTCGAATCTCAGCTCAAAGTTATACCCTAGGAACCGATGCTAAAACCAGGTTACCTGGTCAGGTTTCAGGTCCAATGCTACAGAGCAGAGCTACAGCCAAAAGGCATCACATGACAAACAGCATTGTCAACAATCAATCGATCTGAAGCTATGGGCCATCCAGTCATTCTTTAACAAAACTAACGACAAATCAATGCAGTTTTATTTTATTTTAACGGTGCAAACTAACCAATGTGGCCAATATTTCTGTGTCTCACCCTGAAAAACCCTGAGAGTAACAGAGTAAAGCCTATGTATAGGTGTACATATTTCTACAGATTTCTATATTGTTAAATCCGTCTTTAATCCATTATAATCTCTGTGCCTGGTTTTAGCATGCCTCTGAATTCCAGTGGATCGCCATCCCCTTGTGTTCCTGACAGAAACAGCTCCTTTGTGTTTGTCCTCCCACAGCAGCAACACTGAGTGGGAGCGAGCAGCTACATCCTGAATCCCACAACAGGGTTGGAATTGAATTAGGACACTTTCAACACTGGGGCAAAATAAATACATAAAACATTTCAAGCTTCAAATATTTTATAAGAAAACCTGCATTTTTGTTAGCCAAGGAATAAAGCAGTCTTTCTTAAAAACACATTTATTCATGCAGTATATTTATATATTTTCCTGATTCTGCATTATGAGTAAGTCTTATATGTGGAGGTTTCTTGAAGGCTAGTTGTGCCACACAGCTTGGTATAATACTAATCTCATTTTGGAATCTGTCTTACATTCATTCACATCCAATGACAGAATAAGCAGACGAATAGCACTGTCCTAACTTACGTCGTGTTGCTAGGCAGAATGCTCTAAGGAAAGTAATTCTCTAAATTCAGCTATGAACTTTCACTGTGTATCCTCTATTTATAAGTGTAAACAGAATATGACACACAATATCATATTAATATAATTTATTCTTCTGCTGACACTCAAGACTAATAAATATGAAATTATTAATCAAAATGAATCCACCGGGAATATGTTTTTAAATGTGACCAAAATCCTGTAATTATGTTTACTGCACCAAGGGTAGATACTCTGTATCGCATCTTCTTACACGATTTGCGCTAATCTATTCGGTCCTGTAAAACCAGCCTGCAGTCTTAATGTAACTGGGCATGGGTTAACTCATTATGAAGAGGGAATGTAAGAAGGATGCCCTTTAGTGATCCACAGTAATGTACTTTAAAACGCTTTGTGAACTTTCCACCTCAATTCTGACCTGAACACCTGAGAAAACAACATTATAATTCCTGTAGTGTAGCTGTTTTGCTGCAAGAACACTGCTTAAAGTTTACATTTTATATAACAAGATGAAAAGGCTAAATCGGGGAGTATTGCATTATGTATGCTTGCTCTCATGTTATTCCTCGCAGGTTCTGTGCCAGTATGACTGTTACATTCCTCTCACCACACACACTTCAGTGCCCTTGTACCTTGCATTTGAATTTTGCAATGTATTTTGCTGTCACTATTTAACATGTTTAGTGCAGTTTCTGGTCCTGAATCATGCTATGGCTCTGAGACACTGAGCTCCAGCCCCTCCCTATGCTCTAGTACAGTATGCAGTGATTCATGCTGTGTGTTCCAGTGGCATTGTGATGCCAGCTATGTAGCTTGAAGTTGACCTAAATGAATTTCAAAAACGTAGCAGATTTGTACAGGTTCAAATGTCAATGGCCCCTGAAGAGATTACTCACAGTGTAAGATGGTATTTGCTTGTGTTACCATGCAGCGTATACTAAACTCTCCTGTTCTGAGCACCGCATTAGGTGAAACTTTCAAGTGAGGTGTGAGGAGATTACTAATTGGGCTCTGTATTGTGCTTACACGTTTTCAATTCATGTTTACAGGGCTATAGAACCTTTGTCTTACCAGAAGGTTTGAACTAAACCCTTCAGGAATGCAGATATTTACCTTCCCTTGTAAATCGTACGTGACTACACCTTTACACTTTTGGTTTTCACCTCAGTGCATTTTTTTCACAAGATGCCATCTTGTCCATAGACCGATTCTACATGTTGCTACTGATCTCTTAAGTAAACAGATAGACAAGGCCACCATGATCTATGTTACCCCTGTTTTCTACTCAATTTGAACTGCCTAATTCCAATGTTGCCTCAGTGAGCGCCCTACGTTCCCACTGTCAAGCCAAGACCTCTTTTCACACACCGACCCTAAACAATGGCAGTTGCCAAGCTCTGAGGCGAGGCCCAGTCTGTGCACTGGTAGGCAGTCTCGGGGTAATCCGTTACAGTTGCAAGTTACTTTTAGGCTATTTGAAAAATGATGTAACTAGTTACAGTTACAATTATTGTAGCTATTTCTCAAGCACAGTTTACATTTTTTTTTTTTTTTTTTTTTGGGTTTGGTCAGACTGAAATATTCTTTGAAGATTCACCTATTGAACCCACTCAATGGCCTTATTGGAAGTCCAAAGTTTATGGGATTGATTCCCATAAACTGAGCAGCTGAAAGCCTTTGCCCCAACTGGTTTCTGGTGACTTTTTGGGAGGACTAACAGATTCTGGGATATTAGAGGGTGGCTGGAAACATAAGGTGAAGCCACTGATCTTGAACTAAACCCTGACAAAGCTCAGTTAGAAAGGCATACAACAAAACCTTTGTGCAACATTGACTGAGCACCCGCTGGGGAAGGTGGGGTGTATGTGAGTTATTACATTGCCTGTCATATTCATGAAATGAACAGAATTGAAGCACACATGCTTTGTTTGTTTTGCACACAAATGTAAATGCTGTATAGATAGTCACAGTGGAAGGATCCTGTGACAGTGACAGGTCCTCTTTGTTGCAGAAGAAGAGCCCCAGAAAATCCTTCACACTCTGCTACCATAATACTGGAAGCTTTGCCACTGGGCAGCAGTGTTCCACACTTATGTCACCTAACATCTGCAGATGCTACTACAGTGCCTCAATGCATTTCTAGTGTATTTACCAACCAGACAAAAAACACCAGGGACACACACAGTGCATGCTGGGATTGTCTCAGCCTGTGAGCAGCTTGTCTCCTATTAACAACTGATTTGTCAGATTTGTGAGACATTATCAGATTCGTTAGATCAGATTTGTTGTATAGAGAAACAAAAAGTAAATTCATCACCATGGCTTTAGCAACTCAAGCTGTATAAGTTTGGTTAAAGTTATTAGGCAATGAATTGGCTACCGGCACTACGTTCAGTGTCTCCAGTATACGGGACACAAAGTAAAATATAGCTCATTTTCTTATTTAATTCAAGCATAAGTTAGATATTAAAAATACCAATAACTGTGCAGTGTGCTGAGACATTATCCTCATGTCTAACTATGTGAAAGAACCCTTTTAACCCTCAGTTCATACCTGTTTATTGCCTTTTAGAGTTAGCACAAGTCCTGGATAGACAGTATGTGCAGATTTGTAATCCACTCCCATTTTCTCTTGACCCTCTCTTAACCAGCTGCTAGCCCAATTCACTGACTTGCTTTCAGCCAGTAACAGGCTTTGACCCTGAAGACATTGCTGAGTTGAAATGAATCAGGAAGTGTTTGAGAATTTTCTTCAACCTAGACACTATGTTTTAAAATACAAATAAGTGTTTGCTAAAACATGTGTTTCTTTCAAAACTGCACATTTGAGACCTATGTATCTAATGGAGGTGCAACTCAGAGAAGATGTCTGGAATTATTTCATTATCTACAGTTCAGTCACTTTAAGCTTGGGATAGGGTAACTCCTGTTTCCTATTTTCCAGTAAACTGAATACAATGCATTGCCAGGGCAATTATAACAGCTTTGCTAGTATTGATTGGAGTTTTTAGAATCTACCTGGTTTACAAGCCCCAGGTTCTTACTTTCTTCATACTACCCATTGCACTGAATAGCTGTTTATTGCACTTGTCTGTTTGTAGACAGAAAGAGAATTGTTGAGAGGCGTTTTTTGGAGCTCTTATTTTCAAAACCAACAATCCATAACCCTGTTAAATGTCACCTTTGAGGGTGGATTATTCTCTCTACTCAGACCCACGTTTACAGATGAAAGCAGCCATGACTGGTTACCACAGAAACCAGCCCAGCATGCGCTTTCACTCCAAGGATTAGACCAAACTCAGCAGGCCCCAGTCTAGAATCATTCCAGCTTGTCAACTGTGGAATGTAGTAGAAAAAAAAACAACACAAAAAAAAAATTGACATGGGATTTGGAGCACACAGCAATCACTTACAGCCATACTAAAAAAAAAATACTCCAATAAGTATTAAAGGTGAAAACCTTTAATGCACTATATCAACCAGATCTTTGTCGCCTTTGTCTTATTTGATTGCATAGTTTTTATTTTTGAGTGTTGCAGATATGTATATATTGGCAGGTCTTTCTCAGAATCTGCACAGCCCGGGGGTCAAGCAAGCTGTAGCGTGTGAGGTCTGATCAGTGAACACCCTTCTTTTCATAGTCTTACGAAAAACTGCAGTTTCCCTTTTAAACACAATGACAGCCACTTGAAATGGAGGAATTGATGTGTGGATCATGACTCTGCCAGGCACTGGAATGATCTGTCTTGTTATTCGACCGGCGCAGATCATTTTAGTGCCTGGTGGAGTCATGGACCGGATGTCAAGTCACTGCGCTCAAGTGGCTGTCATCGCTGGATGAGAGCCTCCGGGCACAGGCAGTGCAAGGAACAACTAGCCATGTGAGAGAGGAACAGTTTGTGGAGCCCAGACCCTAACAGGGATTAGAGATTAACAGTTTCAAAATGTAAAACCCTGCATGATCAAGAAGAATCCTGACAATAATAACAGCTTGTTTGACAACTTGGTTTTCTTATACAGGTACTTATAACGACGGTAACAGGGTCACGAATGCCTGATTATTTTCCACTGGTTTATATTGCACTTGTATGTTTTATTGCATTATTTTAATTGCACATTGATTTAATTAGTGCATGTCACAATTTGTTTCACTTTAAATGGGCTTCCCCATTCAGCTCCCATTCCGATTTCTCTGATTAGACACTAATTGAATTATTGATAGTTTTAAACTTGCAGAAACAGAAAATGAGTCCGACCCAAGCTAAGATATGATTGATAAACTGTACCATTGGGAGATATGTTGTGGATTTCTTCTCTCTCCTTCTTCCCTCTCCTGTGTGTGAGCGTTTGTTGCTTTATTCTCAGGGCTTTAGCATTGTGAATGCCTTCTTATTAATGTCCTTTATTACTATATTAGATGCATGAAGCACTTTATGCTGAAACGTTAATAATTTGCAGTGTACTCTTCATTCACATAGTAGTACCTGTGTCTACTGTTTTGCTGCACACGTCTCTGTGTCATTTATGATTGTCTATTGTCTTTCATTATGCTTGTGAATACATATGTACACACCACTTGGGATTCATAATCAATACATCAATTAGAACCTGACAACATTTCATACCTGGTTTAGCAGGGATGGGAGTCTAACTCTATCTCTGGCATATTTAACAAAGTTTTTTTTAAAACAAAAACAAAACAAGATACTCTATTTACAAGCCATTCAATACAAACACATTATTATGTCCTATTGAATTCGAGCACTGTACATAGTTAAAAACATGTTTTTATCACAAATCTTTTGCGAATCAGGACACTGAAGTATGGCACAGAAATGCATTACCTTAGCAACACAGCAGGGCACAGTGAACTCTGTAAGCCAGTCGCTTTTTAAACTTCTTCTGCATTATGTGGCTGTCAAATAAAGATGTGTTTATGTGTTGTCATAGCGATGGCTGTGTAAAGATGGCTCTACGCCACTTGCTTCTGACTTCTGTTGTAAGGTCTGTCCAGCTGTATTTAAATGTTGGCACTAAGAATATGTCATCGCTAACAGGTACAAGATAGAATTCACAAGTTTGTAAATTCTTTCGGCTCTACTTATAAGGAAACCCTAACAACAGTTACAATGTAGAGGCTGCAGGAAGCATGCTGGAGCTGCAGCTGAACACAGAAAGGCACTAAGGCAGGTTCGATTTTGAACGTGAGGAATGTGACTCAGAATTAACTGCCACACCTGACCTTGGCCTACAGTTATCTCTAGTCAAACACATCATTGTGAATCAACAATCACTTTTTCTTCAAGAAGCATAATGTTATTAGTTTGGTATTCCTCAAAGATAGGGTCTATAATTGTATTGTGGTTAGTGTCCTTTTTATATAAAAAAATGATGAAACTTTTATAGAGCTTGAAATGTTCATGATATTTTACTTTTGTTGAGAAAACGGATCCTGTTACAACACGTTTCATTCACACAGCACAGGGAGTAAAGAATTTAAAAGTAAATGGAGAGTCAACAAGATTTATTTTCTTAGTGTATTGCAAGTTTAAAACCTTTCTTGGGCCTATCCTTTCTGATGAAATGTCTTTACAAATAAAACATGATAGTGTATATCAGGGGTGATCATTTGAATGGCAAATTTTATACAGTAAAAAACTGTTCATTATTCAACAACAACATCAACATTTTATTTATATAGTGCCTTTCATAGCACATATCCCAAGGCACTTTGCAAATGTATGTAATTTAAAAGAAAATTGAACCAAAATAAAAACTCTGCAATAGCAGATTTCATTGCGAACAAAAATCAACTGGTAAGAGTGTTTTAATGTAATATTTTCCAGCAAACCATACAAAATGTGATTAAATGTTCTGTCAAAGTGTCATTTGCCCACAATAGTAAAATTAGCTTTTACATTTCAAAGAAAATACATTAGTTGTGCTGATCCATTGTGTACAGTTCTGTCAATGTCACACCATGGTGAATAAGCAATTGCAGATTTTTTCAAATTCCTATACAGAGTATAAAAATACTTCTGCATACCTACATAAATAAATGGATAAAGGAAAATGTTTGGTATCTCCATAACTTCATCCAACCAAGTTACTGGCTGCATTCTGAACTCTGAATGCAAGTGTTTAATTAAAATAATATTTAATATTTAGAGATGGAAACATGGGTGCTACACAATAGAAATAGTTCTTTCAATTCAGAATTTCTACCTATTTGTTTTAACATAGCAACTGTATTCTGGGCTATTGTACAGAACATTATAGTTTTCATGTTATTACTAATAGAAAGTTTATGTTAATGCAGCAGCATTATTCTGTTTCAATGAACAGATAGTTGCTGGTATTGCACATACTTACAGTAATTGCATATTTTTCATTAAGCCAGACATCTAGTTATTTCTTCATACAACATGTTTATTGTCTGAAAATTTGATGGAAGTAAGGCTGGGGTGATAGGGGGGGCTTATAGCTGGAGAAACAGTGTGGCACAGTTAACTCCACGTTTATATTTCAGTTAGGTTGTATGCAGCATGCATCAGTGAAAACAAAACGAAACCCTGTGCTCCCCTGACTGTACAGTATGTCTCACCCTGCACACCATGGGCTGTGCCATTACCAGGTGAGCCTCTCGGGAGAGGGCCCTAAAACAATACTTTTTATTCCACACCTGCATACAGTGGCACCCAAACCAACAAGCAACATCACTGCACAGTGCAATGAGAAAGGGTCTTCCTGCAGAGTAATGCAAAGCTTAGTGGGTTCACAGGTTGGTCAGGTAATTAAAAACTCTAACCTCTGCAAGAGAGGGCTAGCTGGTACCCTCTTTCTAAATGTCAAGTGTTGCTGGTGCGTACTGACACTGCCTGCACCGGATTCCTTGAACATGTCATTGAAAGGAGCATACTTTGTGGTGCCATGATCCCAACCTGGATGAGGTTCCAGAGAAGCACAAACCACCCCTCCAGATCCACCCCTCCAGGCTGGTGAAGGTTTTTGAAAACGTGTAATCTCCATTGACTGCAGTTTTTGAAATGTACATCCCACACATTGGCAGGAATTTGATAGAGCCCTGTCAGGTGCATTGTGGAGTCTGTAGTTTCTTAACAGGTTCCTGTATGCATAGATATACCAGGGCCGGCTTGGCAAGTATATATAAATGGCTACATGTACAGGCAATTATTGCACGAAACGAGGCCATTTTGTTTAATAATGGATTGGGTTGTCATTGAGTCTGTATGCGATTGCAATGCAATACAAAAACAAAACGGAGAGAGTCAGCTGCTCAATGTTTTACTTTTATAGCTTATGGACTTTCTAATCGTTTATTAAGTGTAAAGGGTTTACATGTGGGCAGCCTTAGTCACCACTATAGTCACAATTGACAAAGGAAATATTTAATTGCAAAATTACCTCAAAACCAAAATGATCCTGCTCCCACTAAAATCATTTCTTTATAGTAAAGTGCATTAAAAATATTTAGTGCCACGCAGATATGTCCCAGGCAGGACGAGGCCTGTTAACGATGAGACAGTTAATAAGGCCTCAGCCTCTTTGTACAGTACTGTGAAAGTGTGCGTGGCTGTGCATAGGTGTAGGCGTGATGCAGGTGCTCCAGACAACGACAAACACAAAGTTCACAGTTCAAGGTATTTTCTTTTTCTTTTTAATGGTCTCCTTGACTGTATGAAATAATAATGCTGGCTCTACCCAACTATGGGCATTGCCAGCGTATAAACCAAGGGGTTGCAGTCCCAAAATAATAATACAAAACACAGACACACAACACAGATACAGATACGTCTCCGGACAGTGCGTGCTCTAGGTGCAGGTGCAGTGATTTAAACAGTGGTGCTTGTTTGTAGACAGGTGCAATGCAGTCCTGACTTTATCGCTGGCTTGAAGTGGCAGCTCCCAGATTCTTATTAGCCTTCTGGTCAAAGCAAATATACAGAGTTACAAAACAAACAAAAGTAGTTCACTCACGATCTCACAGTCCTTGTTTCCTCCCATTAACCACAACAAAGGAACCGATTACGCCGTCACATCCCCTAAAGTACCCTAAGCCCCGCCCCTCATGACTGACACTTCGCTCACCGTAGTAGTACGAGGTGTCCTGGTACCGCCCCCTTCCTGAATGGCCGGTCTCCGACTGCCCCTGGAATGAACTGCCCAACCGTTCAGTATGAGGCACACAGTTCCTGTTGTACAGCGCCCTCACAGGTCGAGAGGGAGATTGTTGATTCAGATGCATTCGCTCTCTGCCACAAGTACATACCTCTACAGCTTAAAGGGATTAGGCCCCTTAACGTGGGTTATAAAGAAGAAAGTCACAGATTGTGGGGTTAATGATTTCAATAATCATGACCTCTCCAGTGTTTCCACATTTACAATAAGCAGCTGCTCACTCAGCTCAACAAAGCTCCATACTGTGAATGACTGAGCAATGAGTTTTTACTTTCTTCTGTGGATTAAAATAGCATGCTGTTATGCTTGTGTGCCCTTGCACAATACCGCCTCAGGGTAGGCAGTGAGACAGAACCGAGAGGAACCTGTCGCTGGTCATGCCTATTTATCCACTCCTCGGTTGTTTCCTCTCTCTCTAGCCGAACTCGTATGCAGTCGTGGTCATAGAGCTTTTAACCTCATCTCGTCTCTCATCTACCAGGGCACCAGATCCATAACGGCTGTGCATTACACAACACAGCCTGTTACACTATGTCATCTGTGTTTTTGACTAATGTGTATGAATTCTTATTCATTCTGCAACGCAATAATGCTTAATTTGAAAGTTTGCGTAAATGGCAATATGTTGTTTCAAGGAGTCTGCATACCTTGACAAAGGCTGCTATAATCTTTAACAAAACTGTACCAAAGGGCTGAAACCTGCCCAGATTAGTGACCTGTAAAGACCCATATTAACACACTGGCCTTCTAAACTGACAAGGCTCCTTGCTCCTTAGTCTGCAGTATTTTATGATGGGCATCTACCCAGAATTGAGCACATACTGTATAGGATGGGATGCATCAGGTGTAACTCCCCTCTGTGGCAGGGTTTTTTCTTCTGTTTATTTTTCGTTTGTGTTTTGTATTTGTTTTGTTTTGTTATTGTGTTTGGCTGCTGTGAAAAGCAGCTGTGGATCCTGATAAAAGAGTCCAGCTAACACACCTCGGGGCTGCTGAAAGGTCATGATTCAAGGACCAGGACCATCCATGCTGACCAGACAGCAAAGATTAAGAAGCCACGCGTGTTCAACTGGGATCGGAGCGAATCATTCATTGTATCAAAACCGCCGAGCACTGTGTGTGGAACCAGGGTCAGGGTTTGAATTGCTATAGGAACAGGGGTTAGTATAGCGAGGAGCGTCAGCAGGACATCCTTTGTAGCGGAGTAGCGCTCTCTGAATTCACAGCACCTTTTGTTTGTAGTTTTCTTTCCAGGGGTTTATTTTGCCATTTTGCATTTTCCTGTTTGTTTTGTTACATGTATGCCGTGCACTGCCATTGCTGGTAGCATCTCATGGTTTTCTTTGGTTTACTTTAAGTAAATTCTGCATGCCTGATACTGTCAACGCACCTCTGTCTCTCCTATACTAACCCCTGTTCCTATAGCTACAGTTACCTGTCTTTGAGTGCACTGAGGCTAGAGGAAGAACACTTCATTGTGAGGCTAATCAAGGCATCTGGCAGCGGATAAGCCACGCCCCCTATCACACACTCAACAGTGTGGACATCCTGTTTGGTTACTCAAGGCTTTAACCTGGCATATGACTTGGAAAAATAAATCAGAAATCAAAATAAAAACTCACTTTTATTGTGGAAAGTCTGGATTACTTCTCCTAGCAACGGCAAGTAAGCTGACTCCGGCAGATCCTGTAATTGTCAGCTGGATATTTAGTGGTGAATTGTGACAGAGGGTAGGTGACACTTCTTCACATAGAGAGTGGTGAGGGGTTGGAATGGGTTACCTAGCTGTGAATCACTGGAATCCTTAAAGATCCAACTTGACAAAGTTTTGAGATCAATCAGCTACAAGGAACCAGGCAAGCATTAGTGGGATAATAGCCTCTGCTTGTTTGTAAACGGTCTTGTGTTCTTTTCAGTATGTTCTTAACATTGATCTTAGCGAAGAGACTTCACGCAGATTGTAGATCAGTGTAAAAGCAAATGTGTTTCAGTGGATAAAATGTTGTGAATCATGTACAGTGTATAATAAGAAAGCCTGCCCACATCTGCACTATTTGTCAAACAGCTAACACCAGCAAGCCTTCCTTGATTAGCCTCACAATGAAGAGTTCTTCCTCCAGCCTCAGTGCACTCAAAGACAGGTAACTGCAGCTATAGGAACAGGGGGTTAGTATAGCGAGGAGCGTCAGCAGGACATCCTTTGTAGCGGAGTAGCGCTCTCTGAATTCAAAGCATCTTTTGATTGTAGTTTGCTTTCCAGGGGGTTTTAATTTGCCATTTTGCATTTTCTGTTCGCGTTTGTTTACTTTAAATAAATTCTGCATGCCTGATACTGTCAACGCACCTCCGTCTCTCCTAATCTGCCAGCGGATAAGCCACACCCCCTATGACACACTCAGCAGTGTGGACAACATCCTGTTTGGTTACTCAAGGCTTCAACCTGGCATATGACTTGGAAAAATAAATCAGAAATCAAAATAAAAAACTCACTTTTATTGTGGAAAGTCTGGATTGGTTCTCCTAGCAACGGTAAGTAAGCTGACTCCGGCAGATCCTGTAATTGTCATTTGCAGCTGCCCTTGAGGCCTACGCCTGTGATTGTTTAGCACTTTAATGGCTTGTTTCTCACACTCATGTTTGTTATTAACACGTTTGTCAAGGTTAAAAAGCTGCTTCATTAGCATTGGAGCTCTATACCTGGACCTTAGTGGTTTGTGTGCATTAATATACAGGACTGTATTCAAAAAATGATGTTAAAACAGCCAGTGCCGTCTGTATCATCATGTTAACAGATTGTGCAAAACCACTGTTAACAAAGTCCCTTACTAGCAGGGTTATAAAGTGTAGCTCCTTCCTCAGAGCATCGCCAATGCTGTCCTCATTATAATACATTGGTTTAATCTCAAAGCTGATTCAACCAACATATTAACATTGTCTTTAACTAGGTGGTAAATTGTCTCACTCCACAATAATACTTGCCGACATTTGGAAAATCATTAAATTTACTTCCTTGGCTCCCTGTGAACAGGATGGCTGCAGGGGTGACGTCAGACCAGAAAGGAACACACACAAGCAGGTCCTGGCAGGGCAAAACTGAAACGCTACAGCATTCAGTTATTTTATTAAATAATAAAACAAAGATTTAAACAAACACAAAACAAAAGGGCATGTTGGCCAAACAAACAAACAAACAATAAAAATGTCAAGTATCGTGCTGGTTTAGCAATTGTTATTTCTCTGTGTTTACTTTTTACCTCCTCTCCACACTCGTTCTCCACTGTGAACCCACTTCACATAATGAGCTTGGAGTGGGTCTTTTATATCTGTGGTTGGAGCCTTAATTACCGATTAAACAATGACCTTATTAAGGCTCCAGCCACATTCCCACAAGCTTTTCCGGGATGGGGATTCAACCCCATCCACACCAGCTACACTTTATGAGACCGGCTTTTTCGCCGGTCTCAAATAGTAAATAACAATGATGGACGGCTACCACTACTAATGATAATACAATAGAAATACTATTGTCATATTTACAGAAATTATATAATACAAATAAATCATAAAAATAGCGCACAATATATACATAGGGGCGGGGCTCCCATAATAATAATAATTATTATAGATTTTGTCTGGTGCTCAGTTTAGACGAAACAATGACAATGACATAATAATTTGCTTAATCGGAAGCATTATTGACTTGATTTAATTTTTTAAATCTTAAAGAGGGCTGACAAAGTTAACGCTGACCAATACATTAAGCTAAGACAATATCCATGACCAGAAGACAGCTGGATATTTAGTGGCGAATTGGGACAGAGGGTAGGAGACACTTTTCACATAAAGAGTGGTGAGGGATGGAATGGGTTACCTAGCTGTGAATCACTGGAATCCTTAAAGATCCAACTTGACAAAGTTTTGAGATCAATCAGCTACAAGGAATCAGGCAAGCATTAGTGGGATAAATAGCCTCTGCTTGTTTGTAAACGGTCTTGTGTTCTTTCGTATGTTCTTAACATTGATCTTAGCGAAGAGACTTCCGCAGATTGTAGATCAGTGTAAAAGCAAATGTGTTTCAGTGGATAAAATGTTGTGAATCATGTACAGTGTATAGTAAGAAAGCCTGCCCACATCTGCACTATTTGTCAAACAGCAAACACCAGCAAGCCTTCCTTGATTAGCCTCACAATGAAGTGTTCTTCCTCCAGCCTCAGAGCACTCAAAGACAGGTAACTGAAATACCGCAGGTTCTCTCTAAATTAACCAGGAATGGAGAACAGGAAAAAAGGAACAGGTATTTTTAAAAGGGAGGGTTACTTAATATCATATAATAAAATAGCTGACAGTGCCTGTAAATAGTGCTGTTTTGTCATACAGACAAAATCTTGTAGCTCCAGTAGAAGATATTTGAAATCAGATTTTTTAATTTGAAATCCTCATAACATTTCGCAACTGTAAAGTTCAGATTTTTTTTCTATATCTAACTTAGAAAGGGGACAAAACTGGCAGTTTTTAAAAATATTATTGGCCAATTTATGTAAGCCACAGAATAAAACAATCTTGACAATCATCGCGGTCAGTGACCAAGCAGGAATACCTGCTGCGCTGGATACTAATACGTATACCTGGACGGGATGGCACAGCATCATGATGTTGGAGAGATAATGGTTAGTGAATGTGCCTTATTTGCAGTCTTTGCAAGACCTATCTGTTTATGCAATGAGAAAAAAAAGTGTTCCTTGCCTAAAGTCCCCCTGCCTGACACCAGTTAAGTCCGGTTGTCGGACGGATTAGCTCTGAGATAACTAAAGTCCATACAGCCATAGACAGGAGCTGAAAGAACCCCACTTGAGAGCCAGGCACCAGGGGAGAGCTGCTGTGTTGGGGAAAGGAGCTGAAAATGGGGGGATTAGAGCTGGAATGTGCCCGGCTAATCCACTTTTATGTTTAAATCCTCAGTTCCAGTCTTCAGCTGCATGAAATGAGAAAGAGGACTTTCTTTGGAAAGACAAAACCCACTTGAAGTCAGTCAGTAAACAATGTTTAATGTGCTCAGTTCAAATTCATTACACACTTGGTTTTAATACTAAAAAAACAGTCCCATTTTTTTCCTGGATGAATGCTCAATTGTTTATCATCTTTTTTCTTATATTTTAATTATATTGATAAGAGATTAACCCTTCGAAGAGGGGTGCCCAGGGTACAGGGGTCAAAGCCACAATTATAAACCTAATAGAATGTTGGACAGCCTTAGCCAATGAGGATGCAGCATGGGGTTGCACACTATTGGGAGGGCCTCTTTTAAAGTAGCACGTTTAATGAGTGAGCTCCCTGACGTTAAGAACCTGAGGGTTGTTCATTATCTGCCAGTTAAGGACCTCCCTGTCGGTCATGTACTTTTCAGGCATTTCACAATGCACTTCCTGACTCATCTTAAAGCATTGACATGTATTTATAAATATAAATTACAAATCCAGTATATTGTCGACATATACACACCTCCACATTGCTGCAGATAAAAACGCTGAAATCTCATCAGCAAGCAGAGCGGTCTGTGTAGCTCATCTGTAAAGCTTCATAGCATTGATTCCCATTGTTGGAAAGTATTATGATACAAAAATCAAAACTTTTAATATAGCAGTGATTGGCTTGCTTTAAAATGGCTTTGGGTTGACATTAAGAATCATAAATCCTTTATCAGATTTTTTTTTTGTAATATTGATAGTCACATTGGTTGAGACAGGAAGGGTAGCCCCAAGTCATTTTTATAAATCAATAAACTTCAAAGAAATTAGTACTATTGACACAACAGTGCTATGAGGGAATCTTAAGGGAAAAAAATTCATAAGAAATTACATCCTCAGAGATAAATAAACAAGGATGACAAATAGGACACTCCAGTTGCATCTGTTGTGGACTCATGTGGCCTGTATTACGTAAATAGAATATTGTTGCTGTAAACACCCTATTAAACATCGGCGTCATTTACATGGGGGACATGAGGGACATGTCCCCCACACTTTTTCATTATTACAGATAGGATAATCTTTATGCATGCATCAGCTACAGAAACTGCCCCCACACACACACTCACACTTTGAAACCAAAGTTACGCCACTGCTTTTAAAGCAATGCTTGTTTCATTGTATGTTCTTATTGGGCGTGCTGACCAAAATATTAGCATAGCTCCTCCTTAATTACCATAAAATGACACCCACTGGCATGGCACTTTGAAGTTTGTTGTATGTCATGCTAAAAAACACTACTGGGTAAGTGGATGTGTTCAGGAATAAAAGCACAGCTGGCATAGCAAGTTACCTCTATTTTAGTTCTAAGTACAGCCCTGTGTTTTTCGAAATCTGAAATAAGACGAAATATAACGTATAAAAAGAAATGCAAATATAAAAAGAAATAACACGAAAAATCATTTAAAACAAACACAGAGTGACATTTTTAAATTGTGAGGTTTATACAGAAAATACTTGAAATAAATACTTGCAATCGTAGTTGTCAAGGCTCACTGTTACCATAGACACGGTCTGAAGGAAACGGAAGCTCTGACTAGCACTTGCACAGATGTATAATTTAGAGCGAGTCATTTGTAAATTCAAATTGTGATGGAAGAGAAGAGACGTTTGTTTCTAAAATGTCTAAACCGAAAGCATAACAATTAAACAACGCTGCAAAGAATTTGAGCATGAGGGGATGTGTGCAGCTGACAGTGACAAAATAATGATGTGCAGATTTTGCAACTGTCGAAAGATACCATCGTTAAGCATCATTAGCTGTTTATTGCTTGGGGAAAATATGGCTTGTTTGCTTGTATTGTATTTTGCATTAGTATGCTAATTATTTGTTTTTTTCAAGTAGTGCAAACTTTGCACTGGAGCAAATGCGGTTTTGGCTTTGAATGGATTTGAATGAATCACTCTCCTTTCTGAGTGTTTAAATACTGAGAAACCCCAAGCTTGTTGTATACTGCTTTAGTGCAATGGGATTGCTTTAGTGCAATTGTTTTTTTTTATGGGTAGATTGCTGTATGTGCAATTATTATAACAGCCCCACAATAGTAGGGCAGTGTAAATATATATAATGAGAACTAAATTATGGTAACTAAATAATTTTTCTGTGCAAGGTCTGTTTGTCAAAATGTAAAAAAAATCAGATAATGTTTAATAAAAAATATGTATGTAATTAAAACATGATGTATACTATACTATTATTGATATACATCTATTTGAGTTGTTTTATTAATGTGTATCTGTAATAAAACAACATTTGTGAAAAATAAAATGAAAAACTATACAAAATAAAAAGAATTTAATGGGGCTCTATTTACAGTATAAGAAATTATACAAAGTCACAATGATACACAAACAGTAAGTATATGGTAATCAAAAAATGTTTTGCTAGTTATGCTAATCAAATTGTATCTTTACTTTAATAAATAAGTGTTTAGTGATGAATTAGAAACTGTTTAATGCATTTTGGCACAGTAACAAGGAGATTTAAAAAAAAAGCTCTGACTGACCAAAAAATAAATAAATGTCAAACTGCTTTAGCTAAAACCAGGTAAAACAAAAGGTATAGTATGCCCTACACTTATTGCAATGTTCTCGTTATTGCATTCAATTAACCCTGCTGCACCAAGCGAATGTGTCTTTTGCCCAGGAACACAAGCCTCATTATTCTGAGAGACTGCATCAGGATCCGTTTTCAGACAGCCTTTGTGTTTATGTCGTGTGAGCTGGGCTTCAAATGAAAACAAAGGGACCTTGCAGTTTTTGGATTCTCTACTTTTTTGCTGGTAAATTATGACAATTAAGCATTCGTAGACTCATATGTTACAATAATGTAAAAATATTTATTATAACAAGTTTTAAATGACAAGCAGCCACATGAAGTTTATAAACCAAAGCTCAGCAGGAGGGACGGCTGCTACACATTTCATCATCTAATCGTAACCTATCAAAAACATATAAATACCCATGCAACTCGCCCTCTCTAGTGTTTGATTGATTCGCATCCCTCCACCTCCCCATCTCCCCCAGTAGCTTCTCTAGGTACAATCTATAAGGGGGTCTCCTGCCTCGTGCAGATGGCCAGGTGAGATCCACCACCCAAGCATGTTTGATGCCAAATTGTTTCTTCCATTCCTCGCATAATCATCAACAAAACATTTATTTAAACTCAAACCTCTGTGTTGTGGGGTTTGTCTTGAACTACTGAAACATTACTTTTCAACAAACATGTTTTTGTTGTTTTTTTCACACTGTATGTGCTGGATTTGGAAAATTGGGAAGTACAGATAACTTACATAGCTAATTTGAATGCATGCAATGTTAGACAGTATTTGCACACATGCAGAAACAATAACAACAAAGTAATGACTGTTGAACACTGTTTTGTCAATAAAACTGCTTTAGATTTACAGAAACTGGACATATCACTATGCATAGGTTATAGATCATCATTGAGACTAATAGAGAAAGAAAACAATTAAGCAACAGAACCTGAAGAAGAGGGTTTTACTGTCTGGTAAGGCCCGCGCCGAATGTTCTATTGCTATTAGAAAATGGATACGTACATTTTGTTTTATGATAAATTTATTTTTCTGATTTTATGCAGCACTAGTTTTTGTTGTTAATAAATACAAAGGTTTACTCAATATTCCATGAGTAATGTGGTTTGCTCAGAATTCCTTCTGTGGTCTAGTAGCCTTCAGGCTTCATTCGCCCAGCACTGGACTATGTTGAGTAGCCTAATTAATACCTTAATACTAAAAAAAAAAAAAAATTCTTCTTAGATGGAGCTGTTCTACCTCATACACAAAAGCAAACATGGTTTGTGAACTACTTGTAAAACATGTAAAAGAATAAAAGTACAACTAATTAGAAATTGTGAGTACACATAGTTTGAACGACATTATTCAAGGTTCTTTACCAAAGGGACCTAATCCCAGTTAAACTGTTACAGTTGTTGCAAATTAATCTACACAGTAAGTAGGTTGAATCAGTGGAGGCTCCTTAGAGGAGGCAAGGAGGCAGAGCCTTCCCAACTTTTCAAAGAAAAAAAAAAATTAATATAATATATATATATATATATATATATATATATATATATATATATATATATATATATATATATATATATATATATATATAGCTAGGGCTAGGACTTTGTCATGGAAAATTTGGACGTAAATCACAGAACAGTCACGGTCAATGCGTTCAAAATCACTGAGAAAATGACAGAGGCAGAATAAAGTAACAGGGATAAAAATTAACAAAAGCAACAAAAAAAAATTAACAAAATTTAATAAAACCATATTGTGGTGCCTGGTGCACACAGGTTCAGCAAAGAAGGGCGAGACAAGCAAATGGAATTTCAATGTGTTGCTTTTTTATTTGCTCTGCAACGATGACTACTAACTAACAGAAGCATTTATAAGCGCTGAACTAAGCAGAGAATAAAGATGCAAACAGGGGAAAGGGTAAGCAGACGGGAAGCGTAACACACTTTGGGGGTGAGGAAATACACACACAAGGATAACACAAAGAGGGTGTGGGGCTGACAAGAGACATGTACATTAAAATAAGAGCAACTGTACAACAATTAAACAACAAGTGGAACAATAATTTCAATTAAAAAGAGAAAAGCGAATGCTGGCAGTTAGTATAGCACACACACACACACACACACACACAGACACACACTGAATTTATGAACTGTTAACATAACTTTCAAGAAGTGTTTAATCAAAGAGCTTAGTTTGATTCAGAATTTTTTTTTCTTCTCCAAAAAAACAAAAAAAAAACAGGACAGCAAAAATTCAATTATTCTCTTTGTGAAAATAAAAAGTTCAAAAACAATGTCTCATCTGTTGTGGTACAAGTTCATTGTTTTTTGTACTTTTCTTTTCATTTTATTCTGTTACAGCAGGTTGTATGTTGAGACGTTTGTTGGCTTAACGGAACGCTGGTTTTCCCTAAGAACATTTAATTAAATCTGTTGAGTCATTTTGAGTCGGGATACCAACACTGCAGACTTTTCCCATTCACACAGACAACACTGTAATGAAGAATTTATCTTTCCACTCCAGTGTTGTATCTTATTATTATTATTATTATTATTATTATTATTATTATTATTATTATTATTATTATTATTATTAATGTTGAATAAAATATTTACATATACTGTATATATTTTCCAAATGTATTCCATTTTCAATGGAAACCATTTTAAAATGCTGCCTAATCTAAGACTAATGAATATACCGGTACCTACATACATTACAATTTATACTAAGAAGTGTTTATTATAACGAGTTGTACATTTCAGTCAATGAAATTGCATCCGCATTACACCTATTATATGAAGCTTCGGTGTTCTTCCTTGCAGAAATGGTTTATGTGGTATTTGTTGAGAAAAGGGACCATTAACCACTTTCTTAATGGATAACCTGAATCTCTGAGTAATTTCCCTTTAAATCGACATACTTCAAATTCATCAGAAAAACCAGCGACCTGAAAACACTTCTGACGAGTTTCGTTCAATCTTTTGGTATCAGTGGGGAAGTATACATACTTCTGCAACAGTTTACACAGAGAGAGTGCAATGAAACGGTAGCGAAATAGCTTAATGAGAGGCAAACCTGGAGAGATGGAGGAAATGCTCCATTTCTGGAAGATGAATGTTTTATGTTACTTTTGAGTTCATCAGTGATCTTCAAAATATGCACACGTCTAAATCTAAAATGGGCATAAAGTTCAATGTCATCGTAATTGTCAAGAGGATGTATGCGGTCAAGGTTTTTTTTTTTTTTTTAATTAAAAAATTAAAAAAACCTGAACCACCTTGTGCCCCACCAGGATACAGTCCACACCCCCCCCACTCCCCACTCCCCACTCCCCACTCCAGTTTGAGAACCGCTGGTCTAGATTAGTTGTGATGTAAATTGCTCCATTGCAGTTGAGCTCATAGGCCAGCTTTTTCTGAGACTCGTTTTCAGGTTTAAACCTCAGTTAAAATGGTTTATGGAGAACGTTTAACCCTCGCAATGCCTCAATTCTAAGGTTTCCATGGTGATACCAAGATTTCAGGCAGCCAGTTGTTTTTAAATCTCCATTGGTTTCAGTGTTTCATGGCCATTAAAATGTCTTTTCTCAGGTCAGGGGTGTGGATTGATTTACAGTGTGTTCAGTTCATGAGCCTTGCTTTTTGTTCTTGAGACACAATATTTATTGTAACAAGGCAAGCAGAGCATAAATAAGTAGGGTTTAGTTAGCCACATGTGTCAGCCACATCTGATTGTTGTCTTAATCGTTTCATTGAAACTCAAACACAGACCCAGACTAGTGTTGGACTACCTTACCTACATGAATCCAAAATGAGTGCTTACCGGGGTCTGTGAAGCCATCGTTAGTGTTAGTGTCTTAAATTTCTGACAGCCTACTTTACTAGGACAAACAAATATTAAGATGGAACACCGTGTTGACAAGTGTGACTTTTAAAATGCATAATATATATAACACATAACACAATATTTACTGTGGACATTTAAAAAAAAAATACAACAAAAATGACTTTGTAGGCACACTTGTGCAGTTTTACAAATTGTAAGGTCATTTTAAACAAAGCCAGTCTTCAGAATGTTATTTAGCATATGAGATATGATAAATATTAAACGATGATACTGTTTTAAGAAGGTGCGCACATTGAAAAATGGATGAAAAGTTCCCTTGAATTCAGGAGAATTGCAGACAGCAATAGATTTCTGCAAATATTCCCTGTGCTCGTTCTATTAAAGGTGATATGACTTCCATAGGCAAAATTCCCATTTTATAGACGTTGTCCTTTCAAAATATAAGACAATTTGGTCAAAATAGAATGAGACCCAAATCAGGACAGAAACAGTTTACTTCTCTGCAGTCTTGGGCAGTGTGCCTGTCCTGCTGAAACGAAAGTGCTGTGCTGCAGTACAGGATTGTGGAAGCTGTAGTTTCTCCATCATCACCATTGAAAACGGGCAGATAGAAGAGGCATTCAGAAAAACAAAAAAGCATGCCTTAGCTTTGGCATGCTGTCAACACTAAAGTTAGGAGCTTGCAGTGTTGTTTTCAAAACTGAGCTCATTTAGAGTGATTAATAACCCTTTCAACGCTAACTTAAAGAAGTACGACCCTCAAATAACAAATTCAGTCGTTTCAATGTCTTGTTTTATTTTATTAAACTATTATATGTGGGTTTATTCACTTGTCCAGTGGGTAGAATAGTCTTTTATGCTGTGTGTTGAGTGGAGTTATCTTTCTTAGGACCCCTGTGTAGGTTGTAAAAAGTAAACTTTGAATTTACTGGAAACACTTTTTATTTTTTACATTTTATTCATGTTATTGAAAAACTTAATCGAACATAACAAAAAAAATGTTTTTAAAAATACCAACAGTGGCAGAGCTAAATACCCCAGGGATGATTAAATAAATGGAAGAAGAAGAAGCGAGAGTACGATTACATGTTTCAGCACTGTTTAGAGAAATGCAATAAATACCTTGTGTTACCTGCACCTAAACCACACTGCCCACATGATGTTGTATGAGTTGAAGATGACACTCAACGAGACACTAACACACACTGTTAACATTTGCTTCAGGTGTTTCCAACACACTGGTCTTGTAGACACACAATGGCTATGCCACAATATCCACCTGTACACAACTGATTGAACTATAAAATGACAATATCATTCGGGGAGCCAAAGAGACCCCGATATGTTCCTCTTTTCACAAAAATAAGAGCTTTAGTTATCCCTTTACTTTAGTATTTTTATACTTAGCTTAATTGGTTGCCAAAGCACAAAATGCTAACAAATATGTATTACTTAATGTGTATCACTTTGTAGGACATTTTCCCATCTGAAAAACAAAAGCAATCAGCTGGTTTCACAATCCCGATTGCACTAATCTCAAACAATCTTACACCTAAAGTAACACTGGATAGTCCAAGATTAGTGCTAAATGGGGTCTGTGAAACCAGCCGCTCATGGTGAATGTGTAATTGAGAACATTACTAATACTCAAGACTAAAAAAGCCTCTCATTGGTCACATTAAGATTGCATTCTGGTAATAAGTATTAGAATAATTTGCAAGCATCTGTACCTTTTTATGTTTTATTTTGTTTTATTATGCCCTATAATACCCCAGGCCCACTTGAAAGCCTCTAGAATCCCTCCCTGCTGTGCTGTGCTGTGCTGTGCCCCTCATTACAATATTCCTGGGGTCCCAGTTTAGTAAAGGGTCCATCCTGATAAATTGGATACAGTCTCTTTAATAATTCCACTGTGTGGAATTTCTAATTCTTTCAGTGGGCGTATCTTTTCAGAGCTGGTGGCCAATCAGGCGTCTCTTTAGCATTCTGCAGCTGTGGAGCACATCAAGGCTGCTTTGTTTGCAGTGAAGTTTTTATTGCTGTTCAGCCCCCCGAGTTCCCTCCAGAGCCATTGGAGTGTGACAAGGAAGCTATGCAGGCACTACACAGCCTTCTCCCCAATCCAGGCTGCCGCTGCAAACATTAAGCACCTTCCAGCAAGCTACCAGCCTGCAGGTAGGGGGCCTCTTAAAGGGCCAGTCGAGGGTTAGGGTTGGTTCTAAATGAGGGGGAATACTGTGATTTGCAGCCTTCTGAATTGCACTGGACAAAACAAGTTCTCCAAATGACAGACAGCGGCTTAACAACAGGTTGTTTAAAAAAGGGACTAGAAACGTACTAGAAATAAGAGGTGTAGTGCTATTTTTTTTTTCTTGTTCACATCTTTGGTGTTTTAAAAAAACTGGAAAAGAGATAACAAATAGCAACAGAAGTGTAACACTACAAAGACACAGAACAAAGCAGAAAAGTGGATTTGCAATTCACCGCTTTTCTCTGGAGCTGAACTTTCTTTCCTTGAAGGAAGGGGGATTCCTAGTGAGGCTAATCCCAAGCACCTTGAGGATCAATCAGAACCAAGAAGAAGACACGAAGAACAACATTCTGCTTCGAAAAGAAAGAAAATGGCCAACTCTGGTTTCCAGCTGCTGGGGTACTTCTTGGCACTTGGCGGGTGGATTGGCATCATCTCCACCACAGCCCTGCCCCAGTGGAAGCAGTCGTCCTACGCTGGCGATGCCATCATCACTGCGGTGGGTCTGTATGAAGGCCTGTGGATGTCTTGTGCTTCTCAGAGTACAGGGCAGGTGCAGTGCAAGGTGTACGACTCTCTGCTTTCGCTGGATGGTGAGTATCAGTGGTGACGTGTTTGACATTCTCATGTATGAAATCATTCCATGAGACACGTATAGTTGTCTATCTGCCTGTCTTAAAATGTCACTGTTAAAGTCACAAATTGGTTATCCAGCCCAAAATGAATTATCCAGCAAGCTCTTTAGAATGAACTGGATAACCTGTGACTTTCATTTATAACCGTTAAGATTATCCATAACTAATAAACACTCAATAGTGCTGACTTTTAAATGGCATTGAAAAAGACTTCTAGTCAAAACGTTTGCTGTTGCATTTATTAAGTTTCACTATTATGAAATGTAACCTCAACATTAGCATATACAGAGTGATTCAAAAGTCACTGGACAAATGGAAAAATATCAACAGTATCTGTAACTTGTGTGTTCATCAGTAATACTTATTATTTGTTTATTTAGCAGACACCTTTATCCAAGGTGACTTACAGAGACTAGGATGTGTGAACTATGCATCAGCAACAGAGTTACTTACAACTATGTCTCACCCGAAAGACGGAGCACAAAGAGGTTAAGTGACTTGCTCAGAGTCACACAATGAGTCAGTGGCTGAGGTGGTGAGGTGGGATTTGAACTGGGGACCTCCCAGTTATAAGCCCATTTCTTTAACCACTGGACCACACAGCCTCCTAATATGTTCATTTCATCCGTCCAGTGAATAATCCTGTATATCCCACATATAGATGTGTGTTCAGTTGAAAAATATTACTTTTCTGATAGTAATTTAAACGTTTCCACACCACCCTGTAACTATATTTCTAAATGTGAGACTTTGAGAAAAACGTCACCTTACAGAAAACCCCACACCGTGCCTATATCCCTTCAAATTCTCCCTTGCTTTGCTGCACAGAGGGTCCCAGAGGTTGAGGTGGAGCAGGCTCCTCATTGGCCAGTATCTGAAACTTCCAGTGTGGCGATGGTCATTTATTTGTTTATTTGCTGATTGGAAGTTGTTGATGTCAGATAGAAAGAGGGATGCAGTATTGTATATGTCTCAGAATATCCACAGCGATACTAGATTTACATTTAAAATATTCTGCACTTGTGCAAGCTACATATAAGTTAGAGTTATGCCGACCTATGCAAGTGTATACATATTCTGCAGTCACAAAAGAACCAGTTCAAACATTTCCAGTGCTGAATTCCTCCTCTCACAAAACCAGAGGATGTAATTATTGCACACCATTCAGTGCTGAAAGTGGAAGCTATGTGTTCAATCCCTATTTAAGGTCCCTCAAAAGCTAACCACTCAAACAACCTGCCAAATATATTTTTAAAACAGTAACTTTTTTCTGTACTGACAGTGCAGTACGAATTTACTACCATCTATTTCAGGAAGGAAAAACACACCCAATAAAGCTACTACACCAGAAACAAAACAACTTGATTTAGTGGTTTGTAAGTTGTTTCTCATTCGTTTTAGAATCATAATGGGTGTTCTTTCCTTTCAGAAACAAATGTGCTAATGACGATTTAATAGCTTAAATAGCCTTGAGAAGCGATTGACACCCTAATCAGCCGTTATTATTCATCACCTTATTTACAGTTAATTATTGGTGAGAGGTGTTACATTAAATGTGGTTTTGCATAACTTGAGTGAAGGTAATGATATTCATTCACAGCATCCTGCAAAAGCTATTTATACAGAAGTGAGGTTAACTCTCTATAGGAAATGTAACTGCACCATTACAATGGACTGGTTTCCAAACTAGCACTCACTTGTATATTAAACACTGGCAATGTGTCACAGAGTGAGATGTACATGTGGCAGTCTGGCCCTGAGATCCCTTTTTTCTGATTAGCTTTGTTATTGCTACCTTGGTGGAGCAACAAAGTCATTTAGGTGCACCTTTATTAACAGTAAATGTGCACGGTTATTTTGCAGTGTTCCCCATGGTTATAATATGCATTTCCAATAGTTTACCATGGTTTACCATGCCTCTATGGGCTTCACTTTAGTTTTTTATCTTTAAAAAAATAAAATCAGTAAAATTGTTTTTAATTGAAACATCGGTAAAAATCGGGTGGAAAAAAATCTCAGTATACACACTTTACACGTGGAATATGATGCGTAGCAGTTCTGGTTTCTGTTTAAGTTTAATGTCCCTGGCATGTATGATGAAGCAGAATCTGTGCAAGTCGAAGTCACATTTTTCCAAGTTAGCTGGTACTTTGCGAACGTTTGGGCGATCGCTGTGCTGATGGAAATAGTATCTACAGAAGATGTGAACATGACATCAGCACAAAACAAGCCAGGTTTAAATCTTCAAATCATAAAAAGAAAAGAAAATTGACAGAACTGGGAGGTGCAAGCCATCGGGAGACATCACACTGGACATTTTCATCAATGCGTTTCATAAGTTTACCAACTAAAGCATCCCCATTTTCTGTCAAATATTTACGATTAAATTAGGCGTTAGGCAGTGTTTTAGCTGATGGATAGTACTGTCGTATGAAGTCACCAATACATACCTCTCTGCAATAAACAGTGGCTGTCCAGCAAAGCACAGCACTCTGACAAACTCATTAACACAGTCATTAAGCGCTCTCTTTTTATTAAAGCACATGTAAAAGTAGCATAACTAGATTGATTGTTTCAGTTCACTTTCTTGTTTAAGAAAATTATTGTCGCTTATTTTTCAGTATGTTATTTTATTGTCAGCGTGAACATGTACCTCAATGCAACAGTATTTGCAGCGCTGTGCATCCTCTGCCTCATATGACCCACTTCTGCTATTTTTGATTTTTATATACTTTAAAACATTTGTTTTCTTTTCAATATTCATAAACTGATTTACATTTTCTCCCCATTCCTCATCCACTAAAAATATTATATTTTCATATAAGTATTTCAATTTAGTTTTTGATCAAGCTAGTAGTTACTAAGCCCAGCAATTGCCACAATAATCAGACTTTGATTGGCCAACATAATCAGGTGATAATGTGTTTGTGAAGTGACGTTATTTGATTCTCTGCCTTCTAAACGTCTGCTCTATCCTAGGATACAGTGTAGGGCTGCTTATTAGAATGTCAGAGTCAAAATAAAACAGCATTTTAATCAAAATATTGTGTATTTCCTAGAAAATAGTACCAGAAAAATATTGAATAATAGACAAAAATCCGGTATAAATCAGTAAAAACCGACGTCCAGTTAAAAAAAAAAAAATCCTGTAATTTTTTGGTAAAATTCTGAATAAACCAGAAACACAGAACACGACCTATGCGTTCCCCATGCTTTCACTATGTTTTCTTTTACTATGGGAAACTTTTATAATGGTGGATCCAACCAAACACAGAATAAATAATGATAACAATTTGTATTTAACACCTGTTGCCTGAACTACTATCCTGATGTACGATTCTATTAGCATGCAGCACACTTGTTGCTTGTCTAGTTTGTCATCCTTCTGAAAATTCACTAAGATGCTCAGATTTGTACTATATAGCTATTGTTTCTACTGTGCAAAAAACATACACAATTCTATACATACACTACTGTTGTTCTTTGTATTACAATAGCATCATTGCATTTACAGACTCAGCCCCCGACAAGTCGGCTTTGTTTGTTCATTATGGAGAGTTATGATGTCATGCATACACAATTATATACATACACATTGTTGTTCTTTGTGTTACGATGTCATCATTGCATTTACATACTCAGCCCCGAAAGGTTGGCTTTGTTTGCACTTCATGGAGAGCTACGATTAAGGATACGATTTTGTCATGGAAGCCACAGAGGTCACGGAAATCGTGAAAATCGTGAATTTGAACAAAAGTCTGTGAAATCTTGGAAATGGATGAATAAACACATTTGATTAGACACTGCCTTTATTTCCTTTAAAATGCGAGTATGTCATGCAGTGAAAATACATATATGCGAGTGTCTGTGTATTGTTTGGTTGTGTATGCACACAGCATTTACATGTAGCTGTGTGTGTCAGCGAATGAGATTTGTATTAGCTGAGCGAGCATGTAAATGAACAGATCGGATGTCACTGTAAACTCTCACTTGTGATCTTCACACACACACACAGCGCTTGTGAATTTAATTTTTGAAACAATAAAGTGGGCTTCCATCTTCAAAAAATATTAATGACATTTCTTGAAACTTTTTTTCATACAATGTAGCTACTGTACCCAAGTAGTCTGTTGAAAATAAATACTCACTTTCTCTGAATCTTAAAAATTACTAAACAAAATACTTTGGATTGTCCTTGAACATCTTTTTTTTTTACTTCCTGCAAATTGTAGATAAAACAAGGTTTATTTGTTTCTGGTCTTTTTTTCTGATGATGCCCTGTTTCTTGGACACGGTCTGTGTGATTTACCTTTCACCTTATTTTTAAAGGGGCAGTGCTTTGTAGGCTTCTCAGAAACAACCAATTTAAACGTCCTGTTCTTAATATTGAAGAAAAAATATGTACCATTTCATTCTGAACACGGTAATAAAAACAATTATTTGACAGTCTTACTTTGTATATATATATGTACATTTATGCTGGACACGCACAGAGAAATAGGAACACAATTTATTTCAGACCCCGTCTGTTTCAGCGACGAGCGGTGTGAAAGCTGCATCGTACAGTATTCTAAAAAAGAATGTTACGTTGCTGTGAAAGTTTAAGTTTTGTCCTCTAAAATAACATTTAAACTTGCCAGCAGTCAAAAACAATAGTCTTTACATTATTGTTTTTTGTGTACTATTTACTACTTGTGTATGTTGATGTAGCTAAACCTACATTATTTGGTGGCCTTTCCGTGACATTTCCGTGAATTCTTGGGTTATTTCCGAAATTCACCCATGAAATGTTCTAAAAATCACTGTGACAGAATCGTATCCTTAGCTATACGGCCTGTTCCTTCCAACTGATTTGGATTAGCAAAGAGAATGATAGCTGAAAAGTATCTTAAAATCCATCCTTGGCATTGCTGCTGTCCTAATAATGAGTGGCACAGTCACATGTAGCACCCAATACCAGCACCAGTGGTCCATTGAGTTTCCTTTTTGGCATGACACAGCCTGTCACAGTTGTTACTTCCAAGAAAAATACAATTTATACATGTCCCTTTTAAGATTAGCTTTCTAATGCAAATGCAAATAAATGAACAAATAAAAACTCATGTTAAAACATGTTAAACACCCACAGATATGTTTTTAGTTCGATCATGGAGATGTTTCTTCCATTTCATGAAACATGCTCGGAGGAGGTAGAGTAACAGGCTTGACGTCACACTGAATGCATGTGAATTCGTTGTTTCCAGTTTGATGTGGTACCAGGAAGGGTAACCGTTTCTCAGATGTCCTAAACTGGTCTACAATGGTTTCTACAGCTTGTACCAGGTTATTTACATTTTCATCCAAATCTACATGTACATGTGCTGCCATTTCTCAGGTGTTCATGTTTTAGTTAGATAGTAGCAACATGTTTGCAAAGTTTTGTGTTTTATGGTTTGAACCATAAAGTCAGGCAGCTTGTGGTTTCATTTGAAAAGTTATTCAATAGTGAGTTATCCCGACTACTGTATATGAATAACTATAGAAATACTAAAAGAAACTAAAACTCAATGTCAAACACTTTGACTGAAAATCATTTTCAATGTTTTTGATATTGCATAACATTTGAAGACATTGAAAAACAATTCTAGTCAGAACATTTGCAATTGAATTTTCCGAATTCAGCACTATAGATTGTTTAATAGGATGACATATGAATAACTGAAGCTATTCTCTAAATGTATAGTTTAGACTAGCTTTTTAAAAATAAACATTATTGTTGTGATACTACTGAAGGTACAGTAAGATAACACACGCTTTTAAAGATGTCTTCCCTGCCCAGATTTGGGAAAGTCGTGATCCGTTTATTCTCTGTTCTCTTTATCTCTCTTGTTTTCAGTTTTCCTCTCCATTCTCCCTTTTGATTCCTAAACTTTAATAACTACATTATTATTTAACGATTGTTGTTTTATTGTTTGAATTGATTTCAATTTAAAAAATAAACTATGAAACTATATTCAAAGCACTATATGGGGATTTATTTATATTCCACAAATTAATAGTAAGCTCTCGAGACAAAAATCATACTGCTAAATCAGATTTTTTGCACAAGTCCCTATTATAACGAGGTGCTTGGATGTCAATGGACAATCACGAATAAATATTTTTTAATACATTTAAACAATACTTAACCCTTATAAAAGTTTACCAAGGTACATTTGCACAGGGATTGTGCAGATTTTCCATGCTTTCCCCATTGTTTTCCCATAGTTATACTGTTGCAATGTTATTTTTTAATATGCTTTACCATGCCTCACTGGTAAACCATGCTTCCACTGGGCTTTATTGTATCTTGCTATGCTTTCACTATGGTAAACTTTTATAACAGAATCACTGAGGAATTGTGCATTGTCCCTTTAACAGGCTCTGTAAGCAGGGAACACAGTGTCCCATTGTGAAGCACCCTCCGAATCGTATCTGTATGAAAGACCTCAATACTCCTACAGCATGTGTGAGTGCTGTGGTCGGTCTCAACCATGTGGGTTACAGAGGAATTCCAAGGAGGGGCACAAAACCTTGTATTGAGCCAGAACATCGCTAGCAGGGGATTGAAATCAAAATAATCTGAACCATCCCCCAGGACTTCCCAGCAATTAAACATAAAATACCCAGAATTACAATTTTCATATGAAACAATGTCTTCCAGATTTCTAACGAACATGTTGGTCCAGTTTCTTTTACTCATAGGCTTGCTCCTTTTCATCGTGTATTTTTCAGACGCTCACACGTATTTGACTGGGGTCCCTCATTGTCAAATATAACAGGCATCACCACTTTTAGTTTATGAGTCGTCTCTGACCAGCTGAATTGATTGAGTGGGTGGAGATACTGGTATCCAAAGTCAACAATTAGAAAGCTTCAGGTATGATTGACACCTGTTTCATTTGCTAAGATTTTCCTTAGCATGAAACTCTCTGCCCCGGCCACATTTGGTCAGCTTCTAGTCAGAAGCAAAGAATACATTGAAAATCATTGCATTAAGTTGCAAAACCCCTGCAGCCCTTTTGCTCAGTTAACAGGTTTCATGATGTTTCAATAAAACACATAGAGTCAGCTCACAAATAAATACGTTATGTGAGCCCTTGAAAAATAAATGTGGAACAGGAGCAAGCCTACATATACATTACAGATACATTACCACCACTGAGTGTTTCATAGTTATGCATTTCCATCATTCACAGTACTGTTTGCTTATCTTCATGTCTTTGGGTAAAATAATAGGATGGTTTGATTTTAAAATGACTGGGACTCCAGTCCTCACCACTATTCAACACAGATGGAGTTAGTGCTGTTCTTCATGCCAATTTCATATAAGGTTTTGTATCCAGAAATATACAGATAGATGTTATTATTTCTACCATATTTCAGATTACATAGGACCATTAAAATGCATGTGTTCATTGAGACTTCAGATCGAGTAGGATTTCTCAGCCTCTTTGATAACAGGGACCGACTAGATGTACTAAAGTGTTGCGCCTGTCGAAATAGTCGTAAACCAGCTTCAAACGAGTCGAAAGACTAGGGTGAAATGTACTAAACAAGCATAATACTGTTAGCGACTTTTTAAGGAATGCTTTGAGGCAGCAGTTTTTCTTTGCGGTTCAGCCAGATGAATATGTAATTATGGGCGTTCCTGCATAAATTTACAAAAATGGGGTGGAGGTAGTGCAAATGAGGGTTCTCAAATATTACTTGTGTTCTCAAGTTACCTGTAGCCTACAGGCAAATGTAAAAAGAAAGTGTGCTAGGTATTCATTTTATATTACTACTATATGTATAGGCCTACTGTACAGATTTATATTTTTACATAATGTAACGTGTAGCCTACCCAAAACACATCTTTTCATTAACATATTCTCTCTTAGTACATACGACAAAATGCATAGTTTGTGAATGGAGCTTGTGATTGTGTGCTTTGCAAGTTCAATGCAGCCGCTGCTCTCTGTGGTTCAGTGTCTGAACAGAGCTTGTGATTGGGTGCTTTGCAAGTTCAACGCAGCCGCTGCTCTCTGTTCCAGTTCATATCCAGACGTGCCGGGCGCTAATGGTGGTGTCTGTGCTGATGGGCTTCCTCGCGATCATCGTCAGCGTCGTGGGAATGAAGTGCACTAAAGTGGGAGACAACAACCCCGTCACGAAGAGCAGGATTGCTGTCTCCGGAGGGGTCCTCTTCCTGCTTGCAGGTAACAAGCCTGTAGACTTGTTTCATTTAACTGGGGTTCATTATAATGAAGCAGAAAGGAAGAAGTTCAACTGACAGCACTACCTGGCTAGGGCCAGCCTCCCCAGGTGGTTGAATTGGTCTTCCCCACAGTGTGGTCCCTTATTGAAGTGCACCGTAGTAAAAGAATAGCAAAGTGTAAGAAAGCATGGTTTACCAGAGAGGTATGGGGACGCATTTTAAAACAGTATCGTACAACCATTGGCAAAGCATGGGAAAACTGCTAACTTACTGTAGTAAAGATTTATAACGGGCTACACTTAACCCCCAAGCAACACTATTATATTATATCTGGATTTTAGGTCTTGAATAACTGAAATGAACCAAAAAGCCTAAATACTGCTGCCCTGAAACTTGGTGTAACGCAGACGCCTGGCAAGCTTAAGCAGACATCTGCATTTCTCCTGGGGCCGTCAGCTCATGGGCGCTTGGCTTGGCGATGGGATTGGAAGAAGCCTGCTTGCCGTGGGGAGTTACTTCTGTAACAGAACAAAATTGAACATTTCAGATTTGGGTGAAAACACAAACAGAACAGCCACATGTCAATACCAGAGGTAATAGAGCACAGGCACATACACAAACTGGAGGGTAAACAGAAATACTAAATATCTAAAGTTCACACAAAACCCAGTGGCAAACAAACACAGCTAATAAAGGAAAGGCCAGCCAAAACACTGTCTGCACACTGCTCCCACTTTAAGAGAGGTCCCGCTGCAGGAACATTCTTCCTGTCACACAATTAAAACCCCCTAAACTAATCCCTATCCTGTATCTACGACCCCGGTTCCACACACAGTGGTCACGTACTTGATTCACTCAGCCTGGTTAGATTCTCCTGATTCACCTCCAAGCTGGTAGAACAAAGAAAATGGCTCCCAGCTCCTTTTTATAGTATGTGGCCAGGGTTAATTGACAATCAATAAATCAATTAGCACTGCCCACCTTCCACACCTGTCTCATTAGAAAGGGGGTTCTAACCCCCAGCCATGCCATATCTAGCACAAACTGAAATGTGAACAAACTTTATTTAAAAATAAACAAAATACACTATTTACACATGGGGCAAACAGTGTAAAAAATGAAATACAAAGAATGTAAGTCAACAGTGCATTTAATATGTAACTGAAGTATGCAAACAGCACGTCGACAGTATAAACTCTGAGATGTTCCGGTGCAATTCATTTCTCAATGTTCTGTGATGGATTGATTCATTTTTAATCCCGGTATCTGCATTGGCCCTACAGGATTGTGCACACTGATCTCTGTGTCCTGGTATGCAACACAAGTCTCCCATCAATTCTTTAACCCAAACACACCTGTGAATGCCAGGTAAGGGGCTATTTATGTATTTCTCTTTCCATTGGGTGGATACGGTCACATGATGAAATCACTAAAGCGATGCAGAACCCAGACATGAATTACAGCTTTACACATGCAGTACAAAGCAATGTTAATTCAGTGCTCCCTGTTATAAGACAGCCCTTTGTACCACATAACCAGTTTAAAGCAGGCTTTCAGTTGCCCCTGAATGTCATCCCACTAGCACTTTCATTTTTGTTATAAGGAGGAACACAAACAGCATGGCTCCTGACTTCAGTATTATACCGGGGGGGCACAGTAATGTAAAAACTAACGATTCTGACGTCAAATATAGCGTGACCCTTCCCATATTCCTGTTTTGTGTCCCTTCACTCCAGGTATGAGTTTGGCTCTGCTCTTTTTGTTGGCTGGGCGGCCGCCAGTCTCACCATGCTGGGAGGGTCGTTTCTCTGCTGCTCTTGTCCTAATGAGGAGAGAAGAGGGCAGCAGTATTACAGACAATCCCAGCCATCCACAGCCAGGGAGTACGTGTAAATAATACTACAACAAACACTAAGCATAGAGACTGGACATGCACTAAGACATTCCCGAGTCCCCTTTTCCCTAGATTACATCCCTGTTTTCTTTTTACTGTATTATTTCTATTCTGGAAGTTACTGCTTGAAAATCAATGACAATCATCTTGTCACATACTTTCTCTGTCAAATCCTGTCCAAGAATAAGCAGTTTATTGTTTACAGTAAGTAAGTGCTTTAGTCCTGCATTTCTATGTCCAGCTTTGAGAGCCTGGGTGGCAGTTGCACAGATAAACAGTGGTGTACTCGCCATGGGGAAAAGGAGACAATAAAGAACTTGTAATGTAAAAAATCTAATCAAATAAGACAGAAAGCTGATGTTTCAGCAGAGATCTGAAAACCTAAGTGTGTTCTTGGTTGTGTCACAGTTTGGCCATTCCAAATGACATCTTATGAATTGTTTCAATGGGATTCTATTATAAATGACATGAGTGGTGCCCTGTTGCATCTTTCTGCTATTGTAAATTAGATTGTAGTACGATGATACAAAGTAGGTTTGGTAAAAGTGCTTGGGGTTTACTGAGCCTAGATACAGGAAAATGAGATAGTTTTTATTTTTTAGCAATGTCACAAACATGTAGTCAGTACAGTGCTTTCAATTGACAAATGAAACCCAAACACAGCAGCGTGCCAGCTAGTGTCTTCACTATAAAGGGGAAAGCTCTTTCTGAAGGGCTTGATTTCCATGTAGGGTGAACACAACATGTAATGTTAACATTATACAAAATACATTGTATCTAACTCTATTAGTCTTAACTGGTCTTAAACATGCAACTGGTGTATGCTTCCAGTAATACAATCCAATACTCAAATATGTGGATCTCTTCTGCCTAACAAAGCTACCCAGCAGCTCAGGAATGGATAGACAAGGCTCTTAGTGGACTGAAAAGACTACAAGGGCAATCTGCAGTCTTTGGCAGAAGCAAGTACAGTCAGCATGCAGCGTTACTGCTGTTGTGTTTAAACAGGACCCACGCTCAAGGAGTACAATCATACTGAAGCTGTCCTTTCAGTCTGGGTTACCTTATCTCTTTTATTGAAATCTCTATTTAGACAGCTATTTAGTTTTAGTAAACAAAACCAATGTTATGTTGCAATCCTTCCTTTATATATATTATTGTGGATAATTGTTTTTGAACTAGGTTTGTTTAATGCATTGTAAAATATTGCACGTGTTCCAGCTTTACGTTTCTTAGTTGTTATTGATTATATAAAAGGTAGCATTGACTTTATTTTAGAATCCTATTTGAGATGTTTCAATGTATTTAAGCAGTGTGAACTAAATCTGCATTCTAATGCCCACGACCACAGTTTGCACTAACAGCCTTAAATCTGCCTTTCATTGTGAGAGTGGTATTCGTTGTTTAAATCTGATAGAGAATTCTTACGTACTCTGTGGGTTTGATATACATTCCAGGAATTCTGGTAACTTCAAAATGAACTATTAAAGACTATACAATCACATTTATTTTTGATTATTGGTTTTTGATTATCAAAGCAACTAACAATAGTTTGGGTATCATGGAAAAATGCCCTACATATAAGAAAAATAGTCAAGATCATTCAATATACTGTGTATGTGGTTCATACCAAATACAAGTTGATGTCTGGAGTGTTACAATCCTAACGGCGCGCTATTACTGAACTCAGAACCTACTCTGTGGGCTCATCCCATATACAGAGAAGACACCAGGAGAGTTCATAAAGTTCTGTAGTTATTCCACAAACAAGGGGTTGGCTATCATCATGAGTGAAATAACCACAGCACTCTATGGACATTCATGGAGTATTCTGTTTATGTAACAAATATAATCTATGGAAAAGAAAGTTTGAGCAGATTAATCAAGAGTCACATCTGCTTAGCAACATGGTGAAACCTGAATCAATGTGATTCGCCCAGTCATTCGGTCATTAGATTTGATTTAATGCAAGATTCTATGCAGCAGCATGGAATATTAAAAACATGATTCAATGGTAGATCTTTTAACACTGTCTTCAATCCCACTCCAATCTAGCACACACATTGACATTGTAGGGTGTGTCACAGGGTATGAAAGGGATTACAAGCAGATTCACATCTAGACATACCATATGCATCAATGTATACAGAGCCCATCACATTGAAGACACTTCTAGTTAAACTTTGTAAAGTTTCTTAAGTGTTTATTTATTTAAATGTTTCCATGGTAGACATGCTTCGTTAGTGAATGAGATTTTTCTTCTGAACTTTGTTTGGTTCACTTTATAATGGGTTGGGCAATTCTGGCCCTGGGGGGTCATTCCACACCAGATTAAAAAGGTCATGTGAAAGAAGCCATTACGTTAGGATGTTTAACTGGTTCTATTAAATCATTTTGAACATGGTTTGAACATATTGAAATATTTTTATATACTGTATGTTGTACATAGGTTAAACATTTTAACAATAGACTGATTCACAACACAGTGCTCCCTCTTCAATTCACTATCCGACTTTCACATCCAAAAATGAAATATTGAAAGACCGTTATACAGTAAAATATAGCACATGTGCAGATTACTTTCGACATGAATGAACAGGATTTGTGAATTATCGAATCGACAAGCACAGTAATATGTGAACCTATATATTTAAATATATATAATTTGAAAATGCATTATTCCTATATATTTTAAATAATACATGGAAAAGCTATTGCCTTTCCTTGTGGGACAGAAGGGCCAGTTTTGTCCACCCCTACTTTGTAACAATGGTCCTTACAGAAGCTTCCATCATGTATATAACTAATCCTTTCACCCTTTCTTTCAAACTAAGGGCTTTCCTTGACTGACAGCATGTTCCGCCGTCTCCTGCTGCTTCCACTAAAACAATGGCAATGTCTTCCTACCGCTAACGCTCCTCTCCTGAATGTCTCTTCTCTTTCTGATCTAGGGCTGAGTTGTTGAGTGAAACTAGTTTTCCTGACTGAGCAAACCCCCTGCCTCTTTTGAAGATTATTCAAGTTCCACTTAATTTTTCCGTTTCCTTGTTCCTTCCTAGATGCAAAATTTGGACCCTTATTACTTCACTATAGTATAAAATGCACTCTCTATAGATGTTTCTATCTGCATCTGATAATATAGAAAGAATACACCCTGACCTATCAAAACCTGTGAAAGAATATGGACTCTAATAGATAATAAATGGACAATGTCTGAACATGTAACGAACAGTCTAATTGACATTGTGATAACAATATTGTATGCTGTAAATTATGCCTAAAAAATAATGTTTTATGTTGTCAGTATTATTACTTTTGGTTATGTTTTAAGTAACTGGTAGTCTAATTTGTTTTAATACATGTATACTTACTTAAACATTTCTTTTCTTTTAAATTGCAGAACAAATGTAAAAATGTCTCCACCAGAGAAAGGGGAGCAGTACTTGTAGTTTGGATTATGCCCAGCCATTGGTCACATGCTGTTTAGTTTTTGCAACAGACAAGACTCTTTGAGGCAAATGTAAAGCTAAATTTGTTATACCAAATAAATAAAGATGCCTACCGCTGTAGAACACCTATATGTAAAATCAAATTCTTGCTATAAGCCTTTTCCTTTCATGAGAATGCACATAGAAGCAAATCATGTGTGAATCACTGTGATTCAAATCTGATTAGGGCTAGTGCCACCAAGCTTCTTAAAGATAGAATGGAAAAGGTTTAAAATAATGGAGTGTCCTCTTACCCAATCTCATTCATGTTACTGGTTTCCAATTCTTGCCCTGTACAGTATCTGTTTTTCAACACATCATTGAAATGTATTTCAACACGTTTGCGATCAGCAAGGTTCATTGCCACAGCTGAGTTGCTGAAGCCCATTTCAAGTAGCTGTAGTTCATGAACCCACAGTGTGTGCTGCTTCAGTGTGAGACTAGCGGTTAGAAAGTGACACTCGTGTATTTCATTTAGTCTCACCTGCAAGGCCTGTGTGTGCTTCCCTGATGACAATGATTTGTGAGTTATTTGCTGCTGTTAACAAGAGGCACTGAGTACTGAATCTTAAAGAACTTTTGAATGGTTGCCTAACTCTCTATTCTCACATCGATGATGCAAAACTCCTGAGCTGGAAACTCAAATAAGGCTATTTGAAATAGTCTTCAGCAGCTAGGCTTGGGGCTATGAACTTTCCATGCTTAAATATTTTAAACATCACTTTCAAAGATATGATAAAGACAGAAACAAATCAAGAATTGGAAACCAAATACCATGAATGACATTTGGGTAAGAGAATAATCCATTTAGAGAAATGCTTTCCAGTCTGCCTTTAAAGCATTTATCTGGGGCGTCAAAGCTGATATTTACTGTATGCCCCCAACACACTTCCATTTTAGTGACATCTGCCAGCATTTTTATTGTATGTTAATAGGAGTATCCTTATAAATGTCTGCTATGGTAAAATGGTGGTAAATAGAAGTGATGGATGGTAAATGCATGCTAAAAGCATGTATACAAACATGATGAAGCATGGGAAAGTGTGTGACATGATAACACATGCAAATGTACTGAAGTAAACTTTAATAAGGTGCGAATTGTTGTCATTTTAAAATATATGTATGGTAGTAATAGATAAAATAACAGCAGCTAAATCCACTATATATATGATGAGGGTAACTGTGGTGATTTAGATCCCATTATGTATTCAATGTGTCACAGAAGAGCCAAAGTGCATTTTGTCTCTGAGCAATATAAACTAACACTAAGACTAATACCCTGGAAACCCCAGAATGTCTTTAATATTTCAGAAAGTGCAAATATGATTCAATGGGACAGTTTTAGGAAATGAGAAAACAAAATATACATCATTCTATCTTGGAAATTATTATATAGTATATTACATGCTTTACAAGAATGTGCTTTAAAAAACTATTAGGGCCTAGCAACATTTCCCTCTACTTAATGCACCATAACTCTAAAATAATGCAGCAGGAAGATATATTGGAAATAGTTCATCTTTATGGCCAGTAGGGATATACTGATCCACAAGCAGGTCTTTTTCATCAATTCAGATTGACTAATTCTGCAGCCAAGCCCAATTATTATAATTGTTTTTAAAAGCTTTACATTATAAATGTCTCCTTTATTTTCACCAATAAGCTCCACTAAAGAGTTGAACAGCGTAAAGTCAAATATTAGTGGGAGGTGTTTCACCTCAAAACCAGTGTGTTTTTTACCTGGTAAATAAGACATAATTATTCTGTTAAAGACAACAAATTTCACTTAGTTATACAATGGAATAAGTTATTAGAGAGAAATGGGACGTCACAGGGGCAGAAAAGGATCTCATAGGAGAAAACTTAAGAGACCTGAAATCGGAACAGTCCCAACAGTAACAAAACAATGTGAAGATGAATCTAGGACAGGAATCCTCTTCTGTTAGTTTATGTGAAAAGCCATACATCTCAAAAATTAGGAAATTCCAGAAAAAACTCATAAGGATGGAATTCAAGGATGGTTTCAAATGATTGACAGGCCAGTGATCCCTCTGCTTCCCTGCCTTCTCACCACCGTATCCAAAGCTGTTCCCTCAAGACCCAACTGACTACCCCCTCTCCAACCCCCTTGCTTAGTACAATTGAACACATCAACATGGGACAGTGGATTGTGTTTGAGAATAATGATGGAGATCAGAAAAGACGGTGACATAACTGTGTTTCCCATGTAACCGATTTCTCCAACAAGAACCGCTGTGGCATGTTGATACACCTTATTCTTCACATTTACTGTGTGGTTATTCTCCTTTCTCCCCCTATTCTATGATGCCCCTCCTCCCCTCAGGAGTCCTCCCCACACCCTGCCCAGTGGAGACACCAGCTGAGAGGAGCAGCTCTGGTTCCTTTCCAGTCGTAGCTGTCAGCACACAGTTCTGGCTTAACCAGTGCAGGACATCTCAAGTTGTGCTTTTATTACTGTACCCTTCACTGAGAAAGATGGCCTACAATTAAAATGCACAAACTCCACAAATTCTCATTTTTTTTTATTTGAAATATCATGCTAGGAGCTGGCTTAATTCATGGCAACACTGTAATCTCTTTTCAGAATTGTCTTTTAAATAAAACTGTATTTACTTTATCCAACAGACGTCACAGAGGTGCATGAGTGTGCACCATTTTGTGAGAATATGACAGGATATTACATTTGACATACTGTAAATTCCAAGTAAAGTAGACAGACTGTTTAATTAAAGCCTTTGTCAGTGTATATAAACAATAATAATATTCAAAAATACCATTCTCAAATGCAAAATATTTGTGTACACTGTGAAGAAGAAAAGACAATGTTTTCTATTAGGTAATTATACTAACCCATTAGTATTTACATCTTTGTGTCAGTACTGGTTTGGGAGAAAAACACTGAAGGTTTTGCTTTTGCCATACCTTTGTTATAAGTAGTTTACTAGTACTGTAATTATACTGTAGTTAGTATTGTTTCTATGAATGTTTGCTTCAATGCAAGTATCACAACAATGTAGTCCCCACACTGACAGTGGAGCATTGTAACAAACATGTTGCTATAGTATAAATGCAGTGTGGGTAATGTACCAGTATTTTAAGATGTATTCAAGAAATCTGTTAGGGGAGAAGGGGCTCATCTTTCTCAAGTGGTGTATGTTGTTTTAAATTATTTACTAAAAAAACAGTGTGTTCTTTTCTTTTTCAGAAGATGTGCCTCAATGATTTATATTATTGTATTAAGTGGGGTGTGCTTGTTTTTTTTTTCTTTGTTTTTTTTTCTTCTGTTTAAATATTTTGGATTTTAATGTTATTAAAGACATTTTACATGAAAAAGTCTCCTTAGTCCTTATCTTGGTTTAATTTGACCGTAATCCTGGTGCTCCTACCCCACCTCTCTGTTTTTAGGATGTGTGAACATGTACAAGATATCTGCCATGGTAAAAGCTTCTTCATCCTGGACTCCTACGAATTAGCCAAAACACACCTAAAAAAACAAAAAACGAGTACCCAGGAGCTGAGGGGTGTTGGATAAATATATTGTCTCATATAAGATCACTTTTTCTACATGCTTCTTTCTTCCAAGTTCATCAACTGACAAACAGCTCAGGAACGTAGCTGTTCTTTAGAAAACTGAGAGAAATAAAAATAAATATATATATATATATATATATATATATATATATATATATATATATATATATATATATATAGAGCCTATTTGTCATCAATATTTACATACTTAAACAGAGTATACATTTAAGCGGGCTGGTGATTCCCAAATCATATACAATACAGTATAAATGTACCGATAACAGAAAGCATTATGCTACAGTCCAACAGGCTGCATTTGTAAAGAGATGCAAACACAAGGACCCATTGACATTCTATGGGTTTATGTCCGCACAAAACATTTAAAATCAAAACCAAAGTATTTGCCATTTCATTAATCACAATAAGTCAGGCTGACAATTAATTACAGTATTTCACTATAATTAAATACAAAACTATCACTTTATAACATTTTATTTAAATGTGCACTAAATGGAAACTACATGCAGAACAGAACATTACGGACAAAATAGAGAGAGAGAGAGAGAGAGAGAGAGAGAGAGAGAGAGAGAGAGAGAGAGAGAGAGAGAGGTACACAAGAAGTTGCACAGTTTTGCACTTTCAAAAGTTGAATCATCCACACCCCTGAAGGGCCTCCTTTTCTGCCATCCAGCTGCTTCCCCTCCACTGACTGTCCTGCTTTCCAGCCAGTCGGAAGCTTGACCCCGCAGACACAGTGGGTTACATGGTAAATGTGCCTGACATTCCAGTGCATCATGGGTTATCGGTCAGTTTCTACAGAAACACTTTTTCCAAATCATGCTTCACTACATTTGTGAAAAAATACCCAGAACAACTGCCATGTGGCACATTTTCTTTAGAATATATATATATATATATATATATATATATATATATATATATATATAGGGCAGCAGCAGTGTGGAGTAGTGGTTAGGGCTCTGGACTCTTGACTGGAGGGTCGTGGGGGACACTGCTGCTGTACCCTTGAGCAAGGTACTTTACCTAGATTGCTCCAGTAAAAAAAACCCAGCTGTATAAATGGGTAATTGTATGTAAAAAAAATAATGTGGTATCTTGTAACAATTGTAAGTCGCCCTGGATAAGGGCGTAAGAAAACAACAGGAAACAATGTGTACAAAAAATTCAGGTCAGATGTAAATAGGCTATGAATGATAATTTAATAGTTATGTCAATGTATGTAACCACTGCCCAAATTGCCTCTTACAGGATTTTTTTTTAGTATCAAGTAGTACAATGGTACACAGCCCATAAACTCAGAAAAGCTATCTGGTGGAAAAAGAAAGTATTGGTTTTACACTTCAAGCTGCACCGCATGATAACTGCGGTATACTGTGACATGCTTTGAGGCAGTGGCGGCTGGTGGCCAAACAAAATGGAAAAGCAGAAAAAAAGGCAGCGGGCTTGGGTTTAAGTCCCCAGCAGCAGAAAAATCGTACTATTGTATTCTGACTGACAACACTTCTCACATCTTCTTAACATTTTACCCCAATTCAAGGCTGTTCTCCACTAGCCAGCAGAGGAAAGAAAACAGTAGCCCATCATAGTCTATTCTAATAAACTTAACTGTTATTACACACTGCCAGCATATGTGTAAAAGTTCACTTTATACATATGTAACAGGGCGATGTTACATACATGGGTTGTCATTGCATAATACTGAATCAGACACAGAACAGTGGGTGTTGACACGCAGCACAGGCACGCAGATTTAATAACAACACAGGCCAGACACTCGGGTACCAACAAAGGTAATCCTAGTGCCGGATTTAATAAAGAAAAGAAAAGAAAGCTAAAAATAAAAGTTTGCCCACAAACGGCGCACACTAGTCCCACTAAAAGGAACATCCCACTCCAGGAACCTACTACACTACTAACCCTCACTGTACTTAGTTTGGGATTACATCCGCTAAACTGACCTGATTGTGGTGTCCTGGAGTCCCGGCATCCTCACAGCGACTCCTGCCTCTTCAAACAACCTCGGCTGGGCCGTGCTTTCACGAGCAGCGTCATGCAGTGGAAAGGTTTCGTGTCGTAGTTCTCCATGGAGCAGACGCTCTCCTCCTCGATGTCAACAAGCGCAAGCTCTCGCTCAGCGCCCGTCTGTGTATCAATGGCCGTGCAGTCACCTTGAGCTGTGTTGCAGACGTTTTTTGAGCTCCGTGCAGCCTTCCCAGGCAAGCCCCTCAGCCAATCAGGACCTCCCGATCAGCTCAGCACCGGGCGAGCTTACCTGCTCAACTAGTTGCCCAGCAACGCGTCTCCTGCTGCGCCCCAAGTGCTTCCTAAAGGCACACATGCACTCAAGAACCAGCAACAGGGTGCTCCCTGTCACAGCATAATTAGGGCTTCTGATTTTCGGTTTTAACCAATAAAAACCGATAAAATACCCCTGATATAAAAAAAATGTAATTGGTGTATAGCCAATAAACCTCGGAAAAACTCTCTCCTTCTTGACTTGTATCTATCATTGATTCATTCTGAATACTTTAAACCCACCCCAACTACTGAATGGCAGCACATTCCTACATTTCCATTGGAGACTACGCTTGTGAAATTTAAAACAAGATTACAATTAGGAATGGAGGCTTGTTTGCAGGATTTAAAGCTTTATTACAGTTAAGCTGCGGAGGATTTTAAACAGAATTGCAAAGCTTTCACACAAACACCCCAGAAGAATGTGCCCATGACCATAAGGATTTTGTTGTGGAAGACAGCACAGGAAAAAAGGTACAACTTAAGTGTGCAAGTACTGTCAAGTTACAACTATATATTTTTACAGAAAAAAAACGCCCAAGCATTTTGGAAATTAACCGAAATTCATACAGTATATAAAAAGCAAAAGCTATTTACATAAAACTCAAAAATAGCTAAAAATAATCACTGAAAAATGAAATTACTAAAAACCAAAAAACAGAAGCCATAAACATAATATAGCACGTCTGCCTCCTCCGAATGTACTGCGGTGACTGATTGGAGAATTTGGATCGGATGGCTGCCTCCGTGTAAAAGCTATATATTTATTCTTGCATATTACATATCAATAACTAGATAAATACAGCTTTTTTATTCAGAAATTCTTGAGCAGGCTGCACCTCTTCTGCCGAGCCCCCATTGCCTCGAGGTACCATGCGTTTCCTGCAGTGCCAGAGATATTTTCCATGGAACCCATTGCACATGTTTGGAATATTATATTTCTTTTGAAACTGCACATTCGAGATCTGCACAGTAAATGGAAGTGCACCATGATATTCAATGCTTTGACTGTGCTCTACAAATCCTATTTTCTGTACACACATTGCAGAGGAGTTAGACATTGTGCTAGTGAAGTCAATCCCACTGTGCTATGTAAGATATTGAACCGTGTTGATTCAGGAACACCATTGCGTTTGTACAGCATACACAAGTAGTTCTGGTGTCTTCCATGAGCTCTTTCATTGAGGTGACTGACAGAGCATCTTCACAAGTTCACACAGTCCACTTCCTGACACACCTCTGGAAACATCTCCAAGTTAGGTTCAAAGGTCAGGCAAAGCAGGTTACATGTGTGCATTTGGAAGAAGAACATTTAAACACCA